>JAHLJT010008446.1:243452981-243540481 GCA_031308135.1 Acheta domesticus | reverse complement strand
ACATTAAACGATTAAATTCAATAGAAAAGTTTAAGTCCCAAGTAAAATCTTTTCTGCTGCATAACTGTTTCTATACAATTCGAGACTATACCGAGCATCAAAAAGGAAAGTAGAATTAATTTTTAACAATGATAGTTAATGTAATTATTTATCATTTGGACTGTATAATTCTAAAGAACCTGTAACAAGTATTGTACCACAGTTTCTGGGTTGATGGCCCCATCTTGATCAGGTTTTTCGTCCAGTTTCCCTGATCCTTGAGCAAATGCTGAGATGGTCCCTTGTTTTGCTTCTGGACATAAATGTAACTTCATTATTTGTGCACGTCTTCTGAATTTCAGTGGGAAATATAGTTATTCAAATTATCGTTTTTCATATTATCGCGGCAAAAAGTATTATTCTTTCATGAAGAACATGAGGGTTCAGGGCAGGAATTTATAGCTAATTTACCTTATGAAATATATTTTTTTATATAAGAGCGAATATTTTGTCAACAAAACTTGAAAAAAAACCTCTCTTTTCTGTGTTCAAAATTCGACTAGAATCTGGTTTAGGATAGAGACCACAGAATTATGAAAAACGTGCACAAAATTCACTTCTCCCCATAGCTCGTCATACGCAGTTTTTAACTGTTTTTGACATAAATAAATAAATAAATAGTTTCACACCAAAAAAAAGTAAGTCAGTTCTGACAAATATTACAGATTCGTAAATAAATAGACAAGGCAATGGTAAGATTACAAGCTCAATGAAAAGGGTTTGTTGGAATCACGTGGATGGCATTTTTTCATTATTCGAATAATTTTCTTTTGCAATCTGATGGTCTGAATACTACAGGATGAGCTTCCCCAGAATGTTATGTCATATCTCAGGCGGGAATGCACAATTTGCAAATAAACGCAACGAGCTGCATGAAGGCTGACAGAATTTGAAAGAATTCTGAATGCGTAGCATAATGAACTTAATTTAGTGTTTAATTCTGTTATATGTACATTCCATTTGAGGCTTGATTGAACTGAAAGACCTAAAAATGTTTGTTGCCTCAACATCAGCTAATTGTATATTGTTCATTTTCAATGGAACATGCGATTGCCGATTGAAAATGCAATATTATTTAATAGTATCCAGAAATGTTTCATCAGTGATATTATTCATCTGGCACGTTAATAGAAATATGTAAAAAAAATACATCTACATTAATAATAAGAAATTACACGCCCTTCCAATTCGAATTTGATGATAGAATTTATGGTTAGGAACTTTTACTGTGATTCTTGGTAAACAATTTTTAATTAATTGATTTCATTACTCTTAATTTAGGGTAAGCTAATCTTCGAGCATTTAGGAACTGCATTCCCGGATCTCCGGCGGTTTGTCGGAGATTTTCCTTAGATCAGTGGAAGAACGTAGGTGAAGGATGATCGGATCTCACAGATAAGGAGAGGGCACAGAATGAATAGAATGGGGTGCACATAGTTCTTTGGCCCGTTGTAAAGGCTGCTTTGGCATTCGCCTGAGAGTGATCGCCGAAAAGATCAATCAGAACAGTTGACCTACAAGCTCCATTCCGGCACGAGACACAAACACTTGGCAATTAAACACATCAAACAAGTTTTCGTCACCTGTCCATATCCTTCCTGCGGCCACAACGTTATTGGCGTTGTAGTTGGTATATCGGGATATTATGTTTAACTAACTGAAACATATCGCTTACCCTTTACATTGACAAGATATTTACGATGATACTATTAATAATAGGGGACATTTTTCGAATTTTATCACCAAATGGAAATCTAATTAAGAATTTTGCGATGTTACAAAACAAATAACTCGGGGATCACGATTACAAACTAGTGTCGGCATCAGCAAATCAAGATGAGTAATCTTCAGTCAGAAGAGAATCTTTTTCTATGGCCGAGCAGTGACGGGCGCGGCAGTATCTCTGACAGCGCTGCTTGGAGACGCAAATTCGGGACATGGATGTTCTATTTTCGTGCTAAGTTTTACTACCGTTTTAATTGCAGCCCCTTTTGCGGAACGCTGCACGGAAAGTGACGAGTGAGCCAAGAATGGAGGGTGCTCTATAAATATACTGGGATGCAAAGGCCACTCAGCGTTGGGAAGGAGCGGTAAATTTCGCCGCTAATTCTTTTGCGGTGCTTCTCTAGATACTGAAACATTCGGTATATCTTTGGAGTTTCGCATAAACGACAAAAAATTGTGAAACACAATGTGTGAACCTACGTTATGTAATGAGGTTGCATCTCTGCTATTGCATAGGTGATTTTATTTTTATATTTTACTCTTCTTACAGTTGATCTCCTAAAAACAAGATTGCAATACATAAAATGATTTTCAAATAAATAGTTTTTATTTGACGAGTTCTCTTGGATGATCGGAATAACTTAAATGTATAAAAAATATTTTAAAACGTTACGAGTGTTGAGTTGCATTGTTAAGTATGTCGTCCAATTTTGCCAAGGAATCACTCTGCGTTTGACGCATTTTATTAAAATAAAGTTACTTTTCTAAAGCAATCTATCTCCTTAAGTGGAGCTTCCTTGAAGATACTAATTACGCTCTCGAAGCTAGAGAGATGGTGTACTTTCATCTGGCACACTTTCCGCTTGACTTCCCTGCACTTGACAGGCGGAAGAAACAGGCAAATGTATTTCGGATATGCATGTCTTACCACCCAAGTAGAAGTCCGCAGACTCAAGGAGCGAGCGTAAATCAATCCTGTGTTTCCAAAGCATGACTCAGCAGCCGTAAACTGCTGTTCGGTTTTCGGCACAAGAATATCTTACTACGAGTGTTTTTACAGACGGTTTTGCAAGGCCGAAATTTGATTTGCTCCACAGATACTAATCACATTGGTTCATACTGGAAAATTCCAAGAAAATTTCCCTTGAGTATTACATTTGAATTATTACTTTTTCTTCCCTTAATTGTTAGATGCTCGGTACGAAACTACACCGTTTTGATACAATGTTAATATAGTTGCGCTCTGATACAGAAAACAACTGGGTACATACCATTGACTCCCGTTTGACACACAGTTGGGATATCTGATACAGCCGTTACTAACGGAAAAGTTTTAAAAGCTGTTTCACAGCAGAAGAATGTCTAAGGGAATTTCATGTCATCATTCTCTTTCCTCATGTACAGTAGGTATCAAATTGGAGTCACACTGCACATGGAGCATGTACAGGTCAACACCGAGTTTCGTTAAGTCTGGAGTGGTGTTCGAGACACCTGTTTATGAGATCTTAGACTACACGCAATGATAGACTCGTTTTTCTCAATATGTGTTAATAAATAAATATTATTTACCAAAAATATAAATATCAAATAAAATTAGTACATACTAATTACTAAAGAAAGCGAAATCAAAAAAATATATTTTATTCGGATATTTTTAATTACAAATGTAATTTTTATTACTCTCATGGACCACTTAAGTAGACCACAACGAATATTTTCAGAACTATATGACGTGTCGCTATGCGATTTTCTCCAAGTCGTTGTAGATTAGAGGGGAATAAACATATTTCGTTTCCTTGTTTGTAAATTTTTTAATTTTTGAGATATTCACACAAATTTGATTCTTTTAAATTGAAGTATATGATTTCTTCCGCTTTCTAAAGTACTCAAAGATACGAATACAATGATTAGGCATTGATATAATTCTGAAGGAAATTGTAGAAAAAATTGCGTTTCACATTTCATCGGAAGCCACGTTTTCCGCTTTTTTCCACAATGGTTATTAAAAAAGGGCGAAAAGAACGTGACCTTCGCAGGCGTTCCGCTCTCTTAATAGAAATAGGAAATTAAACTTAGCGGTTTTCAATGTAAGTAATATTTGTATTTGTATTTTACTTTATTACATTGATCTCTTAACTTGCCATGTTCATCTGCTTCTCTATTGCCCCTGAACATTAATTAAAACTTGAGAAGCGAGAGAATAAAATTTCTCTATCTATTTCCAAAATGGAATGTATTTTTTGGTCAATAAATTAATATAATCAGAAAGCGGAATACAGTACTCTATTTTGATTTAAGTGCGTATTTTAACGTTACGATACAAGAAGGAGCTGCGCGAACCACAAGGTCCCAGCGGCCATGCTTCGGTCGAACACCACGTAAGCAGTGATGTCTGTGATGAGCTAAAAGTGACGCCAGTTCGTAGGCTCACGTACCCAGGCGATGAATGACCCATGGTCGCTTGAGAATAATTCACCGGACGTCGCTGCCTTACAGTATACGGCAAAGGGCGTGGATCACTGTAAAAAGTGCGTTGTTACGTCCCGTATGCTAATTATCGTTATTATGATAATTTTGTAATTTATTGAAGACGCGACAGTGCTAATAGGATAATTCGCTTCTGAAGGGTAATTTCAACCACAACATTATAATCTAATATAAATTTAATTGAACGAAACGATATTTTATGAACAACAACTTGAAAAAATATATTATTTCTTTTATTAACCGCCTCAGAATACACTGAAAGAATTTATTCTTCAGAGGAACACTACTGAGAGCTTTCGGATTAGGTTCTTCAACACCGTATTCTGGGGTGGGTATTGGCCGTAGCCCAAAAGAACATACGACAAAAAGACTTGCAACCACATAGTTTTATTTAATTTTATATTTTTAATAGACTATTTTTTAAGTACTATGCCCGAGGGGTGCAAAGAACCAAGAACTGATTTTACTTGCGCGGCCTTACTTTGTAAGAAGAGAAAGTATTGTAATCATACACCCGAAATCCGGCGAATTTTCGACAGAAAAGCTTTTATTGCCGACCCAGGTAACGAAACTAGTGGTACTAAACGGCACATACTTTCTCAGATTATTTCTAAAATTGTGATTCTCGAAAATTCAGACAGTTCAATGAAGATGAGACCTGCGCAATTCTTTTAAGCGTTCCTCGGTGTATTCGAGGAAAAGAATGTGAAGAAAAGTTTGGAGCCGTTTATGAGAGAATTTTTTTTATAACTTGCATTAATTCAAGTAGGAATTGGGGGAATACTGCATGTTTCTTCAAAAAATTGTACATGATCTTTGTTTTAATCTAACTTTTCGAACGAATTTTGTTAAGACACAAAATCTCTATCTTCAATATTGTACTTTTGCAATGTTAAGTTTGTTATGCAATATGAAGTACAATATTAAAGATAAACAAAATTTGTTCTAACAAAATCAGATATTTAAAGAAGCACAAGTATGCAAGTATGTTTCAACCTTACAGTGAGTACTTTTATTGAAAACCACTGATTGGCAAATTAATAGGAACGGTAATGGTAGAATTCCTAGTTTAATAAGGAGATGTTTACAAGGCTTAATAAGAAGAGGCTCACGTGAGTAGGATTTTCTTATTATTGTACAATTCTTTTCTGTAATTAAAGAATTTGAGAGATACAGGATGTGTTTTCCCCAGAATATTCTGTCTATTCTGGGCGCTATCTCAACTATTAATACTACTACGGCTGCAACTTCTTCAACGATTATTAGCTGTAACTACCACTACGACTACTAATATTATGCCATATTCTCATATAAAAGTTGGGCTCCTGTGAAACTTTGCACAGTTGAACTTTATTGCATATGTTTTCGCGGACATCGGCGGTCTCTCTCAGAGATCGTCTTATTGAACCAATGTCTGCCTCTGGAAATGTTTCCAATCTTTTAAAAATCTGTGCTGGTTTGAAATTAAGCGTATAGGTGTAACGATCAATGCTCTTATCTATTATAATACTGTGATTATTAGGTATATCAATGCTCTGTAAGCATCAATACAAAATTCAACTTTGGAACGTCTGCAATTTTCGAAATTACATATGTCATAATGAATATCAGGTTAAAGTCCCCCAAGGTAGTAAATGTGTGTCATGGTGAGTAAGAACGTAATGATAAATATATCATTTCACTTTATTTGTGTATAATTGACACAGAACCGTCGCATCTACAAAGTCGGAGAATCTCACGTTGGATTCGTAACCATTTGGGACCCCTCAAGATACTTTAGAAATATGTAGCATTTATTCTGAGACACCTGTAGAGAAGCTATAACCTCCTGTCCTTAATCAGGTGTATTTGAAGTACTTGTAATGAACAAAAAATAAATAAATATTTTTTGAATATATATTTTGTCACCCCTTTCCATTACATTTATTTAATCTGTTTTATTAGCATTTTAAACTACACTCAATAGTTTTACGGCAGTTGTTTCTACATGCAACTTCATAAAAAGCCGCTTTGTTTTTCGATTATTTTATCTATATTGATATTTATAGTCGCAGATAAAGTTATTGAAATTTGGCCACATTCTTCTCACCCCGTACCAACAACAGTCGCTTCCATTATACCAATGTCCTTGGAAACTCAGATTTCCGAGTTATCCGACACATCAGAAGGTTGCGTGTTCAAAGCAAGTCGGGAAACCAATTACACTGGCCAACAAAAATATTTTTTGAATGTTTCCTTCACTTATGAGTCAAATATTACTAATATCGGGTTGAAAAAAAACAAATGTGTCAAAGAAAATATTTGTTATCTCTTGTTTCTGTGATATCCAAAAGATAGATATATTTAATTTAACAGATTAAGAGAAAACTATATATTTTAATATTATAAGCCGACAACATTGTAAGTTCTCCTGAATACTTTTAAATGAATGTTACTTATAAGAGTTCTAAATGTATGGGAAAACACCTGATTGTTGGATTTGAGGAGAAGTATGAGGTAGCGTCAGGAGATCGCCGTCCTTGATCTTCCCTCTGGTGAGTTCCTCTTGTAACTCAGCATCTCTACATACAGACCAGAAGTAATCCGGTTATTTCTCCGTTTTTATCTCTGAGTTTTCCACAACTAGAAGGGAGAAAGGTCCTAGTTGGAAGTGCAGCAAATGGATTTTACGGGACATGTTGCATCCGAGTTTAAAGTACTTTTGCAGGAGTACTGCCACCTGCTCAGAGTAGTTATCATCTCTTTTGTTGCCTTGAAGTCCATGAAAACCTTCCTTGAATGTTTTCCATGCTTCCTTTTCTTTCCCTCCAAATTTCTGTCAAACGTAGGATCTTTTACAAGTTGTTGAAATTGTGGTCCAACAAAAAGTACCTTCCTTAACTTTTGCATGATTTAACATAGAAAAAATCTCTTAAGTACCTAAAGGCTGGTCCTTCTTGGTTCATAGATTTCACACCAATTTTAATCAAACCCAACTTTAAAACTAGGGGTTGGAAGAAGAACATTTTTGGATCTACGGGGTGCTCCGCAGCTACATTTTTCTCGCTAAAGTTCAGATTTCTTGTAGGCCAGTCTGCTTGAATATACTGTGATTTCCTATCTCTGATGTCCACGTACATAAAAACAGTAGTATTTAGTATATTTATTTATTTACGTCAAAAACAGTTAAAAACTGCGTATGACGAGCTATGGGGAGAAGTGAATTTTGTGCACATTTTCATAATTCTGTGGTCGCTATCCTAAACCATATTCTAGTCGAATTTTGAACACAGAAAAAAGAGATTTTTTTCGAGTTTTGTTGACAAAAATATTCGCTCCTATATAATAAAATATATTTTCAAAGGTAAATTAGCTATAAATTCCTACCCTGAACCCTCATGTTCTTCATGAAAGAATAATACTTTTTGCCGCGATAATTTGAATAACTATATTTCCCACTGAAATTCAGAAGACGTGCACAAATAATGAAGTTACATTTATGTCCAGAAGCAAAACAAGGGACCATCTCAGCATTTGCTCAAGGATCAGGGAAACTGGACGAAAAACCTGATCGAGATGGGGGCCATCAACCCAGAAACTGTGGTACAATACTTGTTACAGGTTCTTTAGAATTATACAGTCCAAATGATAAATAGTTACATTAACTATCATTGTTAAAATTAATTCTATTTTACTTTTTGATGCTCGGTATAGTCTCGAATTGTATAGAAACAGTTATGCAGCAGAAAAGATTTACTTGGGACTTAAACTTTTCTATTGAATTTAATCGTTTAATGTCTTCTGGCAAAGTGTTGTAGAGTAATGTACATGAATTGTATGTGAATTTTTTGTAGTGAGCTGTTGATACTGCCACCTGGTGAATATGATTACTACGTCGTGTGTTATACTTATAGACATCGGCGTTTGCTGAAAATATATTCCCGTCCTTAAGTAATTTTTGACAAAAAATACTGATTCGTAAATCAGGAGACAAGGTAATGGTAAAATTCCTAGATTAATAAAGAGTGACTTACAAGAATCACGTGGGTTGGATTTGCTTATTATTCGTACAATTCTTTTTTGTAATCTGAAAGTCTGTGAAATATAAGATGTGTTTCCCCAAAATATTATGCCATATCTCAGGCGGGAGTGAACATTGGCAAAATATACACAACGAGCTGTATGAAGGCTGACGGAATTTGAAAGAATTCTGAACGCGTAGCATAATGAGCTTAATTTTGTGTTCAATTCATTTAAGTGGGCATTCCATTTGAGGTTTGACTGAATTGATAGACCTAAAAATTTTGTTACATTAACATCAGTCAATGGCACACCGTTCATTTTCAATGGAGTACAGAATTTTTTATTTGATATGGAAAACTGCATTGAAACTGTTTTATTTTCATTTACTTTTAATTTGTTATTACGGAACCAATTTGAAACGTCTGATATTGTACTATTCACGGTTTCTTTGTTGCAAAGAATATTTGTATCATCCGCAAAGAGAACTGTTCTTCCGTTTCGAATCGCTAAGGGCATGTCATTTACGTATAATAGGAAGAGAATAGGGCCTAAAATCGATCCTTGCGGGACTCCACATGCAATTGGCAAAGAACCGGAAAGGTGTGTACATAAAGTTCCATCATTCCAGTAAGGTATTTCTACTCTCTGAGATCGTTGTTTAAGGTACGAACATAGCCAATCTAGAGCAATACCACGGATTCCATACGAAGGTAATTTTGAAAGTAAAATGTTATGATCAATGACGTCAAAAGCCTTTGAAAGATCTAAAAAATTCCAATAGTTGCTTCGTTTTGATCCAATGATGAGGCAACATTCTTAAGAAAAGAAAAAATGGGTGTTTCCGTAGATTTTGATTTCCGGAATCCATGTTGGCAATTTGAAAACGCGTCGTGTTTATTGAGAAAGGTTTCCATTCGCACATAAAAAAGTCTCTCTAATATTTTTGAAAAAGCTGACAAAAGAGAAATTGGCCGATAATTTTGAACTTCATTTTTGTTGCCTTTTTTTTTTGCCTTTTTTTGCCTTTTCAATTGCAATCCTAAGAGCATTGCGATCACTTTTAGATCGCCACAGATTTTCCACTTGTTAAGGATACTTGATTAAATCAATTAGGACTCTCATGTTTGTAAAAGTGTCCTTCATGTGAACAGCATGACCAACAGGAAAGGAGGAAGACGGTTACCGTTGTGAAGTAATTCCGCTTTGAAACTAAGCCTGGAAGAGTCTATGAGTAGCCTCCACTCAATTGGATTATTGTTTAAATTCAAACATTTTATCAGGCCTTTAAACTCGCAGCAAACTACAAGATTATTTTTCTAAAAAAAGCAGATCTTTTTAATGTTATCTGAACTGTGAGATCCTGACATCAGTTTGAAGAAGATTCCATTGCTGTAGTCTTGACCCCAGAAGTTTTATTTTCTCCTTTGACAAGTTAAGCTTTCGAATGAGATCACTCAATTCAGCTTGACTTGGTCTGTGCGATTTATCATATTTCTTCACAAATTCAGGGTCATGGTTGTGTAAGGCTTGATGTTTCTTCTTCTTTCATACTATCTTCATTTCCTACTCCAAGCTCATAAATATGGGGTAGTGTAGAAAACCATCTGAATGTGAAATAGGTCGAACGGCAGATGGAATTTTCGGGTATTGAAATGTTCGTCTTTTTCTCATTGACAATCCTGCCTTTATAGGTGGAGTCAAGAGTAAATTACAATCATCCGTATGTTTAGAAGGCTCCCTACAAACCAAAGACACAGCAAAAACCATAGAAAGCTTTCTTATTTTTCAGTCAATCTCAAAGTATAACCGAACAAGAGTTAAAACATATATGTGGAGCCCATGAGATGCCCCAGTCTCCTACATTCATATCAAAATAATGCTGATGGGCAGTCTTCACAAGAGACGTGAGATTGCGTTTCTGTGATGAAAATGTTATATTACCACAGATGGAATATATTCACTATATTTACACATTTACATAGCATTATGATTTGGCAAATTGTACACTTCAAAAGCACTTTAAAACCAGAAATCATGCACTATTTAGCACAAAAATAATATGAAACTCTCAGGCACTCCAAGAGTAGTTGTGTTTATCACCTACAAATAGCCAGAAAACGTTACGCTTCGTCAGTTGACAGGGGTGACAACTCTCAAAATCAAAATTTCTCCCAAATTGAAAATGTAAACTCTGAAAAAGGCATATCACTGTATCTTCAAAACAAGAGGTAATTGGTTACTTTGATGGTGATTTTTGATTTCACCAGGTTGAAATACATAAAAATAAAGTATCTTCCAGCCCAAATCATTTTCATTGTTGGCCAGTGTTATTTGTGGTAATAGTATAATTAAATTTAGTTATTAAAACTACAAACAAAGTTCTGTGTCCCGCAATAAAAAAATATTTTGTCTTTCCAGTGCAATGTAGCTTCTCCAAGTCATATATTTAGATCTGTCTTCTAATAAACGCCGCGTGGATCTCCCTAAAGATATTTAATTATTGAAGGTAGACAAAAACCATTGCAAATAGATCTTGTAGCGATGTATGGAATAAATTCTACAAACTTCTAGGGCACGTAGAGAGGTAAAAAATCACTTTTGGCCGATGAATGTACACTGGGAAATTGCTTATAACTGAATTATATTCAATTATACGTGTGAAACTTGCCAGTGACTTTTAGGCAATTAATTATGAACAGATGTTAGGCAGGTTACGTTTGGATGCAGTGAAGTTATGTATCTGCCAAATATCTGTGTAATCGGATTTGCCTTAAATCAAGGGCAAACATCATATGTAGGCATAATATAACTGTTTATATGCAATTTACCAGTGTATGATGATTAGGAAAAAAGTATCATTTTATCCTTCTGAATGACAGTGTTTGTAACATTCATTCTAACACACTCGGAAGATGACTCAAAATACACAATGTGCAAGCGTTGCAGAACGATCCCCACAAGACGCAAGTTTGAACTGCGTTTGAACAGAGAACGAACGTTTTTGTGTAGTCAGCTGTGACTGTCTGTGAGTTTGGTTACAAGGGAAATTGTGCAAAGTACCGCAAGCAAATGATCAGAGGACAGTATATTTTTCGCGATTTTGCAAAAAAAAATTGCAACCCTTCTGACTGAGATGTTGCAGTGGTTGCCTATTACATTTGCTCCCAGGCGCAGGAGCTTACGCCAAACTTGCTGGGTTGTCAAATTCTGAAATGCAAAATAATTTTGCAGAAATCGTTTACAATATTTTATTGTGGGCCTGCACAGCATTTTACACTTTCCCTGACCTCGGATGCGGCTGGTGTGCAGCCGCGACCAGGAAGGAGAAGATTGGGGATGGGTCTCATTCTAGCAATGAGCGATTTCAACCGATGAGCAAAGTTGAAAGAAGACGAAGCAAGATTCGGATGGACTATTTTATTTAACTTAACATTATCATATTGCATTATATTAATAACATAGTTGACAATGCCAATGAGAACTAAAAAAATAGACACGTTTCATTTAGACACGAATTATTATATGTTTGTAGGGTTCATAATATTGCTAAATAATATTGATATGATACAACAAGAAAGACACTGAAGTGCTTAAAACACAAAATTGCAAAAAATGAAAATTGTTTGATATTGGTATTTAAACTATTTGTTTGGGAATAAGACAATTCTCCCCATTAAACAAAATCGTGTATTTAAAATATATTAATACTACGCGCTCTAATTTCTGGCAGTTGCATATAATTCTAACCTTAAACCATGAATTTAATTTCACACATCGACGCATTTAAATGATGAAGTTATTGCATTTTATTTTTATGTTCATCTTCATGTGGCTGATGGCTCTCATCATGTTAGTAGGCATTCCCTTTCATAAAACAGTAGGAACGGAAGTCGTAAGGTAAAATAGAAGATACAAATAATTTCGTTCGTTTTGTATAAAAATACTAATTATATTTGATTGCCTATAAACACACTGGCGTACCTGCAATCCTCAATTTAGGTCATTAAAAAGACAATTATTACGAATAATAATTATATTAATATCTTTGAAAACCCCTTTTTTGAATTGTAACTTTTTATGTACAGCATTTAACTGTAAATTTACAAAAAAAGGTACATGCTTTAAAATATTGCTACTGGTCAGTGACTGAACTGGTCATAAACTAAAAAATGAAAAATTAATAGTAATGCATAAAATGGCATAAGAAATGGATAGTGACATGTGCAGCAAGAAAGACATAGTAAGATTCTCATTTAAATGAGGAGCAAAATAATTCTATGATTGAAGGTTTGCGCATACCATGTCTTCTCGTTATCCTAAAGAGTCATAGTAAGATCTTCAAAAAGCCCATTACAATTTATTCCACAGCACAGAGAGTCGTGGAAGAGGATAGTGGCTAGCGAAGGACGCTAATGGTGCTGCAACAGTACATTATCGCATGAGTTGTCACTGCGCCGCAATATTATACTAGCACATGACCCTGGAAAAGTGTTTTCAACCTGCAAAGTTTTTCTGGACTCAGGTCCTACGAGTTAACTGGCCGTGTCTCTACACCGAGCCAGGCACTCTGGCGTACAAACACGCACGCATGTTTTAAAAATTTAATTATCTCTATCCAATATTTCCAACAAGCAATTTTCTAAAATTCAGAGAGATCAACAAAAGTGGGACCTCCGCCATTCTTTTAAGCGTTCCATGTTTTACACATGAAAAAAAGTGAAGAAGAAATGGGAGTGTTTTTTTTAGAAAAGTCCTTTTCAAAATTTGCATTAATTTCAACCAGAAGTCACGTGAAAACAACATTTTTTCCAAAATTATACAATGCTTTTTTATAGATCTGAGTTTTTAGAACAGATTTCAAGTAAAAAATCTCTATCTTGAATTTTGTAGTTTTGAAATGTAAACTTTTGAAAATACAGAGAATTCGAAAAAAGGGGACTATTTTTGCCGTCTTTTGATACATAGGAGGGAAAATTTAGGGAAAATATTGGAACCGTTTTGAGAAAGAAATTTGTTACAAATTTATGAAAGAAATGTTTTAAAAAAACAAATTGCTTATATTTCACGCAAACTTACGCAGAAACTACTCATATTCTCGAAAAATTCTACATGTGCTCATTTCAAGATCTGTCTTTAAATTACACATTTTTTTAGAAAAACATATATTTATCTTCAATATTCTATTATTATCATCAATACTGTATTTGTGGAAAGAGGCCGAAAAATAAATTGAACTTTTGCAAATTTCGAAAAATTAGGAATTTTAACGAAAATGAAACCTCCACCACTCTTAAGCGCCCTTACGCTGCCCGAGGACAAATATTAATCAAAACATTTAGTGGCGCCATTTTTGATAAAAATTTGGATATGTTGATCCTTCATGTAAAGCACCCCCAAAAATCAAAATATCGGTTGGAAACTCGCAAAGCCTCGAGTTTGTTCAGATCCACAGACGAATATCAACTTGGGAGAAACTAGGCGCTTTAAGGTTTAAGCGCTAGCATTGATCACAGACGGATAGACGGTCAGGCGTTTTGCCGTTAATAGATTTTTCGGTATCAAAAACCCACAAAAAATGGATTCTGACTACAAGTGTTAGATGAGGTAATTTAATACATTGAGAAAAAGATTTATCCACTTTTCGTTACCTGTACCCGGCAATACGTTTTTCTGCCGAAAATTCGCCATTTACCGGCGCACGATTACAGTAATTTCTCTTCTTACGAAGTAAGTAAGCTGTTTCTTCGGTGTCGGATACTTAATCATCTGGGTGCTTCTCGTTGACGAAACTCAAGAAAACTTGATGTTTTATATTATAGTGCCATCTGTCATGAATAGGTCAATTGCTCTGGCTTAACATTTTATTTTTATATGTAGGCCTATTGTAGTTTCATTTTTATGAAACTTTTAATATGTGATGAAAATAACCTCAATATGACATACATTTTTCCAGCCAACCAGATGGACCAGTGCCATATATTTCAATGTATTGCGGTTCTGAACGAACGCTGTTTCGAAATCGATCGAACAACTTTGAAACTGGTAGGACGGAAGAGACTTTAGTTTACTTTCCTGTAAATAACTGTAATATTGAAGATTGTTTCTAGCCCTCTTTCATTCTTAAATAAAATTATATTTTTAACTTAAAAAGCAAGCGTATATATTATTAGCCAGCATACTAACATAAACTGTCTTTATGATATTAATTTTTGGCAAAAAAAGTAGAGATTTCTTTCAATATCTCTTAAATTTTACACATTAGAAAGAAATCATATAAATGTTAATTCAGTAGTCGTATGTTAAGCGTAAGTGTTGCTGTTACTAGCCCAACGCAGAACAATCTGATAAAATCTGTGCTTACATGCAAGATGCTCATTATGGCTTCCGAGCACATCATCCCTTTCCGTTCAAGCTGCATTTACAAGTACGCACGTCTATGCTTACCAACTTGTGTCTGACCATCCCCCTTGCTATTGGTCCAAAAATTCCGCGAGAGAAGAAAGTAGCGCTGTGCTCGAGTATACCGCTATTCGAGGCGCAGATTGCTTCCCCTCATTTCCCCCCTCCGTTCACCATACGCCTACAAGCGGCCCAGAATCATGAACAACTCTGCCCGCCGTTCTCAACATTCGAAGACCTAGGAATCAGGCGGTGTACTTTGAAAGTGCGAAAGTGTTTCCGAGACGCTCCAAGTAATTAGATATTGTAAACTTTGGCACGCAAGTACGATTGCATATGGTGTTTTCAATGGACCAACCGCCACTAGTACAATGTAATCTAAGGCTACTGAAATTTAAGTTAAAGTTATAGGAATTTGTTAATTCCAACTTGTTTTTCATAGACCAGTGGCAAATTAAAAAAACAAAATAATATTGACAATTAAAATAATGTGTACATATTGCATGATACCTCATTATTGCAATTTTTAATTAACAACAAATATACAGTATTATTAAATTTTAAAGAATACAAAATATTCAGCTTCTAAAATATTTGAGATAATGATTTTGAATTTCCTACACATCTATTTTTTCTCTTTCTTAATCACCTATCATTTAACTTTTATCATTCCTACACTTCATTTATACAAAGAAAATTGAGATATTTGGATTCAGACATTTCACACCACGTCCCAACAGCTCACACGAGTGCTGATGGATTGATTGATATAATTATTGGGATTCCGGGCGCACCATCTGCAAAGGTCATTAGTCCTGTATAAGTAGTGCATTTTTTTTAAAAAACGCGGGAGGTAGCGGTGATCTTCCTTCGATGTATGGCGAGAACAGGCTCCGATCTACCCTTTGGCTTGCGGGGGTTTTCCCCGTACGTGTAACGAAATCATAGACACCTCTCACATGGCCAAAGATTGTATATTTTTTAACATTTCTGAGCGAATTGTTAATTAATAATACAGATATTTATTTTCGCCATGTGTTAGTGAAAGAAAGAAATGAATCCTATTTGGCACTAGTTTCAGTTTCGGTACATTTATCGAAACCATTAAAAAATCGCCGTTTGTTATGTTTCCTTTTAGTAAACGTAAGTTGAAAAACAAAAGCTTTGAATATTTGAGATTTTTTCCCTTTTTGCGCGTTTGTAGATACGTACTATAAAGTAGTGGTTTGCCGCGGCAAAAATTCTGCTCAAGGAAACCATACAAAATGGTTTTCCAAAAAGTACCATGAAAACTCTCAAAAGAAGAAATAATATAATCTCAAATAAAACGTAGTAGTATATATACAGCGCTCCAGGAAGTCTCTCCACAGTGAGTCTCTTATTAAAAATTGCATTTCTTTTGGTAGCAACTAGGTCACCGAGAACAAGTGAAGAATTATCTAGCAGTAATAATGGTGATGCGCGTATTTTTTTAATGTCTTGTGAGAGCTGAATCCGTGCGTTTAAATATATTACAGAGATATGTCAATAATAATTATTGACTAATTATTATGTTAAAAACAAAGAGATATTTTGGTGGAAAATGTTTTTCGCAAAAATGGCAAGTTTACGGAAAACGTAAAATTACAATTTCACAAAGTCATCATCGACATCACCAAAAGTCATCATCGAGCATGTCTCCCCTGAGGTGGAGGTAGCGAATACGGATTGGGATCCTTCCCGATGACCTTGTGCCACTCGATTCATTGCAGGAACAAAGGCGTGGATTACAACTGCGTGGATTACAACTGGCGGCGACGATACGCGACACCTTGCATCAGTTTCAAACTTAAAGTTACGTGGGATTCCGTGCGACAAAGCGCATGATGTTCTATGTAGGCAACAGGAAGCACGGGACTGACAGCCCCACAACCTGGCGACTCTCTCCGCAACTCCCGCGGTCTGTATCATTACCCACTTGCGCAATGTCGCTATCGATAGGATCTCGTATGTTATTACGGCGAGTAAAAGGATCTTTGGATTTGATTTGATTTATTTGGTCAAAAATCATTAAAAATTGTACGTTACGTAAGGGGGAGGAGATTATCTGCGCACATTTTCTTGAGGTCCAGAATTTAAAAAAGGGATTAGCGACATTCGAAAAACTAGACGTTTTCGTTCCCGAGTTGTAGAAAACATAATTGCAACGGTAAACCATGTTGATTTAATTGTTTTCCATTGCTAAAAAAATAGTAACTCTCAATTCTACTCCTACCACTACAAGTAAAAGGAGTGCTCAACAAAACGTACGCTTAGTGAAGCTACATTTACATCCAGAAGCAAAACAAGGGGCCATCTCAGCATTTGCTCAATAGTTCAGGGAAACTGGACAAAAATTTGATCGGGATGGGGGTCATTGACCCGGAAGCTGAAGTACATTACTTGTTACAGGCGTATTAAGTCTTTTTTTAAAAATGTATACATTACAAATGTAAACTAATTCATTATATATCATTGTTTTGTTACACTTAACATTATTTTTTCTTTTTCACGATCAGTGTAGTCTCTAATTGTATAAAAACAGTTATACTGCAGAAAATATTTTCCTTTTAACTTAAATTTGTGTACCGACTTTAATTGTTTAATGTCATCTGGCAATGCGTTGTAAAGTAACGAACATGTATTGTATGTGGATTTCTTGTAGTGAGCTGTTGATACTGACACTTGATGAACGTGATTTCTACGACATTTTTTGTAATTATAAATATCAATATTGCATGAAAATATGTTCCCATCGTTAAGTAAGTCAGTTTTGACAAATACTACAGATTCGTCAATAAATAGGCAAGGCAATGGTAACATTCTATGCTCAATGAAAAGAGGTTTGCAGGGATCACGTGGAAGTCATTTTTTCATTATTCGAACAATTTTCTTTTGCAATCTAATGGTCTGAGTACTAAGGATGAGCTTTCCCGAAATATTATGCTGTATCTAAGGGCGGAATGTACATTTGCAAAATAAACGCAACGAGCTACATGAAGGCTGACAGAATTTGAAAGAATTCTGAATGCGTAACATAATGAAGTTAGTGTTTAATTATGTTATATGTTTCATTTGAGGGTTGACTGAATTGAGAGACCTAGAAATTTTGTTACCTTAACATCAGCTAAATGAATATTGTTCATTTTCAATGGAACATGCGATTGCTGGTTTGAAATGCAAAAATGCATTGAAACCGTTTTTGTTTCGTTATCAATTAATTTGTTATTACGAAACCAATTTGAAACTTCTGAAATCGTATTATGTATTGCTTTCTTTTGCAAAGAACACTCGTGTCATTAGCAATCAGAACCGTTCTTCCATTTTTAATACACGAGGGCATATCGTTTACGTATAACAGAAAGAGGAAAGGACCTAAGATCGAATCTTGCGGAACCCCATGATCCACTGGCAAAGAATTGGAAAGATAAGTATGTAATGTACTTTCTAAATTGACTTACGGAAAGTGGGTTTGTCAGAGTACATATGAGGTGCATCTTGACAGGAAGAAATGTTTAGCGCGAAATTTCAATATTGAAATATTCAGTTCATGCTATTAATGTATTTTGCTATATCTCTGTATTAATAAATCAATAATTGTGTAGAAATTCTATTTAATTTTGACATCATTAGATACAGTAAACCCCTGATATAGTGAACCAAAAATGTTAGTCCCCAGAAGTTCACTATAACCGATGTCGACTGTATTAAATTACGGAAGTGTTTAGGTAACGGATATATTGAGAGCCCTCTGCATCAGCGAATGAGGTGAATCACCTAATGAATTTGTTGGTAAACAAAAGAGTGCCTTGCTCGATTTCTGTTGGAGTTTTTAGATTCATCGGGGAAATTGTAATGATAACTGATTTTGTAAAGTATGCCAGTTTATTTTGTATGTGGATAAATGCGGTGGAGAATTTGGTAATAAACTGATTAATTTAGAGGTTATAATCACTTACACGTTGCGTAGTCAGAATCCATGTTTTGTGGGTCCTTGATACCGAAAAATCGAATGACGTCAAAACGTCTGTCCGTCCGTCCGTCCGTCTGTGAACAACGCTGGTGCTAAACCGTTCAGCCAATATTCCCCAAAATTGATATTACCCAATCGGATAATATCGTGGCCCCTGGAATTTGGAACAGATATTTTAATTTTGGGAGTACTTTACATACATTTTACGAATTAAAAAAATGGTTTCATAGGTTTTGATTAAATTTTGTTGTTGGAGGCGTTAAGGACGTTTAAGAGACTGTTACAGGTCTCATGTTCGTTAAAAACCCTCATTTATCGAAAATTGCAAAAGTTCAATTTCTTTTCGGGTTCTTTCTACAACTAAAATATTAAAGATGGAGATTTTTCCCTTAAGAAATCTGTTCCTTCAAGATATATTTTGAAATAGGTCATGCACAATTTTTTGGAAATTTTAGTACTTTTCGCGGAATTTGGCATGAACATACAGGCGAGAAAATACGTGATACAGTCTTATTATAGCGCTATGTATGAAGGAAATATTAATAATGGAAACAGTAGAAGCAAAATAGCCACCAATCAAAAAACCACCTCCCCTCCTCCCAAAAACGCAACAACTCAATTTCCAAACCTGCTAGCTACTGAACCCGTTCACAATTTGACCCCCATTAACAATGTCCCAACCCTAAATGAGAACAATGTGCAAAATTCAAATTTCTTATAACTTGATAGTAATACATACTCCTCCCAATCAAGCAATCCCTTCATAAACACAACAATCATTAGGATAGCGTTATGTATCATCAAATTCATTAACTCATTAATCCCTACTATCATTACAACAATTCAAAATTCAGTATCCTCTTATTTAAGCAACAGCTGGAGCAGTTCATCTCCGCAATAACACAAATGGAACACAAATGGTATTACATATACAAAATTGAACTAATTAATATTCTACATTCTCAAAAATTAGATTTCGCATTCATAACCGAAATACACTTAAAAAATAAAAATAAATGTATATTCAAGGTTACACCATTCACTGAACAGAGAGAATTTTCAACAATGGAGAATGGGTATTAATAGATATAAAATCAATTATGGAACACCACGAAACACACATTCCTGACACTCCAGGTATAGAAACAATTGCTATCGGAAAAAAGGATAATAACAACGGAAGTGCAGCTCAACGGAATAACAGTGTAATTGCATTGGAACGCAATAGCAGCATGTAAACCACTTTCGACCAAAATAGCCACGACAAGCATCGAAAGCATATTCCAACCCCATATTAATACTATTCTTCTCAGTGATCTAAATGCAAAAAATATCCAATGGGAATGTCACTCAAATAATCAAGATGGCAAAGTACTTGAAAGAATCGCAAATCAACACAAATTAAAACTAATAGCAACTGCAGAACCGACGTATTACCCATATTACTGAAAAAGAAAATCAGACATTCTTGATATCGTATATTACCAACACAAAACAAATTTTTTCCGACATCAATTTTTGATCTTGACTCAAATCATATACCCGTATTAATAGCAACTCATCAATGACCACCTCGCCAACCCCCTTCGCCGAAACAAAATATCCCGAATGTAAACTGGCATAAATTTCAGAAAAATTGAAGTAATGAAATTCCTAAATTCAAATTTTAAATCATCCTTTAGAAATAGAGCAGGCAGTTTCAATATTCAACCCCATAATTCACGCCACCCTCCAATCCAGGCTAAAAAAATCACACACACACACATCTAAAAATCTATAATCAAACTATATTACCCCCGAAATACTAAATGCTATAAAATCAAAAACAAAACACGAAGGCTATGGGCAATTATAGAAACCATGAATTAAATATAGAACTTAATCTAATCACGAATGTAATAAAAAGACTAATACAAAATGTTAATGATCGCCTATGCACAAGTAAAATCTAATCTCTTAATACCCAAAATAATTCGATATGACAATTCACGGGTCATTCCATATTAAATCAACACAGTTTTAATTAAAATTTTACCTCACCATTTTGGATTCAGATGAAAGTTGACACATAGGTAGTGTGCATGGAGAATAAGAAAACTACAAATTTTGAGTAAAATATTTCCACCAGTTTCTGAAATACATCCATTTAAAATTTTGCAAAATTGGCTTCCCGAAAATTTTTAAATTGATGTAGAACCTCACCAAATTAAGATAGAGAGCTGGAACAGGTGTCATTTTGCAGTTTTCTTTATGGCCTTTTATATGATATACAACTCAATAAGGGTTGCGTTCAAAAAGGTTTTCAAATTTGAATTTAAAATTGTGATTTTGAGTTTTTTCAAAATGCTCATCTTCAAAAAAATTGAAAAAAAATCTATAATAATCCTTGTATATATCCAATCAGATGGTGCAAGTTTAAAAATGGGACTGCAATGGGTTCATATGGTAATCTTTATTTAAAATGCACAATATTTACTTACTCTAGATTTTACTGATTTAAAATGCATTTTATTTCAAATTATAAAACCTAATATATACAAATTATTAATTTAGTGTTTTTATTGGCGAGTGTGTTGTGTTTTATTGTTATGAATTTTCTTCTTCTTATTATTATTATACCGCGGAATGTCATGAAATTGCATATTTTACCGACTGTGCATATCGAAAGGAAATATATATAACTTTACCTATCACCAAAAATAAAACAAACCATGGTCACCTTCACTTGATGAACCAGATACGTGGGAACCTAAACATTTAAGCGAAATGAATCGTTGAGAAATGAACACCAACTCTGAGCAGCGTCAGCTGGTTATTTACCATCATGCAAAGGGTTAACGATGCCCAAAATTTTGCAAAATGCCATTAATGAAAAAAGCACAGTGAGTGACAATCTCATGGTCCATCAATGAATAGGCGATTGAACTGCAACCCGGAGGAGAACGTCCGAAGACTTTCTGATCCAGAAGAGATCTTGTTGCGAAAATAATAAAGAGGGACCCTCCTATTAATGCACCAAAAGTTACTCCACAGTTATAAATTGGAATTGGCAAGAAACTAAATCCCGAAACGGTGCGAAGGGTACTAAGGATGTTCAATTTCCCTAGCCGCGTTGTCAGAAGAAAGCCACTTCTAAGTTAAAAGAGAAATACCCGAAAAGATCTGACCTCGATCCTCTTCTCCACAAAAACCTGGAATACATGCACTAAAATATACCGCATACAATAAAATACGCATTTGAACTAAAACATTGCACACAATCAAAATAAAAATAGGGTAGATTTGTTTTATTTTTGGTGATAGATAAAGTTATATACATTTCCTTTCGATATGCACAATCAAAACATTTGCAATCGCATGAAGTTCCGCGGTCTAACAAAAATAAAAATAAAAATAATAATAATAATAATTATAATAACAATAACAATAAAACACAACACACTCACCAACAAAAAACACTAAATAATAATTTATATATATTAGGTCTTATAATTTGAAATAAAATGCATTTTAAATCAGTAAAATCTAGAGTAAGTAAATATTGTGCATTTTAAATAAAGATTACCATATGAACCCATTGCAGTCCCATTTTTAAACTTGCACCATCTGTTTGGATATATACAAGGATTATTATAAAATTTTTTCAATTTTTTTGAAGATGAGCATTTTGAAAAAACTCAAAATCAAAATTTTAAATTCAAATTTGAAAACCTTTTTGAACGCAACCCCTATTGAGTTGTATATCATATAAAAGGCCATAAAGAAAGCTGCAAAATGACACCTGTTTCAGCTCTCTATCTTAATTTGGTGAGGTTCTATATCAATTTAAACATTTTCGGGAAGCCAATTTTGCAAAATTTTACATGGCTGTATTTCAGAAATGGGTGGAAATATTATACTCAAAATTTGTAGTTTTCTTATTCTCCATTCATACTACCTATGTGTCAATTTTCATTTGAATCTGAGGTGGTGATGTAAAATGACTGTGTTGATTTAATATGGAATGACCCTCACAGAAAAAATATCAATACATCATCTGGTTAAATCTACACAGCAATAGAAAACTTCGAAGAACTAGCTTCACTAATCGAATCCACATTCACAACAAACACAACACATAAACATTCAGGACACACAGAAATAATAAAATCTAAAACCCATGACGGACCTCATCAAAAATACACTAGATTAATAAAACTGAGACTACGAAGATTTTAAATACACTACACTTGACCAAGCGAAATAAAAAAGTATAATTAAAAAATTGCCAAAAAAATCTCCCGGGCATGATAAAACAAACAATTTAATAATAAAAATATTACCCTTAACGGCAATAACTTATACGTAACCGACATCCCCCCCCAAAACGGAATTCATATTGCACAATTTGCTGACGATAGAGCCATATTCTCATCCGAAACTACGCCAACAGACATAAAATCAAAATTCAAATACCTGCACCAAATCGAAAGATGGGCTTGCAAATCTAAAATTCTTCTTAATCCAAATCTAAAACTCCAGCAAATTCTCACTCTCAGACCGTACACGCCTCCTCCCCCTTAATCTTAAACTATGCTCAAATAAGCTGCTACCCCCCGAATAAACCAATAAGCAATCTTCGATTAACTATTGACACACGCCTTAGTTGTAAACAACATAACGACATCAACATTAACCAAGCCAAAAATAAATTACACCAACCCAAACCTCTTATAAAAATAGCCATCTGCCATACAACATTGCTATGATATTATTTAAAACTATAGTAAGAACCTTTTGCTGTACGCCAGTCCAAAATGGTTAAATGCATCCAAAATAAACATTAATAAAATTCAAATCAACCAAAATCAATATTTAAGGACAATAAGATGTGTATGTTTCCAACAATCAACTACATAACGAATTTAACCTATTAGCCCATCACATCACATTCCTCTCCTCAAACTTTTATATAAATCTCAGACAAATACCAACTCTAGCGGAGGTCAATACACTGGCGTCGCTTCGCTTTAAAACAATGCTATAGATTTCAATGAATCACGCACTCTCGCAATGTACATTGAGGTATATTACGATGTCTCAGCCCAAAACAAAATTGTATCCACGACTTACTAGATGCCTTGCGCCTGATTGGTTGACTCAAAGTGCCTCCCACTCTTCAAAATGTCTCAATCATTGCCAATGATTGTATTTAAAGGCCTCCGAATTCTAGATTTTCCAAGAATGGGACATAATTTTACTTTCTCGTATACTACCAGTAATGTATACAGGAAGCCCTTTAACGCTGCAGTGAAAAGAATCGATTTTAGTTTCTGATTTTGTGTCCGTTATAGCAAAGTCATTTTTATTCCTAAATATTGTTAATTTCTTTCTCAAAGTATTACAGTCGGTACTGACGTTTTGTGCCTGCTTGATACCAAAAAACTGGATTTAGGCAAAATATTTGTCTGTCCGTCTATGAACAACTAGAACGACTAAACCGTACACGGATTTTCGAAAGTTGATATTCTCCTATTGATCTAATTCATTTTGCGCTAAACATTTTTCGCTCAATAAGTATTTTTAGTAAAAAAATTGAATTTTTGAAAATTGCAAATTTTGAAAGTTTTTTGACAACTATATTCTGAACTCCTGCACATTTAAGTTAGATATTTATTTCATACTGCAAACTATTTTTCAATATTTGATCTGTAAATAATTTTCTTAACTTTTTTTCGAACTATGAGTAGGTTTTGTGATTTTTGTAGAGAAAGTTCTAAAATCAAATAAACCATATATGCTAGTACTTTGGCACCTGCTTCAGACCCGGTGCGCCTCAGTCCGTCATAGCATCGCCTGAAGAACTTATGTGCCTAGGTAGACATTCCAGATCTGCCATATATTTGTTGCGGGTTGGAAACACTTTTGACGGTTCAATTACAATAATATAACATAAAAGTTACAAATGATACGATTGATTTATTGATTGATTGCTGTTTCTGGGCGCGTCAATGACACTAGTCACGTAAGTGTAATGCATGATTTTATCACGTTATCATGTTTTTATATCTGTATCATCATATTTTAAATCACTGATCAAAGCATTCGGCCGATAGAGTTCTCCTCCAGTCAGCGGGTGAATTCAAGCCAGCTATGTAGGTAGTGTAGAAAATCCTTATACCGTCGGGACTCGAATCCAAGGACCTGTAGGTCAAAGACACTGCAGTGACATCGATTGATACCCTGAGACACATCAGCCGGTTTCATCTGCAATGATAATATTATGTAACAGTTATAAATAATACAAGAATTTGGGTACTATTATAGCATCACTAGTTTGTTATCGGCTGCTCATTGAAGACTGCGGTTGTGCCCTACTCGAAGTTTTCACTCGATGATCCATTTATATGATCGTGACATTGAAAACTCGATACATCGTAAACACCGACCTTCAGCGTGACCACGGCCGTGAGCGGGGAGACATCTTTGGCATTTCCGTACCCTAACTACCAAGGATGTTTTGAACGAGAGGGTAGACTGAAGGAGATAATCCCACACTCTTCGTTTGGGCAATTTCCCAGATCTCTCTCGGTGAATGGCCTTTGATGTTACATCCTGTCATGCTCGCCTTGAACATTGTGGCGAGGCGATGCCAAAAGTTCTCGGTGTATGTAAATTGGGGACCAGAAGGAAGTCCCTAGATACAGAGAGTAGCGCATTCCATTGTTCCACCGATCCCGCCATTTTATATCCAGTTGCCAGGAGAATTGGAACTGTGAGATCTTCTGTGTGTTGAGAACCACGAATCCAACCAAAACCAATATTAATATTCTTGAAAGTCTCTATAACGTCACCAATTGTAATAATTTTCCTTCAGCTCCTGATTGCTGCCTAGCGGGGCTATCGGGTGAGAGGATATTAAATGGCGGCGGTTGTGCTACTCTTTGTATCTAGGGACTCTAGTTTAACCCATGTGTAAATAGGGGACTGACTCAGAGAAGGGCATAGGTAAATTGCAAACTGACTCTCATCCCCTTCCAGGAAAAAGTGTAAGGTAACACTTAATTTTCAAAATAATAGCCATTATTTTTAAAACACAATTTTCCAGACAGGCATATTTATTAGACTTGCCATATTTCTTTCGAAATCTTGTTTTGTTAATTTTGGTTTTCATTCAATTGAATTTTGCGTTGATTGAATGTATTCTGTTTACCTGGCCATTTTTATATTCTTAATTTTTCTCATCTAAGATTCTATACTTCTGAACATGAAATTTGGGCACTCTTCAAGTACTTTCTTTGTTTTTCGTTTGATATGGGAGCGAGTCTGGAATATTTTCAATCAAGCACAAGAAAGTGCGGGGGCAGCCCCCTTAAAGCACTTACCTGCTTAATCAGACATTTTCCTTACTTGGTTGGTTTGGTATTCAATTTACATGTAGAATTAGAAAGTAAGTTTCGCGAGACAAGATGAAGGGATTATTTGGTTCCCAATTTACATTCGGCCCAACTTCCATACATTGCTCTACCAGGTGAAAAATAAAGTTGGGTGAAATAAGCTATTTGTTATGAGAAGTACAATGTTCAATGTGATACCATATCCTGGATGTACTACTGCCGCCGTTTTCATAGATCATGTGACGACTTCCTAGCATTTGTGGCAATCAATGAAATGCGCTGAGATACCGTACTGATTTTATTAAATGTTTAATATTTAACTGGTCAAGAAATAAGGTACTCATATTTCATTCACTAATAAGATAATATATTTTCCAAATATAACCTGCTAAACCAACATTCTAATATTTAAATTTGTTTAAAGTATTTGTCGCCCCGACCGGGACTCGAACCCGGGTCTTCTGGTTTAGGCCCAGTTGCTTGTATGAGCATTCTGTGAATTTTTATCTTTCAACGTACGGAGAGAAAATCAATTTCTACGAGTAGCATTCGCTATTAGATGTACCTTTTGTGTTCGATTGAGCGGGAGAGCCCGATCGAGTGAGAACGAATTTCTCCCTTGACTATTCTCTCTCTTCGGAATCTTCGGTTCACTACGTAGACGTCGCAGCTTAGAACAGCGATTGGCAGTAGTCAGCAGCACGTCACCTCACCATGTGAAAAGCACGTGACGAGTCGAGATCAAAACATCGCGCTGGGGTGAGGCCTCAGTGATTAATTCATTGATGTTTTTGGGTTCATCAACAGCTATGATCCGCTATGTCGCGCGAATGTAGTTAATGATTTATCGCTGGAGTTTGCTATGTTTCTTCCCCACCGGATGATGAGATCTGGCGTCGACCTACACGTCATCTTGCGGGAAATTTCTCCCAGAGCGGTTCCGCCCAAGCCGAGGCTCGCTCTGGTCTCTCAGCATATTTGGTAGTACAGTGTATGTAAGTGTAAGTACGTGTGTGCATGTGTGTAAGGGAAGAGGTTAGGACAAGGAAGAAAAAAGAACGATCCCGCTCGGTCGTGGCCCTTGTTTTAGCGTTCTTCTGCGGCATCCGCCTGACACTGATTGGAGAAACCACGGGCAATTATCGATCAGAGTAGCTGGCGCTAGAATTCTCCTCCTGACAGCGTTTGAATTCCACCTAACTATCTAGCTAGTGTCGAAAATCCGCTGCGGAGACAACGACAATGCTGATCTGAACTAAACTTAGCTGATTTAAAACAATGAAGTATTTAGGTGTGCAGATTTTAAAGAATAGAATAGAATATAGAATTCTCCTCTAGACAGCGGGCGATTTCAACCTAGCTAAGTAGCTAGAGATGAAAATCCGCCCCCGTCGGGAGTTGAGTCTAGGACCTCCAGTAAGAGTTGCTGCAGAGACAGCGGCAATGCTGACTCTGAGTTAAACAGGTACGAGGCCTCAGGCCCATATGCCAGATCAACGGCAGAATCCACAATGATGCAACCATCTCTAGGGATACCTTACGAAAGTTTTTAGGGGAGACCGTAGTAGGCGTGTTCATCGTTACGGCCTTAATCGGCTGTCAACATGGACCATCATGAGAGCGTAGGCTTCCGCGGACCATCATTGACCATCATGGACTATCATTGCAGGAAGAAGGATAAGACGTAAGCAATGGACACCAGCTACGCCTGATGAAAGAGTTACGGTAATGCTGCGCTATGATCAGTATGGACCCCGCGTGGGCCACTACCCCCCCCCATAATCTTGTTCTACCAGAGGGAACAAGTCCCCGGGGTTGGTCCCTGAGCATTAACTCTTACCCCGGGATAGGTCCCTGAGCATCAGCACACGTACACCGACAAGCTGGTAATCGGATCCGACCGGTACCCAGTTTGCCCTCGTGGCAACATCCCCATACAATGCCTGGGTAATGGACCGCCCTGCCAGCTCAGAGCTACTAGCTATCCGGACTAGTACCGGAGTCTCAACAATGCGCCTTTCACTTGCGCCGGGAACAAGTCCCTCATCTTTGCCCAAAGTGTCGGGCTATTGCCACGACGAAGCCAAGAGCCCAACTGGGGGCCATTCGAACTAAGGTACAAACGACTCGGAGCCCCCAACCCGTCTCCCCTCTGCCTACACCTTTAGGTTATCGACGTGGGTATCACCGGAACCTGAGCAACCTGATGGCAAGTCTGAGAGACCCGTTAGACATCCATATCAGAGCATTCCGAAGAAAATTTTTCACCCGATCCTGCCCAAAGGTCGATGCGTCAGGGGCCCAACTGGTGGGTTGCCGGGTTGAACCAAACACCCAGGAGCTTAGCATCGTCTATTCACTGCATCCATCTTGAAGCTAATGACATGAGTGCCGCCATGAAACTAAGGGTCCGGGTAGTCGTCTGCAGCTCTCCACCAGAGATCTTACCCACCTACGTATACAAGATCCCCCCCTGCGGGGACGCTATGTTCAGGTAAGAGACTGTTCCTTGCAAAATGACATTTTTGGTGTCACTTTTTTCGGGCACAGACATTTTGGGACAGATAGTCTGGAAAGTTACTGCTGCCTTTACGGCGCAGATGTCTGGGCAAGACGGTGCACCATCGATCAGAAAATAGTTCAGTCGACCCAGTCGGAGATGCTCAGGGCATAGCACATGCCATGGGGCGGCTTCTTTCTAGAGAAGGTCGTTTTCGTAGAAACACTAGGATACTGTCAGTTCGACGAAATGTACCATGCGATTCAAATGACACAATCTCGGAAACGATCTCGTGGTTTACATTTTCAGAAAAAAATTAACGCACAAACATTGAAATATGCAAATTTATGCTCATCGAGTAAAAATATACTCAATCGTCATAAATATGCTAAAATATGCACAAAAAATTTATATAGATTCCAAATCATCAAAAATAAATTAGTGTTCTTTATGTACATCAGTATGTTTAAGAAAAAATGCAATATACATAATTCCCACCCTACTCATAGTCCCACGCCAGCACCTTGCAACCCATCTAGACTTACTCCTAAGAAATGTTCACACATCAACCTGCATCCACTCAACTTCCATCACCTACCCCCAGTGCTAAGTCAACTATACAAATGGAGTGAAAAAAATCCGGAGTTTAAGAAACTCTGCATGATTGTTTGTTGGTATCTACTGCACATTATACTAAAAATCCTGAAGTGTGGGGGGTTGAGCTGAACGTGGGAGAGGGTTAAAGGTGTATTTATAAGTTTTTTGCGTATATATACATAACTATCAATCCTACCGAAACTTATGTTATACACAAAATTAAAGGAGATACAATTTATTACAAAAATTCCTATAAGATTTTGTTGTAAAATTAAACGTTTTAAGTTATAGGCTCGAAAAGTGCTTGTTTTCATTTATAGGACCCTTTTTAAAGATATTTCCCTTATAAAAACCCTCTAACTTCGGATTTTTAATATAATGTGCGGTAGGTACCAACAATCATGCCAAATTTCAAAACTCCAGAATTTCTTCCGTGGATCACCAGTTTTTGGTCTAATTTGACTGGGCTATAATACACACGGCAGAAATGACACTAGCACAGTCGACAAAACTGACTTTAAACTAAATATGCAGAGTAGATGACGCTCCCTTCTTTCAAACCCTCTTTTATATGAAGAAAACAAGAACACAAAATCAACAAAGAACTGAAATTAAAAAAAAAAAACAAAACGCTATCACATCTCTATTCCTTTCCTGTTCCATCGTTCAAACACCCAATAAAATAACCCTTCAAATAATTCACTCGGTCTCGCTATCTCCATCCCTGTACGAGAAAGAGAATCTTCAATACTAGCCAAAACGACACCGAAACAAGAATACTGGAATGAGTCTATCAAACATTGTAGAACTGTTAATTTAATAATTGTAATGCATATTTGCAGTTTTTTAACATTATAATCAATTTTTCTTATATCCTAAAAATAGCACACCCTCATCCGTGGCCAGTGCCTCAGGCTCTCTAAAATTATGTGACGATCTCCTTGCGTTTTTGACCAAAAAACGTACATGGATTGTATTAAATTTCTTAACGACGACGGTGCGCTAACAGCTGAATATCGCATCCATTCGAGTGTTATTGTAAATGTCATAATGAACCGCCTGCTCTTATGCATACTTAGTAACACGTTTTGGCCATGAATATAAAAGAAAATTTTTATAATGTTAAAATAACTGCACGTATTTATTACAATTATTAATTAACAATTCTACAATGTTTGATAGAAACTATTTTTATAAAACCTACGGATATTTAATAAAAACATTAATCCAACATGTTTACAATGCTTCATGCTAATATCAAATCAACAAAACAAACGAAAGTTGTTGTCGAAACAAACTCATTCAATGTGTAACTGTTGATTAGTATATTACGAAATAAAATAAAAATGTCTCTAGAGCCAACGAAGAGAAAATATTGAAAGATACAATGTGATATAGTGTCATTACGATCTCGATATCAAACTTGTTTATTTAATAACTATACTATTTCGGGAGTTAAGAATTTAAATAGTCTTATTTCATTCACTAGTATATAAATATATATTCTGCCGCTATTGGACAATTTTGGAGTAAATCTTTTTTCTTTTTGACCCTGTTCAACTTAATTTCTTAAGATTTTGTTACATGCATATGTTCTACATGTTTACTTACCCATTACATTCCACGTAATTCCATTACGTTCCACCTATTTTATTCCAAAAAGCGTTAAAAATACGGACCTTTTTGCGGGTAAACTAAGAACCGCTTTCACATGGTTGCATCTACTTCCTCTGCATAATGTATTGAGGAAGATTGTCCGGAACTAAACTGATCAGGGGACTATTTTTCATCTTTCTTTCATTAATTGAATAATTGATTGATTCAATAATTACTTAAATGGACTGACTTTAAAATGATATTTCAGTTCTGTTTAGATAATACTCAAAGAAAGACAATTGTAGTTATTGGTTGCATTATTTTATTTTATTAAAAGAGAGAGAACACTAGAATTTGGAGGGTCCTGAACGATGGAGTGCAAGGCCTTTAAGTCTCCCCAAAAGTGTCAAAGTACTTCGAAATAATTAAGTTGTTTTATAAAATGAAGCCAATTATCTAACCAATACTGTAGGGGAGACTGGGGCACCATGGGCCAAGGACTACGATAGGTCACTAAATGTTTGCTGATATACAGGGTGGGTGGGTTTGCTAAAACATTGTGTCAAAAGGGAAACATTAAGGTGGAAGGAAAAACTTAAAATCACTTTCTGGTGCACGGATTGAATTCAAATCAATCTACAACCATAAGGAAGTTCAAGAGGAAGTGATTGCTGGCTGCAAAATGTTTTACGGTTTGTCATTAAAAACTTGCCTATCAAACTTCTATTGCAAATAATATTAAATGTTCAGATTATTGTTTAGAAAAATAAATTTCTAGGGAAGACTGCAAACTTTTTTCAACAATAATCATTCTTCAAACGAGAACTTAGACCAGGTGTTCCTTCGTGCACCTTCAATTTCAATGGATTCAGTTTGTTTCAATAAATGAAACAAAAATATCGACGGTTCAAAACAGTAGAAAAGTAATTCCTGAAAAAGGTTGCAAATATGTGTGTCAAGTTAAAAGCGCTGAGAAGGGAACTCTTGAAAATTCTGTATTGTCGGCGCTGATAACAATTATTTGCCCCCATCTCAATTTTTCCTCGAGTGCATTTCCGTGAGCACGAGCTAATTCCTTATTTTCATGCAAATTCACATACACATTCACATGCAAATCCCTTATATTTAAAAGTGATAGTGACTCCTCAGTGATGAAAAGTGGGTAATTATTCTGGAGTAGTCATGACTTGGGAAAGGATATTGAAATGAAAATTAGGTCGTAAAAAGGGGGGAAAGGTTCAGAAAATACATGTCAAAAGGTGCAAAAAAAAAAAAAGTAATGCTGAAACAACTGTATTAAGGTTTAAACCAGTTACACGAACTCAGTTTCTAGAAATTACGTATCATTTTGCACCAATTTTTTCTTCTTTGTAGAATTCGTAAGAGGTGATTCATGGTACTATATCCAACACTGTAGTAGATAGAAAGCTATTGAACAATTGCCAATACTGACTGAACTTTTTTTTCCCGCGGGCCGCGTAGTAGAACGTACTTCGCAGGCGCGTCAAACTGCGTCCGCACGAGCACTTGCCAGCGGGGGAACCTCGGTGCGGGCACAAGCAGTTTCCCGACTCCCTCTCCATTCCCTTCCAAATCCACGCGCGCTGCCAGTGCTCTTTTAGTATTGACGGCGACACGATGTCAAGGGTAAACATTTTGCTCAGAGCACAGACAAGTAGATTTTTGCGCTCCCATTTAAAAGTCCCGATTTGCCTCGGGCAGCACTTGAAATCCAGCGGTAATGGGTTAAACTGTTGCAGAAATACTGTTGAAATTTAAATCTAACTTTCCAGCTGTAGATTGACCATTGTTGCTGGGATATAAATTATAGGTGGTTTACGTAAAAGATATTTTAATATTTAATACTGTTGACTTCTGATTAAATGAGATGTTAAAAAGCTGTTCAGGAAGAGAAAAAAACACACTTTCTCTGCCCAATCATTTAAAAAACGCAGAAAAGACTGAAGAAAAATGTGCTGAAGCAACCAAAAAGAAAAAAAAACGGGGGCAAAATGTAGTAATCTCACGAAAATGTGCAAAAAGGTGCAGCAAATTGTGTTTATTTTGCTTCATTTCATCTCCCCAAATATAAATATATATATATATATATATATATATATATATATATATATATATATATATACATATATAAAACTATTTCATCTCCCCAAATACACGTATTAAAACTATCTGTATGATACAGTTTTTTTTAAAAAGGTGCCGCAACTTAAAATTCTTTCCCTAGTCATGACCCATTATATCTCATACACTGACTCATGGTGCCCCAGGCATGGGGCACTTTGAGTCATTCATTGAAAATAGTTTTTTTCAATTTTTTTCTCCACCTTTAATCATTTCGTGACTATAACCACACAATGTTTAAAATATGTATGTCTTTAGTTGTACAAACAACATGAAATATGTAAGGGATTCCTGAATGTGCAAATTTTTGTGGCTCATGGTACTTCAGTTTCTCTTAAACTATTCTCAGTTATGCTCTCAAAGGTGCATAAGCACGTGCTATTCATAAAAGGAAGAGAAAGAGAAAGGGTACGAAATGTATGACCAAAAACCTTGAATATCGTGAACCAATCATCACAGAAATACGCAAAAAACCTTTCACACCCACGGCATTAATAATGAATGTCGTCGTGTATTGGTTATGTAGCAAATACACATAACGAAGTGAAGGTAATTTCTAATCCAAGTCCAGTTGAATACTGAATTTCTTTAAATACAAATGTGTGAATTATAATAAAAAAATAATGATTAAAATATGATTGTGTTTTACATGAGGCAAAGTCCTTGAAAAAGGTATTGTTGACCGAAGTTTGTATCTTTAAAATATTTTTCTCAAGTTCAAATTTTGAACATTTACAATTTTAATTTTGCTACGATGTTACATTTTTGAATTGAATCAGCATTTTATTTAGAAGTGTAATATAGTAATAAAATGCCACTATTTTCTACAAGCTTCTCTTTATCACTGAATATTATCTCCGTTCGCATCCTAATTTACAAATGAGCAATTGCTGTCAAAATGGACTCAAAGAAATAATACCCCTATTATAACACGCGAAGAGTCATTTTCATGTAATTGTCAACAATCATGTGGTTGTGCACTGTAAAACAACTGTACAAGATTATTTGACAATTTTTTAGATAAAAAAATAGAATAAAATAAGTTAGAAAAACTTCATTTTTCTTAATCTCGTAGTTCATTAGCCGGCCCTGATTATAAATTACAAATACAATTTTACATTTCTTTGTACAGATATACAACTGTTTTAATGATTCTCTTTCAAAAATGAAGGGACCACCTAAGTTCTCGAAATGATGGGCGAAATTCAATTGATCATAGGTTACGCAATTTTCACATCAAAAGTGATGGTTTTCTTATTCCTGAAAGATGGAAGTGTCCCCCTCTATATGTATTTGTCCAATAACCCCTAAACAATATTTTAATTTAAAAATCAGAATTTCCGTGATAGCTATGGACTTCCTTTCACTAAATTCGATAAATAGGGGAACGGGTTTGAAAAGTATGAGCAATTTTTATCTTTTAAAACGAAAAGAAAGAAACGCATACGAGTGCATTTCGTAAGCAAACGCGTACGAGAAAGTTTGCAGTCGCAAGCTGCCGTAAACAGTCGAGAAAACAATTCATTATTGAATGGAATAGACTGGGTTGCAAATTAAATCACAAATTTCATTCAAAAGGAATATTTTCTTATTCCTGAAAGATGGAAGTGTCCCTTCTATAGGTTCAGAGAAAATTTGAATTCACTCCTTCCGCGCGACAAAGCCGTCGCAAAACAAAAGCTGACACTGAAATATTGATCTGCAACATGCTTCAACATTATGTACTCCAATGTCAAGGTAATCATCACATTATCTGTTCCAAATTAACATTTAGTTTAAGTTAAATGCATATTATAATTATTGTTTTTCATTTTACAGTTCTTCCAATTTCGTGACCTAGATGCATATTTTTTTAAAAATATATGTCCAGAACTGTAGATTTTTCTAAATTAATGTCATAAAGTAAAAAATATTCGTTTATTAATAATTACATTGTTATTTGCTGTACACACAATGAAACAATTGTAACATTTCTTAGCTTATAATCAGTCTTTGAAGAGGACAAATTTTAATTTGGCAAAACTTCAGAATGAAAATAAAATGACTGTCAGTTTACGCTGAGGATTTTAGACAAGATCCATTGGTCCCTTATTTATCAAAGGAACCATATAAACTAGGGGGGGCGGGAAGGTGTTAAATACGTTACGAAATTGCACTATGGGGAGGGAGGAGAGTTAATTGAAAAGGGACCACACGCTAGAAATGTGTCTCTTTTGATGGACCTTCTGGTATAATAGAGACAAAAGGTGACAAAAATACGTTTACTATAAAATATAATTATTTTTATTAACGTACTACTAGGTCAAATTAATAATTTTTCTCTATATATCATTTAATTATTTATTGTACCTTTTTACAATATTACATTTTTGTAATTCTGTCAGATGTAAAGAAGGAGGTTCGTAGTGTGTTGTGAAAACTTGTGGGGAAGACGATTTTTGTTACAAGATGCAAGAAGGGGCAGGGAGGGGAAAATTACTGTTTTTGGAGGTATTTGTTCAATAACCCCTAAACAATATTTTAATTTAAAAAATCAGAATTTCCGTGATAGCTATGGACTTCCTTTCATTAAATTCGATAAATAGGGGAACGGGTTTGAAAAGTATGAGCAATTATTATCTTTTAAAACGAAAAGAAAGAAACGCATACGAGCGCATCTCGTAAGCAAACGCCTACGAGAAGTTTGCAGTCGCAAGCTGCCGTAAACAGTCGAGAAACAATTCATTATTGAATGGAATAGACTGTGGCGCAAATTAAATCCAAAATAAGGTAAACAAGTAGGCCTACTTTTAAATTGTTATAACGTCTTAAAAAATCACTTAATTTCGACTATTTTTTTTCGTTCTTGAACAAGGGATATCTCTACTTGAAGAGAAGAGATGCAGGTAAAGGAAGTTTGTATTTTGACTCCTTCCGAGACAATTTACTTCCAACGAACAAATTGTAAATACTGTCCTTCTTCATCGAACCTATTGAGTCCCAATAATTAGAGATAGAGATATTTATTTCATAATTTCGCTCATGGAGGTTCAATGGAGTGAAGCCGTAGTCCTCATTAACAGTTAATTTCATTAACGTGTCTGTGGAGTTTAAGAGAACCTGTTGCATTTTTTCTTCTTGTCTCAGGCAAAGAGTTTTTATATTAACTAACCCTCTGCCTCCCATCGTTCTGGGTCGATACAATCTTCTTACTGAAGAGTTTGGATGAAGACAGTGGAATTTATGTAATAGTCTTCTCGTCGACCTGTCCAGCTTCCTCCAGGTCAGATTCAGTCCACTTAACAATACCAAAGGAGTAAGTTAGAACCGGTACTGCCAGATGTTGATTGCTGGAAATCAGATTACCCCCTGATAAGTAAGTGTTTGGCAACTTTGTCAGTCGCTTTTGATATTTTATCCGAAGTTCTTCCTTGGTACGATTATGGTCCAGTCGATAGTTCTGAGGGTTTCCCATTTAGCGATATGTTTCTTCAGGTGATATTTGTTGAATATCACACACAATTTGGTTTGTATTTTGAACAGTTCCTTTATGAATATTTATTATACCACATTTATCAAGACCGAACTCCATCCTGATGTCATCGCTGAACATTCTTGCTACATTTATAAGCGATTCTAATTTATCTTGTGTTTCGACGTACAGCTTTGGGTCATCCATGTACAGTAAATGGATTAGTCTTCTTGGGTTTTTCATATTCATTCTATAGCCACATTTAGTTTTGTTCAAGACAGTTGATAATGGGTTTAGAGCGTGGCAAAAACCATAGTGCTGATAAGGAATCGGCTTGGAATATACCTTTTCGATCATCAACTTTTCCGAAGATATTACCTTGGAATCGTATATTTGTACGCCATTTATTCATTAAATATTGTAGAATATTCTTACCTTTGGACAGATTTTATAAATTTCCAGTACTTTTTTTAGCCATTTGTGAGGAACTGAGTCAAAAGCCTGGCTGTAATCAATATAACAGATGTGGAGATTTCTTTTCTTTGTCTGAGCTTGCTTCGAGACAACAGAATCAATGATGAGTTGATGTTTACATCCCAGAGCTCTCTTAATGCAACCTTTCTGTTCTTCTTCAAATATATTATTATTTGCACAATGGACGTAGTTTTTCTCACCAATAACAGAGGTCAAGAGCTTATGTATGGTTGATAAACATTTTATTGGTCTATAATTCATTGGGTATTCTTGATCTCCCTTCTTGAGGATTAGAAAAGTGTCCCCTTCACTCAGATAGTCAGGCATTTTATCAGGGTAATTCAGCACCTCAGTGAAACAGCGCGCAATGCTTTTATGAGCGCTTATTTCTCATAATAAACATGCTTTATTATTATTATTATTATTATTATTATTATTCCTCTAAATTACGACTAAAGATGTTATGTGTCGGCTGAATATAAAATCTACTCCAGGTTGCAACCAGCTACCTAAGGAGTAGACCTAGGGACTGTCGGTGCCTCTACAATACTTTGCGCAAGATTTGGGCTGTTCCAAATAAAGCGATTTCTTGCACTTCCCAGTCCTTTGAATTACCTGGGAGTTTAGACAAGTTCTTACACAAATTTTTGCGGAACAAATCCCAGAGCTCCGATAACTATCGGGACGACCTGTGCTTTGACGCCCCACATTCGGTTGATCTCGATTTCCAAACTCTTGTATTTAAGACGTTTCTCTGACTCCTTGGTAACGACGTTTTGATCGCAAGGTACAGCAACATCGACAAGTAAACACTATTTGTTCCCCAAATCCCGGATGACTATATCCGGTTTGTTTGCCGCTATCGTGCGATCAGTTTGAATCTGTTGGTCGTACAATATCGTACACAATCCAACAGACGTCACCGGTTTCGGTGAGTGTTCGTATCACTTGGGACATGTGTTCGGAACTTCGAGGGCGGTACAGATCTGCCAGTGGAGGTAGCTACACAGCCTGTCGTGTCTTTTCAAGTTTTTGGTCTTTGCTAGGATTGGACAAGCTGAGACAATATGATCAATGATTTCTACGTGTTCCTGACAAATGCGGCATTTATCATCTTGGAAATTTTGAGAACCGCTTTATCATAATGTCGTGTTCTCAAGGCCTGATCTTGGGCAGCTATTACAAGTGCTTCCGATTCTGGCTTCATTCTTCCCCTTTTAAGACACATAAATGATTGATCTTTATTGATCTGCACCTTGTCCATTCGTTTCAAATATTGTCCGTGGAGTGGTTTGTCTCTCCACGATTTTCTTTAACATTTTTTGTGTCTCAAATTCCATGATAAGTAGCATCAGAAGTTCAGTGTGTTTGTCATTCTGGGTGTCTTGCATAGTCTTGTTCGCAGTGCTTCTTGCTTCACTTACAATGCCTCTGTTTCCCATTCTTCGATCAGATTTCATGACCTGCCTCATTAGTGGGTCATCTTGATGGTTGACTACATACTTTCCCATCCCGATTATTGCATTGTGCCAGGAGGCTTCAATTTTTCTCAGGCCTCTTCCTTCTTCCTTACATGACACAAAGTCAATGTACATCAACTCGGGGGTGGGCAACATGATGCATTGTAAGCAGTTTTCTGGTTTTTTCGATCCATGATGCGAATTTCCTGTTCAGTCCAGTCTACTAGTCCGAAACTGTATTCGGCTACAGGCACCGCCAAACTACCTATTGCTGATAATTTATTCCTTGAGTTCAGAGCGGACTGCAGGACCAGTCTCACTCTTCTGTAATATTTCCTGCGAATTCTCTCTTTCATTGTGTCGTTCGAGATGGTCTCACATTCTTCAATACCCAGATATTTGTAAGTTTTACCTGGCTCAAGATCTTGAATCACAGTGTGTCTATCAACTTCAATGTTCTCTGACGTGGTCATTTTGCCTCTTTTTAAGTTGACTTTTGCACACTTGTCAAGACCAAACTTCATGCAGATGTCATTGCTAAAATCATTGATGACAGACAGCATTTGGGAGAGAATCGCTTCATTCTTAGCAAACACTTTAAGATCATCCATGTAAAATAAATGTGACACAGGTCTTTCATAACCATGGATCTTGTAACCAAAGTCAGTGTGCGACAGCTGTCTCGATAGAGGGATCAAACTTATGCAAAACAGCAGAGGGGATAGTGAATCTCCTTGAAAAATTCCCTTGTTAATCTGAATACTTCTTGTTTCTCCTACTCCCTTTCCGCTGTTTATTATTATTATTATTATTATTATTATTATTATTAGTTTAATGGTTTAATTCCATTAAGGGTAAAGGCCCCCTGCATGCAGGGTGGATGGTTGGCTCATTACTAATTCTTACAATTAATGTAGTTTGGTGCATATTATTCTCTAGTCACTTTCAGTTATACTGTCTCTTTTCTAAACTTTCTTAGCACTGTACACTTCATATCACTTTTCATTTCTTACTCTTCCTAACTCACTTAACATTTCCTAACACTTTCTTAACACTGGGCGATAAACTCACTTGGACTGGGCTGTCTTTTTCTCAATATTAGTTCTCGATGTTTTTATCACTCTGTACCTCTTAGTTCGTTCTTACCCATTTGATTTAGTCTGTCTGTCTCTCTCTCTCTACTTTTCTGGTCTATAGACTTATGTTTAAGTTCTTTCCACACTCATTTCATACTGCTCTTGACTACACGTTACTACATATTAGAGGAACGTAAATAAAGGGTGCAGAAATTCAATTAGCCCGCTTCGACCAAAATGTCTGCTACATGCAAGTAGGAAACATAAAAGAAGTTGTGCTGAAGATGTTTTTTCAACCTTCACGGACCTACCTTTTTGTTCACATAACCTTCAGCTGTCTTTGAGGATTATGGATTTCCAAAGTGTCTGAACGCCCTACATTCTCTCTTTCGATTTAGCCTCGTTATTTCAGAATCTTTATCTATAATATTAATGAAATGTTTAACCTTTGATGTTATCACAACATCCTATTCTTAGCTCAAAATTTTACATTCGTAAAACCTTCACGATTATGACTTAATTACTTTTCGTATGTATCTCACAAATATTAATTAACCTAAGAGAATGTTATGATTAAATACAGATATGGAAGAATTCAAATGTCCTATTTCATAACCGACAATGGAAATCGATAAATAATAGTTGATGAATAACTATGAGTAATATACAAAGCAGTAATGGGAAAATGTCATAATAATATCGTTAAAGTGAAATTACTAGGCCTTACATTATGTCATCTATGGATGTCACATTAATTGATGGGGTCAATTTATCGGATCAAATGCAAGTGACTGTCAAGCTTGTGCTCAGAATTCATGTGGGAATGGTTCAGAATTGAAACCACGCGTTGTCTATTTATTCAAATATGAAGTTAACAAGAGATGTCTTTCTAAAAGTGGCAAATTCTACTGTGCATTACGTTTGTATTATTTGTTCTTTCGTTCGGCACGCGAACTGAAAGCCACAGTTGTTGTTAGTACAGACGAGCATACATACTAGGATTACGTTTTGAAGCATTCCTTTTAGTAAAAATCTCAATTATTAATAAATGGCAATTGTTATTACTTCTAAAAGAATTTTATCATTTTTGCCTTAAGAACGATGAATCACCTTTCTAATTTCGGATTTTAAAGATTTATTTAAAATGTAATTGCGTTTAACGGGGTGGAGAAAAAAATGACAATGCAATACAATAATATTATAACCCTGTTAATAACAATAATAAAAGGTGTATTAGAACTGAGTCGATAAAACACAATGATAAACCTATGGTCTTTACCATAACATAAATCCTGAAATGGCTTCTTGCAGAATTGTCACCGCATCGTACTACACTACAATCTTCGAAATCACCTTCTTCGTTAATGCCCTACTCTACATACATGTTCATTATTAAAGTCAACATTCGTAAGCAAGATTAACACTAAATTAAAAAAAAATACAGTACGTTAGTTTTCTAAAGTGGCAAACACTTCGAGGAAAGGGTGAAGGATTCTTGCAAGCGAACTGTACCATTCACTAATCATTCGATTTGTAAAATGCAATATCCGTAGTATGGCCTTCGACAATTTAAAATTCCGTCGATTCTATTCTATTATAATGCCAACTAACATTAAGAGGACTATAGTGGCACATGAAATTTTGGCACATTTTATTTAGCGTTCTGAACAATATTCCCATCATTTCGTTCGTTTGGAACCTGTTAGAAATTGCAATTAAGAATGGATATTGGACATTCTGAACGTTCCTATTGGACAATTTGAAAATATACACAATGGGATGATAATCAACTCTTCTGCTTGTAAGTACATTATAAGGTAAGTATATAAGGTAAATTAATACATTGTAGCTTTCAATGTAAGCGCAGTGGTTCATGTTATTTTGCACTTAACATTATTAGAAAAGAAATACCTTGCTACAAATGATGCTCTTCCAACTGATACCTGAAATAATTACAAAGAGGTGCAGAAAGATGCTGTAAATAAAAATACACACTTATTAACTTATTTATCATTATGAAGATATTTAATGAAATTAGTCGCAATGAATCTCGGATGGTCGATTGGTATAAAGAAGTATCACTTAGGTAACCGAGTCGCAGATAAATATTTTTCGGCAATTTAAATCAATTTGATCAAATCACCTTTTTTAATCATGATCAATGTAAGTCGACTTCCTTTAACATGTTTGAAGAATCAATATCTTCTTGGGAGGTACTGAACTTCACGATCCAAAACTATTCGTCATGGTTTTATTTTTAATTGCGATCTTCTTGTAAAATAAGCAACGAATGGTAGATAGTATAAACGTTTACATATACTCACGAAGCGTAAGAGGTAACTTTCTCTAGCAGACAGAGGCAACTTATGACTGGTGCTTGTAATGTAAATTTTTCTCAAAGTACGGTTTCTTTATATGGAAGTTTGAAGTGTCCCGTATTCTCTTGTTCACAACACTAAACCCCCACGCACAGAAAGAAAGAGAAGGAATACACAAGAAGACGGACGGAATAAAATAAAACCAAACGAACGCACAACCTGTTGGCAAATTGACTCGCCTCTCATTTAAATTTGTGCGTGGGAACACAGTGTTGCAAGTTTAGGAGTTACCCATTTACAGTTTATCTCGCATGGCGGCCGCGCAGTTGGGTAGGTAGAAGACAGACTTAAGCAACTTTCCTTATGGAGATGTTAAGGCGACTCCGCCTTAATCTCAAAACCATTATGGGATGCTCTGCTTTTCTCATCCACGCCCTAAAATCTTCTACCTCCGCATGCACTCCGCGAGGTCACAGCCTCTTCAACGAGCAAGACTTGCGGATCGCCGCGACCTCGGCGCATCCGATTTTCACATTTTCCATATTGATATCCGCATTCCAACTATTTTAAATTCTCGAGGTAATCTCGCCATCCTCAAAAACCATTCGCCATCCGTTTACTAGGTATAGTCACGCACACAATGGTTTGTGCGAGAAATCGAGATTTCGGTGGACCGTGTAATTTCTCGACACCTACGCTCCCCATTTATAAGGTAATAGAGATGTTGGATATGTATGGAGTTGAGTCAGTTGAAATGAGATTGAAGAAGTGAAAGAAAAGAATGTGCTACAATTTCTTTCTTACATTACCTGGATGACCTACCACTCAACTTAAACGATTTTTTCCCCAACATCCGTCGCTGAGTACAACGCCTACTCGATGGGCAAATCTTCCGCGAATTACCACGCACCCATACGCTTTCTTGGTCAACCCTGGCGCCGACCACGCTTCAGAGACTGCACGCGATCTGGTGGGGAGTGCGGAAACCATCGCATTCCAGTGCCCGGTGGAAGTGAGCGGCTGGCGGGCCGCGCACACGACGCAAAGCTACGCCGAGCGCGGTTGAGAGGCACGCGGCCGCGACGCGGCGTGGAGAGAGCTGTTATTCGACTGTGTGGGATGCTGGAAACTGGTCCACCCACATCGTTCAGCATTGCATACAGGTTTCAGTTTCAAGTTGTTTAGTCCGTGCCTCTAGTTGGCTGATGCCCCAACACATAAATCTCGACCACAAACAGGATATTATGCTCTCACACCTTAGTTCTGCGAGTTTCCAAATTAGTTTCATTTTCCGCCCTTCAAACAATTCCAAAGGTCTTTTGAAATTATAGCTTTACCGTTGCGTCATTTTGCATTGTAAGAAAATAATGTGCCCAGAACTGGAACAATATTCACAATTATATGGTCATGCTCTACATCCATATCGTGATGTTACACTTCACATTAAGAATACTCAATGGCGAGTTCTTACGATCAATGTTGAATACCCCCGCCTCCACACAGAATGAAATACCTAGTTTTTGACCCACACTTGGACAATTTCTAATTTACAGGATATATCATAATTGCTCTACAACATGGGAGCATATGAATCCCGAATCTTCTTTTGCATCGTTTATACATCAGAATGTAAATATAATATCACATTCTATAAAAAAAATATTATTGCCCCTAAAATCACATTTTGTTAAAGGATAAGATCCCTTCTCACCAATATATTTCTTCCTAGTCATGGCACTTTCCTGTGCTTCACTAACTTTATGACTATTAAAAATGCGTTAATGAACACAGAATGCAGACACTTCAGGATTTATTTGGATTTCAACATATTTAATAACAGTTAGGTGATTATTACTATTAAAGCAATTCAGTTTAGCCCACAACTGGTAATCATTTTTGGTAATATTAACGGTACCATCAGTTTCAGACTCAAGTATTTACTGTTGTTATTAGTACAAATTGCACAGTAAATCCTTTATAATTAGTTTTACCTGTTTTATGGGACATCATAATAATGGATTACAATTTACTAGAAACATATTAAGTTACACAATTACAAACCCTGTTTCAAACTCCAAGCAGCTAGTTTTTATCTCATCATGTCCTATTCAGGGTGGCCCTGAGGTACTTTCATCTTCCTTTCTAAATGAGTATCGTTATTTACTGGCTTTATTCACAGTAAATATTGGATAAAATATAACAACAACAAAATTACTAAATTTGAGCCAGTTAACAAGAGAATTGCTTTACTAGAAATGAAGTTTGTAGGTTGCAAATCTCTCCATTATTGGAGTATTTGCTCCAAATGATGACACTGAAGTTAAAGTAAAAGATAAATTCTTTGAGAAACTGACGAAAGTTATAGACAGTAAGGAAAGGTAACATTATAATGCTTTTGGGGGGATTTTAATGCGTGCGTTGGCAGCAAAAATGATGAAAAATCAGTGGGTAGATATAGAGAGAAAGTTGTTAATGAAAATGGAAAAAGGTTGAAAGAAGTGAGTAAACAATTTTCAGTGGGAATTATGAATGGATCTTTAATCATAAAGATATCCATAAATACACATGCAAGAAATTGATCCAAATTTAGATGTAGAGATATGTATGAGAAAGGAAGATTACATCAAGCAGCTATTTAAGCAATAGAAGAGAGAACTTTGAAAAGAAAAAATATAATAATTATTGGTGGAATGAAAACCTGGAACAATTGGTGAAAGAAAAGGAATCTTTGTATAAAAGATGGTTGTTGACCCATAATCCTCTGGACAGAAATGCTTATATGAAACAAGTGAACTTTGTCAAAAAGCAAGTGTGTAAAGCAAAAGGATCAATATTGGGACAGAGTTGTATTGAATAGATAGATACATAGGAAGCTCACGATCAAGAGAAGTCTGAAAAACTATTTCAAAATTAAATAAAAATCGAAATGAAAATTGAATTCTGAATCAGATTAATCTCCAACAATGGAAGGAACACTATTGCAAGTTGCTCACAAAAGATAGACCTGAATTCTGTCATGTTAGTTACACTAGATGTGTAGAATCACAGATTCTGTTAGTTATCACAACTCAGAGAGTTATACAATTTTAAAAACAAAATGAAAGGGAATAAGTTAACTAGTTCTGGAGGTTTACCTATCGAGCTTTTAAAATATGCGCCAAGCCTTGTTTAAGATTATGTGACAATATTATTTAACAGATGCATTTTAAACCAATTGGGTGCCTGAAGAATGGAAGAATGCATGGATTAGTTCCATTCATAAAAAGGGAAACAGGAACGACTGTTCAAACTATCAAGGAATTAGCACAATAGCAAACTATGGGTAGACTGTATGGACGTATTTTGACTCAAAGACTGGAAATGGAGGTCAATGAAATTGAGGAGCAAAGTGGTTTTAGGTCAGAAAGATTTTGTATAGATAATATATTCTCTATTAAAGAACTTATTGAAAAGAAAATCTCAACAAACAGAGAATTACACTTAATTTTTATTGATTTAAGGAAGGCTTATGATAGTGTTCTGATAAATGTAATAAAGAGTCTCTGTGAAACAGTATGAGTCATGTTAAGATAAAAAATGATATATCAGAAGGTATCATAGTAGATAAGGGTCTCAGACGAGGATGTCCTTTTTCACCAACTTTGTTCCAAGATCTTTATTGGCAAAACTCTAAGGGAATTGGTCCAGGAAATGTAAAAATATGGGTGTGACTGTCGGAAACGAGAATAAATCTCCTTTTGCTGATGACCAAGTAATTTTGGCTGAAGATTAGGATGATATTGAATACATGTTAAAAAAATTAATAGAAACACACAAAAAGTGGGGACCTTCGAAATAAATAATGATAAGTGAAGACATATGGTTATAGGGAAAATCTAGAAATGATCTAGAAACAGACAGGTATACTTCGAGTAGTAAAGGAATGTAAATATCTTGGAGTGACTCTTAGTGTAGATGGATCTGATGACAATGACAAAAAAAAAATAAGGGAAGGGCAATTACTTGTAGACTGAATCATATTTTATGGAAAAAGAATATTTGAAAGCAAACCAAAAGACAAATGTACCAGGCAATGGTGGAGAGTTGCGTTACTCATGAATAAAAAATTTGGGTTAAAAAAGGATGCAATAAACTCTCGGTTAAAGGCTATGGAAATGAATTTTTGGAGACGATGTCAGTATAGCCTGTTTGATAGAATACCTAAAGAAGAGATAAGAGAGAGAATGCAGATAGACAAGTGATCGAAAACATAGAAACCAAGCAACTCCAATGGTATGGCCATCTAATGAGAATGCATGCTGACAGAATACCAAAAATTGTCTTTGAATGGATCCCATTCAAAAGAAGAAAACGAGGAAGGCCAAGGAAATCTTGGAAGTCTGTCATCGATTTGACAATGAAGAGCAAAAGAATAGAGGAAGATGCCTCGTGGAGTAAAAAATCATTAGCATGTAGTGTGAGAAACGGTCATTAGAACTCTAAACATCTCGCTTAATAATAAATATTGGATAAAAATATCCACCAGAAGCATGACACTAGCCATCTTCTCCCCATTTCTGAAGTCACAATAAGATCCTTTAGATACAACCAGTGACACATGTATAGGGAGGGGAAGAGGCTCCAGCTCCCCCAAGGTCAATGATACTTAGTAAAAGCTATACTTTTTATAATTTTTTACAATGAAAGTCATTCAATATATGTTGTAAATATTAACTACAAGTCAACAAATAAAAGTACAATTTATATTCAGCACAAACATAAATTAATAATTCTTGATAAGAAACACCAAGTTGGCTGGAGACTACATCTGTCACCCATTCCCAGAGAAAAATCCTGGATGTGCCTCTGTATACAGCAATTCTACAAAGGGCTGTGGAAGTGGGTACTTGACAAAAAAAAATTAAAGAGTATTCCTCACATCGTTCTCGCCCAAAGCAGGTGCATTCGATCCTATAGTACTAAATGCACAGGGGTTTAAAAATACTTCAAAACCAATCCTAAACACTAGTCATACATAAATATATCACACTGTGTTTACAGGGTAAACTGTATGCTAAGTATATATTGTGGGTACACAAGTGAAATTTACAAAGTCCAAAAACTATATTTTAAAATAAATGTAGTTTTAGTTGATTCTGTTAAAATTGTCTACCCAGTATCTTTTGCTAAATAAAATAAAATCCATTTCTTTACACGAGTACGTAAGGGGTTACATAACAAGTAGGATTGTTTCTATAGCAATAATGATTCAGCTTCAATATATATTTCATAATTATGTTGCACCCACAAGCTTGTAAGCCGCAATGGATTTTTATATAGAAAAACTTTTCCACATTTGTACACAATGTGTGTTTAAAAATTTCCATTTGGATCTCCTTTAGAGATTTAACAATATTTGTAGAAAGTTACACCTAAGATGTATTTCTTCATCCTTTACAACATATTCAAAAACTAAATGTAGGCCAGTAAGAAATTCTACTGTGAAAGTTTGGTAGATTATAGGGGAGGTTTGGCATCTGTCTTCTCCTCTGAAAAACTGCCTCTGGTGAAGAGGTGCTAATAGGTCTGAATAATGAAAAATAAGAATGAGAAAAAGAATGATGGATGAAAAATATTTTTGTGGTGGCATAATTTAAATTATGTAACAAGCAAATATTTGCAGTGATTAATACAATTTACAAAACACAATTTTTAAGTTGAATAAAATACACACACTAGTGTTAAAAATCCATAACTTTTGGGACTCAAACCCTAGAACCTATCTGTCAGTGTAGCCGCAGAGAGAATAGAAATGCTGCCTCTGAGCTAATTCAGCCAGTCTGAAAACTAGAGATAAGCAGCAGACCAATGTACCTAAGCAATGTCAAATACTCATCAGTATGGAAGCAAGACTGGATCAATGCAATGTTGTTGTGTTATGAAAGGGATTGGTGTTACAGATGCCTAAAGTGTGTCTACAGAGACATCATGTTCCATCAAAAAGTTAGACACTGGTATGTAATGTTCATAATGGCTTTTTATGTTGAGGGAACTCAGTGGCTCGAAGGTGGTGGTATGAAAGGAAAGAAACTACTACTGTGTACACCTAGTTATTACAATTTAGGGGTTTAATTTGTTTTACTGCTTGTACTATCGCAATAAAATATGTTATGAGGAAGGCAAAGGAAACTAGAGAAGAAAGAAATGAAAGAGAGAAGAGGGGGAGGGAGGAAGAGAGGCAGAGAGAGAGCTGAGATACATCAACAATGACTGCTATCCACAATTTTCTACTCCCTTACTGCATGGTTGTGGTGTCGTCAAAGTTCATGGCATTTTGTTGGTGCTATGACATGCTATAGCAGTGGGACTTCAGTGTGATTTGGGCATTCTGATGATTTGGGTGCTCCATTAATAAGTAATCAGGATAATAACCAAAATTATTCTGGAAGGTAGTGACAGCATGTTTCCACGATATAGTGAAAGTTTTCCTTCACAGACACTTGGGCTATATGGCGATGAAATATTTTATAAGCAGAATTGTGTCATTTTAATTATGGCTAATCACACTTCCAACTTACAGGTGAATATTAGTAACACATTCAAACATTTCAGACACATAGACTTTAATTCACATATTCTTCAACTTTCTAAACATTCAACTTATTTGCTAATGAATTGAATTAATGGACTGAATGTATTATATTTTCATGCCAAGAAAAACTTGCATCTGACAAGAATGGTTTACAACAGAATTAACTGATACAATCCTACGAATGATTACTCTTTATGATGACCACTCCTTCCGACAACCACTCTTAGCCATTAATTAGGATAGCTAGCATAAAGTGATTTCACTATGACTCTCAAAGACATTTGTGGGGATAGAAACTATTGACAACACTATACACTTATTAAAAACTCATGTTTATTGAATATTATTTCAATTGATGTAACTGTAATTACACATTCAAATACCACTCAGTTGCACTTTACATTGCCATATCCAGCATGGCGTTGAGTGATGTAGGTCGCCAAACTGTTCCATTTTCACTTATAAATACCACATTTCTGTCAATATAAACTTGAATTTTACCACATCTATAAACCTGTTTACCTTCACAATATCTGTTTGCAATTGGAACAAAAACAATACCCCTTTCTTCACAGTGCTTCTGAACAAGCTCTTTGAATCCCTGAGGCACTTGATTTGCAATCCGAACAGCTTCTGCTAATGACTGGAAAAAGATTTAAAAAAATTGAGAAAAGTGAATACAAATAGATAAAAGTTTTTAAATTGTAAATAAAATTCAAAAGTTAGAACTAACAGATCAACAAAATCTGACACTGCATGTCTCCACTACATATGTACACTGAGTCTAAAAATAGAATAATTTTTCATTAAAACATATTGAAACCACCGAGGATTACGAACATAATTTTAATTTGAATGTAACAACATGTGCATCAGGATTTACATTCAGCTTCTCATTACTTTGTTAAAACTTAGAGGTTAGTTAAAATTTGTAATTATTAACCATAAAACATGTCATAGTGATTAAACTTTGAGCAACTTTACTAACTTCAATTTTTCTGTCATGATATTAAGGCACGTCGTGTAACATACATGCTTTGATGTTGTAACAATTCCCCTCACTGATGTTTTTGCATACCATAATTCGCTTCTGGCATCTGCCTTTTGAAGCTCTTGCAAAGACTAACCTTGATGGTATTATCCTCCCTTCTAGTTCTTGCAACATAGTCCCTTTCATTTTCATAATTTTTTTTATTCCTTTATTCCTTCAACATTGTCTTCCTTAAGAAGTGTAAGTATAAACGCAAACATAACATTTTTCCTTTTATCTCATTTACACAACAAAGGGTTTATTTCTGATGTGAAAAGCTCATAGAAATTTTAGATAAAGTTGAATCAACTTGCCCATCGTATCTTTTTATATCTTTTGTCTGATTATGCAATATGAGTCTCTAAATTAAATAATATAACAATACATTGCAGGCATAATATTGGAACTTGTATTATTAGATTGACAAACTAACTTTTTCATTGTAGAATTATAGTCCTCACAACTAATTGACCTGAATGGCAATTAAAGAATTTTCATGTTTAAGAACAAGCTTTAGAAATATTACATCTGCTCTTACCTCATATCGAGATTCTCGGTCACGTGATGACTGGGGCGACTGTGTGACCTGTTCCAAATTTGTAAGATAGGAAACTGTTTCCATAGCACCTGGTGGTTGACTAATCATTTGTCCAGGTTGAAGTACTGCTCGATTCATTATATCTAGGGCCTTTCGAAATTGCTCTGAAACAACGAAAATTTTCAATAAATAGATTAAATAATTAATATAATAAAATAAAAAAACAAATATAACATAAATTTTCACATTTTTCAGGTGAGCCATTTCCTATTTTTATACTTGATGATGTGTATTTTGAACAGGTCACACATATGCTATGCTTTTAAAAAACAACTTACAAAGACCTTTTGCAAGTGTTAATTTTGTTATAAATGCCTTTATGTACTTTTACCTTATAACTTACAACTGCTTTATTTATAGTACTATTTATTTCTTAATTTATCAAATTTACTCTAACAATAAAAATGACCCTTTGTCAATAGAAACGAAGAGAATATTATAAGTCAAAGGCTAGTTACAAGTGAGTTCTAGTGTAATGAACAACTGATATGTTCTTATCAGACAGTAAAAACTACTTATCTAAATTCTAACTTTTCATGCTCAACTTTCCTTGTCAATAAAGCTACAGCTACAGAAAACAGAGAAAAAGTAAAAGCCCGAATGTGAGAAGAATATAATGAATGTGCCCTTCTGGGCAAAATGGTAGAACATGATTGAAAGATATATAAATAAAAATGAAAATTTTATTATACATAAAATGAACAGTAAACATTACAAATGCTTAACTCTTCAAAAACAATCTCCTAAGCTCCCATTGCCCCCAGTGAGCAATAGAGAAGGCATTAGATTGGCTATGTTCGATTCATTAATGTCTCATGCTTTTTGCCCTTTGCTATCATTAAAATGATCTTGTTTGTGAAGTGCTTTCCAAGTAACAGCTTTTTCAGTTTCAGAATAAGGTCAAAGTCAGATTTATGGAGTGTGGAAAAGTTTACAAATAAACCCGACTATAATCACATACCATGATGGCACATGGCATATTTCAGAAGAGCACTGTGACTACCATTTACAGAATGAACCTGATGATCAGGTCCAGGATTCATATGATATAATGTACCTAAATATATACATATGGACTAAAAATGTTCAAAATATGAACTAATAACTCAAAACAATATTGACAATAATTTGTTAAAGAAAAGTTTAAGTTACATAAGTAAACAACCAAAGAAATTAAGTTTTAATATTAGCTACAGAAACATTACTGAATTTGCCAGCGTACAAGACCGACCCCTGGTTCCAAGAAGAATTTCATTCTTTAATGTTACATCTTATACTTGGTTTTTATTTTTACAAAAGAAATGGGAATTTAATTTTCAGAGTTCATTCATAAAGTCTTATTGTAAGCACGTAAAACCATGTTCTCTGATACTGAATTATGATTTTCTAGGAATTTTTACAACAAACATTTAGACAGTTGATTAGTTTTATGAGAGCAACAGGGTACAATACAAAAATTTGATTTTTGTAATGCAATGTACTAAATATTAGAGCTCTGCAATCAGGCGAAAACAACCGCTCGAGACTCTCGGGCTCCGCGCCGACGCTCGGCGAAGGGAGGGGGACCTTGCTTGGGGGGGAAGAGATAGCTGTTTAACGACGTTTCGACCGGCCGCCTTACGGCTTCCGCCGAGACTCGGGAGTCGCCGAGCGCCCGAGCGCTCGAGCGCTCGGCCACGCGCCGGAGTGCACGGTAGCTTCGCCCCTCAATGCATGTACGGGATATAAAGTCGCCGCATGTAGTGATCGCAACTCTTTCAATTCGTTGTAATCGAAAGAAAATACAATTTCAATTAAACGATTAATTTGTTGAAAAGTAACAATTTATCGATTGACTGGAAATAATTTTATAGAGACAAACAATACATTTTCTGAAAGAATTAAGACAAAGACTCTGAAAATAAATTTTAATTTCTTTCTATATTTATAGTGCTTAAGGGAAGATAATTCGTTGCGTACCAATTGTAATGTCATTTAAGTTTCTTACAAACCCGAATATAAGGCATATTTATTAAATACAATGAATATTTGGTCATAATTTCACGAGTATATAAGAAAAACGCATATGCTAAACAAAAATGAGGTGGGTACTATTTTCCTTGCGTCAAAACGTTTTGTCGTCATTGGGCGTACTAATTTATTGTGAAATAGTTGATGTAAGCCGCCATGGCCTCTGAATTTGTCGACTCAGTCGGCGGCCAAACAACAGCGGTCACAGCACATCAGCCTATTCAACTTAATAATTCAAAATACATGATTTACTATTATATACACGTTTAACATTATTGTAAATTCGGCAAAAGTATGTATTCACGAAATGATGCATATAAAGTTTTATATGTAGGAGTACAATATTTTTCAATTACTCCATTATTTTTCGTTTCAATACAAGATAAGCGATTAATTGTAATTAAAAATCGTAAAAGCTGAAATTGTGAATCACTGGCTTCTGTGGAGTAGTATTGAAGCTCCACGAGACCCCCTTCCTTTGGGTGAACTATTGCTCAGCGTGGCAGGAAGCGATAACAAAGGTTGTGCGAGGTGACTCGGTGGCTCCCACGCAGCGCGCCATCGCCTTTGCGACGAAATTTCCAGGAAAGAACAGGAAGCAGTTGAAAGAGATGGGTCGAGATATGTGCACAAAGCTTTCCTCGAAAGGTATTCAGCAGCTCGCAAGTTTATAAATAAAACTAAAGTACAATGAGCTGAAAACAATGATGGGGTCACTGAGGCACCCCGCGCGCCTACTGCCGAATTAAAAAACTAAGACCTGCGTCTCAGATGCCTGAAAATTACAACAACACCAACAACAAAAATATTTGGAAAAAGAAAACAAAAATACAAAAATGGAAGGGAAAGGTACTAATATATTTCATTGCATTTGCATCTAAATTTAGCAGAGCATTTGTATTTACACACGGAGAGAAATGTTTAGTTCACACAATTAATCACGTAATAGATTCAACTAAACGATATAGTAGATTTTCATAGAACAAAGTGCTTAGTCAAGTTCACGAAACTGCTGTTTAGTTAACACACTAATGCACGTATAGTAATGTCCACTAAACAGGTCGTACCCGGGACGAATGGCAACTAGTGAAGAAAACTAAACGAATCTTTGCGTTGACTAATACATTGAGTAATATTTACTAAACAGTTAAGTGAAAATAACTAAAGGAAACGTGAAAGGACATACTTTCTTTTGGTCCCTCCAAGCAGGTAGCAACTGGGGTTCCGCAGCGGTCACCCATCCTACAGCCCCGTGGATTTGCACTGCCTTAACCTCGGTTACCTCACAGACCCTAGCCTAGCACAGCAGTTACGGACGCAGGGCTGGTGGCTGTAGGCTGTCCACGGTATTTCTACCATTAGTTTAGAGAAAATAACATAATTATTGAAAACCAATAAAATACTAAACACGCCATTTATAAAGCGTATAATACTATATACAGCGTTGAATTCTTACTCTTCAGACGGGTTCTTTAACCATTTCAATTGGTCAGGTTGCTAGGAACGCGCGCTTACTAAACAGTATTTAGTGAACAGTACTTACTAAACAGTATTTAGTAAGTGTGACGACATGAAACGTAGATCTCACCAAATGATTTTATCTACGAAACAAGAACAGTACCACTGACAATTCTCTTGGTTCATTCACTCACGATTATGAATTGTTTGATTTACTAAACGAAATTAAATGATGTTTAGTGAATCTTACTACACGAATAATTGTATTTACTATACGATCGTTTACTAAATATATTTAGTACATTCAACAACAACATTTCTCTCAGTGCACCATATAAAATGAAGGAAAATTAATGATTTTATGTTCATTAGAATAAAATAGGCAATTTCCGAAACATCCGATGCCTAGTCATTACAAAGAACGGAATTTATCTCTAAAACTTTTCAATGCCTTTTCTTTGAAGTCACAGGCAGAACTGCAATAGATCCACTTGAGGTTCTCCAGTGCGTCCGGGGAGTCGATTTTTAAAGCTTTTTATTCTTTTTTTATATTAAAATTTATTATTTGAAAATTAATATTAAAATTCGTCTATATTTTAAATTTTGAAAAAACGAAATTATTGGTCATTTATTTTAAAAAACATTCAATACTCCTTCCTTTTCCTGAAACTTGGCATTAGATATTTACTCCGACGTGTCGGCCGATTGTTACGGGGCGCAGTTCGCCTGAACGGGGTCCGCCGGCTGTCGAGAACCGGCCGAGTCTCGGTCGGCCGCCGGCTCCCGGGAGTCCGCAACCGTCTGCGAAAGACAGTCGAGCGCGTGGTCTCGAGAGAAGAGAGGCGAGCGAGCGCTGGTCGGTAAAAATCGCGGAGAATGCAGACCTATACTAAATATTAAAATAGTTACAAAAATCCCCATCTGTTGTATAAGATGCCTGGTTTTTGACGAGTTACTGAGGAAAGAAACAGTGTGTCATATACACTGGCAAATATGGTAAAATACGTAGAGTATTAAAATACTCTTAACATTATTGTGTTGCTGAAAGTAAATCCTCCCTAATTCTTTTCTGATAACTGGTCACTTATAGAGTATTGTTTTAAACTTTCAAACGTGAAACTGCTCTTTACTGCTTTTGTTTTGAGCCAGCCTTATTGTTTTGTATTAAAATAGCTAAACTGTGTGGCTAAAATGGCACTCGGCATCACAATAGTAATAGAGTCAATCTTTAATCTTGCGATCGACTGAAGTTAAATCTGGATCTATTTCTAAACCTGATACACCATTTAAAATTGCACTAAAAGTTGAAAATAATTTTTCACAATTAATTTTGAAAGACATAATATAGAAAATATTGCAAATAATATGTTGAAATGTGCAGAGATACGAGAGTTTTTCATAAATGTAAAAAGTATGTACTATAACTAGGCCTCTAGGATGGCTCATGGGCAGTGTACGTTTCCCATGATCCCGGGTTCAATTCCTAGTCAAGGTTAAAAACAGAGTTGCAGGTAAAGTTAGCTGGTTGCAGTGACAGAAATATACGTCATGTTCACCACATCTCTCTTACCCCCCCAAGCGTTTGAATTAAATTAGGCTCAGGCATAGGGAACATCGTTAGCTAGCCAGCAAAGTCTGTCAATTGTCCCAAAATGCCAAATACATGTACTAGATCTCGAAATATGAACAAAAATGGATAATCAGATAAGTTTCAAATTACCTCCAAATGCCTAATTATGAACATAAGATAAAAGTTTGATGATAAATAATGAACACACAAATTTGTAACTACATACCAATCCTAGCCCTGCTTGTGATACACAGAAGATCTCAAATTTTTAACACCATCTCTGTTCTTTGTTCAGCAAAACTACATAATTTTATGCAAAAAAATAGCTTCCCCAAAACCTTTTATGTTAAAAAGCACCCTATCACTTTCTCAGGCTTGTTACTTATTCTGTAATCTTGTACTTGTAAAAATATCAAATTAGTCACTGTACAAAAAAATGGGTCAATAAAAATTCATATTGGTCACCAATATGACAAAAATACATTCAAATCACAGAGAATTTTTAAATTATAAAATGTAATATTACTTACATCTGTTAATCATTTTTGTATGAGATAATCATAACTGTATTAAACTTGATCAAGATAAATAATCAGCTACCTCAAATCCTTATACTGCTCTGTGAATTTGTTTTGATTTCTTTTATTTACATCTAAAAACAGTAAAAACCATATTTGATGTATGGGGAGAAGTATAAATGTATGCAAGTGTTCTTGAGCTCCAGGATCCCCTCCCCACCATTTTACTATACACAGATGAATGATGAATAAAAGCTCCAATGAAGTGAGGTTAGCAAAATTTGAACACTTAAAAATTTTCAAAACTTATTTTCATTGGTAAATGAATTACAGACTTCATTTTATAATATTGCTAATGAAATAGCAATTCACAATCTTGGCTCAACATGCAAAAGGAGAGCTTGTCAAAACATGTGCCTAGTGAAGTGACATATGTCCAGAAGCAAAACAAGGAGACCATCTCAGTATTTGCTCAAAAGATCAATGAAAATGGATGAAAAAAAAAAAACTGATCGAGACAGGGAACATCGACCCAGAAGCTGAAGTGCATTACTTGTTACCATACAGTAAAAATGTTAACTAATTCATTAAATATCATTGTTAAAATAAATATTTTCACTTTTGATGGTCAGAATAGCCTCTAATTATATACAATAAGTTACGTAGCTGAATTTTTAATGTTATTTGGCAATGTGCTATAAAGTAACGTTTGTGTATTGTATGTGGGATTACTAGAAGAGAGCTGTTGATACTGCCATGTGATGAATATGATTCCTATTACATGTGTTGTAATTATAAATATTCGTTTTGCATGATAATATATTCCTACCCTTAAGTAAGTCGGTTTCAACAAAAACTACAGATTCATAAATAAATGGACAAGGCAATGAAGAGAGGCTTGCATAGTAAAGATTCCAATCTCAATGAAGAGAAGCTTACAAGAAGTACATAAATGGAATTTGCTTATTATTTGTACAATTTTTTCCTGCAACCTTCAAATCTTTCTTCTGCAATCTGGATATTACAGGATGTGCTACCCCATAATATTACGCCATATCTCAGGTGGGAATAACACACAATGAGCTGCATGAAGACTGACAACATGAATGAATTCTGGATGTGTAATACAATGAACTTAATGTAGTGTGCAATTCATTTATATGCATATTCCTTTCGTGGTTTGACTGAATTTAGATATTCAGAAATTTTGTCATTTTTAATGGTTTTAATAATGTTTTATTTCTGATCACACTATTGAGTGTGTATAGTAATCAGAAAAAGCATCACATCTACTATTTTATTTATATAACATCAAAACACAGTTAAAATCTCTGTCTGATGTACTATAGGGAGAAAAGTGTGCAACTCACCTTTGATTCCAGGTTGAGCAAGAAGAGCTTCTGAGAACATTCCTTTCCAACCCATATACCAAGTACAAATGGCATCATAGTTGGGATTAGAATTTAGCCACATTGTGAGCACTTGCAGCCAATTTGGGAAGAAGAATCTTTCAAGTAGTCCAGCTAAAGAGAACACTGGTAATAATCCTTCCCAGTCCATTACCCAATTCCAATGATCTGCACAAATAAGTCAAATAATTACCAAATGATATGTTAGATGACATGCAAACCAATGTTTCAAAATCTCAATCAAAATGGATCAAAAGTAGTTATGTGTTCTGAGAACTTATGAAATATTAAATATATTGAACAACTATTCTCAAATAATATACTTAGCATGGAAAAAATTTAATATATGATAATATTCAGTCAATCAAATTCTATCAGATATAAGTGCACATAAGATACAAAAGATTGATAAATACTCCATACCCTCATATGGAAAAAAATACTTTTATGAATCTACTTAAACTATAGTATACAATTCCAATTTTTATTGGCTATGTTGCTTCAAAAAATCTTTGGCATGTTCAAGTTTTTCAAAGACAATAAAAAACAATTTATGAAATGCATGCCTTTACCTAAATGTTGTTCATGAGGATTGATGACAAACTCTTGCAAACACAACTGCAATTTAGGCAAAATGTTCTTCACCAAAAATGCATCCATGTCACCACGAGCAAAAACTTTATGCCATGGTTCCAACATCAATTTGGCAGACCGGTCTGACGGGTGCCAATTAACTAATGCCTTACTGAGTTTGTGCCTGATAACAGGATATACAGTTGTTTCTAAACGGCCACCTGAAAACAGATATCACAATTTAAAATATATCTTTATAGCCAGTCTTAAAATACAGTAAAACCTATCTAAGACAGAAACCTGCTATCCCGGACAAAAAATCTCACAATGGAACAATTTTATAAGTGAAAATGACCTCTATAAGCTCGAAAACTGTCTAATGCGGAAATGGAATGGTTTTTAGAGAATGTAAGATTATTATTACCTAAGAAGGAAATTTATTTTTAAATTTATGGTCCTGTTTGGAATGGCATAGTGCCAAGTGTGACGTCCTAAGACAATAGAGTGAATGACAAGTTTTTCCTCTTATACCCGCTAGCAAGGAATCTTCAATGATTGTTTTGCTGCGACTTTCTCAAGCTTTGGTGTGATTTTCAAGATCACAACAGCACAACTTCATCGTTGTCGCTCCGAATCCTTAACGCTGGAGGTGTTACCTTGTTCAATTCTCAAAGGAATCATAAAGTCTCGGCAATGGAATTCTGGGAGGGCTGTCGTGGCATCCTAGCACAGCAGTTGAGTTGACGAGGTATAGAACATACAATTTAGTGAAAGCTTAGAGTATATAATACAGGAAAGCTGTGTGCTAGTGTGTCAAAAGGTCTTCAAAGGATATGTGCAAAACCCTTCCGCTGCAGAAGAAAATGCTGAGTAAATACTTGTCCTGAAATTTCCCCGTGTTTTGCTGGTGATTTTTTATTTTCTGCAATATTTGTATTAATATATTATTCTTAATATTCTTTAATTTGTTTCACTAACAAAATTATATCGACAATACTGTGCTTAAGTTATCAGGACAATTTTTAGTAAATATTAAGACAGAAACCTGTCAAATTGGAAATATTTTGAAGAAACTCTCAGGTTCCGTACTAGACAGGTTTTACACAGCCTCAGAACAAAATATCATTGTATGTCCATATCAAAACAGACCCTCTGAGACAATCAGTGATTAATCAAGAGAGTTGAAGTTACAGTAACATGTTTCTGACGCTTCCACAAATACGCAAAACAGATTCTCATCATGAACACTTTTGATTTATTACTCAACACAGACCACTATCTTTCATTGATGATGATGAAGTGTCATGTCCATAAAATTGATTGATTAGTGATTCCGAGTGTAGTACCTGCTAAAGACATTAGTCCCATAAGTGTAATGCATGTGTTTCTATCACAGGACGTGGCAGAGACCTTCCTTTGCTGGATGGTGATATCCATCGGCTTGCATGTTTTTTCTCCAACCAGATACCTCCCACCAGCGGAGCATTGCCCCGGCCAGAAGAAGCTCTTAGTTCCCAACTGGTAGTGTAGTGTACACATGTGTAAGTACGGGGGTGAGGATAGGGCAAGGAAGAGGAAGGAAAGATCCCGCGGGGTCACGACCTGTTTGTTAGGGTACTGCTTCGTTCATCACACTTAACAGTCATTATTAGGAAAATGTATGATCATGCATACAGGAAAAGATTAAAATGTTGAAAAACATGTATTTCATTATGAAGGAGAGGCAGGTGTAGTTTAGAGCATTGGCAACTAGTTGAAAAATTTTTATTTTCATACCCAGCTAGACACTACATGAGAGCTTGATTTCCGTGCAATAAGAAGGTTCAAAAGAAACAAAAAAAGCAGCTAACAGCCTAGAAAAATCCGCAACTAATTGTGAAGAGTTGACATTCAGAACACAAATGTAGTAACCTCATTAGAAATCAGAAACACCTTTATTAATCATTAAATAGGATAATTCTCTACTTTGCCTCTTAATTGTTTTCCTTCACAGAATTTAAAAGGTGAATTACTACATAATTTTTATTCTAATTCATTGCAAGTTTGATTACAAATAATTTTAATTACCTATTAACTATTCAGATAGAGGAAGTCAAGAGGAAAAGAATTGCTAGAAATAAGAGATTGAAGATCCCTGTTCTGAATCATTATCTTACCTAAAAGAGGTATCCATGGATGAATCCATGCATGTATAGGTACGGTGTCAGTCATTGGATTCCATTCTTCTACCTCATGTTGCATCCTGGGAAGCACTAATTGTTCACGAATATTTTCAAGAATCCACAATGGAATCAAAGGAAGCCAATGTTCCAATAACTCAATCAAAGGTTCGCATGTTCTACAATTCCAGTTACTGAAAAATACACAATTTAGTTAGTAAAGCACATTAGTATAAAATATCATAAATTATTTACAAATCATTTATTACTTTGAATATTTTAGTATTACCCATGCAAAAATTCTTAGAATTTTTCTAATAGCTTGAAATCTCCCAATCCGCTAACCCAGATCACAACAATACCAGATTTCCAACATTTTCATATTATTGTGATTCACAATAAAATCAAAATGTATACATGAAAGAAACCATTGTGTCTCATGGTCAAAGCTATTACATGGGTGTGCTTAACTTAAGACACTGATGAAAAGAGGTTGGATTGAAGGTCTGTTCACACCACGCAACAAACAACAATTCTTCGTACCCCACATCCCCTTCCAAGTCTTCCAAAATGGCAGATGAGCGATAGATACCCTGCCCCTTTGCTAGCCATAAATGTGTCAGCAGGCGATATAGTAGCTGGATCTGCAGCAGAGCTGCAGCACATGTCCATGGCTAACACAAATTAAAGCCATTAAGATTATGGTATTACTAGGGGTAACCCATCAAAAATGACAAGATGAAGTCAAACTCCCCTTCAATACTTCACTGTAATTAGTAGAATACAATTTAATTTCTTTAATGGTGAATTTCAGTTTTTATAAAAATTTCCTTTATTATCAATAATAGGTTTTCAAACCGAGTTCCGAGGGTCCCCAGGGGACCTGCAATTTTAAGGGGAGCGATTTTGTGGTATATGCAATTATTGCCACTGGTTTGCCATGTCCCATGAAGGAATCCGTTATAGTTCCTCTGATATTTGTTATAGCTGTTTAAGCACACTGCGTTCTCTGAATCTCACAGCAAATGTATTGAAAATAAGATTCACTGTGTTCCAAGAAGTCTTGAATTTTCTTAAGTGTGAAGCATTTCTGTTATGTGATTCTGTAACTATCTTTCTGGGTATCGTGGTATCTGGTATATCTATATCTCAGACCTCCAACAGTTTATTGTCAGAAACATTTTACTAAAAGTAACCTAGATGCTAACAGTAGTTTATTTAAAAGGGTGTAAACCACAATAAAAAATTGTAAAGAGACTGCTTTGCAAGAATTATTGTAATATTGTAATTTTTCAGCAGTATTTTAAGTTTTTGTCCCAAGTCGCCACACAAAATCAAGAGAGCTGCCACACTAAATATATTTAGTAAAGCCTAAGCTGTAAATTCAGGGGGTAGCTAGAAGAGAGGCCTGTAGGTCTATGGGCCACTCTTCCAGAGAATACAGAAATAAATTCTGTGTACTTTAATCTACATCCAAAAAAATTTTCATGATTTTATCTTTACTCATTAGGCTGGTAGAGCAATATTACAATAACAATGAACATTTACTGTTAGTGGCTGTGTTGTTGTTTCATAATGAATCTATTGCAAGTAACAGCAATTTTTTCTTATATATTAATTATGTGTAGTGGTCAGAATATTTTAGATTATTCTGTAACTGAAGGAGCAAAGAATAAAATAATTAGAAAGATAACTAGAAAGAGAATATCGCTTAATCAAGAAGACTATGGACAAAAATGTTTCCAGAAGGTCAGGAAGAGCTATTAAGCACATCAACAAGTAAGTGTTGCTTAATGAAATGCTTTGAAATTTTTACATTTTCAGTGCAGAAAAAAAGTTTGAATCCTTCTACGACATTGGAGTTAAAGATCAACAGAACACTTTTCTGGTAGGTTGCATGGTGAAGGAATCAGAAAGACACAGGAGAGAAGAAAAGCCTAAAGCTAACATATAGCACACATGGCATATTTTATGAAGAAAGACGGTTCTAATCACATAATTTGTCGTTTATTTCTTGCCAGTGCACATCAGGTGATCATCAAAATCTAGATTTTGCAAAGAAAAGATTCTTGAAAAGACACATCTCAAAGAACAACATGGAAAATGAGTCATGCTGAGGAAAATCGAAACAAACAATTACGATCACTTAAAAAGTATACCATATAAGCGAAGTCTCTACATGCTAGGAAAATCTAATAGATCCTATTTTGATAATGCTGACCTGTCTGTAAAGAATATCTTCAGTTTGAAGTTTATTTCATAGAGAAACTGGAAAGAAGCTGCATATGAAGTACAAGACACATTTCAGTTTTTTTAGGCAAATTAATTTCACATTTTGACAACCGAAAACTGACACTTGTGACTTTTGCTAAGAAAGTGAACTTGAACTACTCTTACAAAAACAACAACAACTCAAGATGAATATCACTTAGAGGACCTTTTGCACAAGCATAGAAGAGAAGCATATGAAAATCTAAAAAGCAATTACATAAGGAAGCAAAAGAAAAGTACAGTATTTTAGTTATTGAGTTTATGGTCAAGCTTATGGTCAAAATCTTCCATTGCCAAAGTTATCAATAACCAAGCCATTCTACAAGAGGTTTTTATGGTCGTTTATTTTCAACATTCACATTAAGAGATGAGATGTCCCGTTTTGTTGATTTTTTTTAGTCAAGTAAATGTCACAATATCCTGTATTTTGGTTTTGAAGATTGGTCACCTTAATCTAAACTCGAACTGAATCTAAACTCACGTAAACTACCGATTTTTCCTGTCAGATTTCTTTCCAAAAACACATTTTATAATGACCTGCTCGTTTTTACTTTCTTGCCTTACTTCGTAAGAGGGAGTATTGTAATTGTGCGCCAGTAAACGGCGATTTTGCGACAGAAAAACTCATTGCCAGGCTCTAGTAACCAAATAGTGGATAATATTATTCCTTTATGTAGTAAACTAGGAAAACCCGTCAGATGTTCTGCCCTTCATCTCCCTCTTTCCCCTCCCGTTCACCGTTTCACATTGTCTCTCCCTCCTTCACTCACCCTGTCCCTGTCTGTGTGTCTCTGCCCCTGTCTCTCTCATTCACATTTACTTGCAGACTCTGCATGTCTCTGAGCGAGTGAGGTAATATCGGGAGGCGCCGGACCAGCAAAAATAGAATGTTCGAGAAGAGCTTATTCTGTGGATTACGATATGAGAAACGTTTCTTTGAAGCCTTCGGTCTCAAAATTTTAGTTTTTAAGGCCTTAGAACGCCTCATTTAGGAGCTATTTAACGATGTAGATTCAAAATGCTGCAGTGTGTTGCGGGTTGCATTTGACGTGAGGGAAAAAGAAAAGAAGAAAGGGAAAAAAAAGAACCCCACCCGTAGAAGTGCCAACTTTCATGGAGATCGGTCCAACAGTGTCAGAGTTTAGCTCTTATATATGTATATGATTACTTCCTCTATGTAATTACATATTTTTTGTCTTTCTACTTATCGTTCTCGAAATTGTAATGTTGGCGAATCATCGCCGTGATAACACAATATGCACTTTTTTCGTTACATATTTTTACATATTATGTACTATATTACATATTTTTATATTTTCACGAACTATTTGTTTATTTTATCAATTTCCTTCTATGTTGAACACATTTTTTAATGAAAAGTATTTTTTAAAAAATCATTATATTAATATTTAATCATTATATCAATATTTTTTAATGAAAAGTATTTTTTAAAAAATCATAATTTTTACCTACATTATTACAAAGTAGTCGCAGTTGGATGTTCATACAGTCAGTTGGGCCTACTTCAATATTATCTCAATGGCGGGAAGTGCGCTTCAGCGACAGAGATCATTTTCACCTTTAGGTGTGAAAAGTATTACTAATGCCAGGTTTCGTGATCATTAACTTTAAATTCTGAGGAACTTTGGCGATCGCCGACGTGTACACACTTCGACGGAATGCTGCACGCTGCAGTGATTGTTTGCTAGTCGTAGATATTGCAAGTTTGTACGATAGCTTCTACAGTATTGCTGCCTGCGAAACTATGATCCTGGATAGCAACAGACGAAGCTTTTATTACTGAAGGGAAAGTTGTAAGGTACAAAATGTCCATCAACTTGTGTACTCCAAATTATTTTTAAAATGTGTTTTGAAAATTTAATATATATGAAATTTCGTAATGGGTAAATGCATTTTATATTTGCTTAGTTTTAATATTACATATTATACCAGATTTTACAAATTTATTACATATTCTCACCGTTTTCATTACGTATTTATGTACATATTTCGACGTTTCATACTACATATTTTTCCGGTCTCTACTCATAACCGAAATTTATTCTAATAAAAATAAATTATGTATGTTTGTGTGTATGTATTATGTATGTAGTAAGGCACCGCCCCAGCCGGGACAAGTTCTTAGTTCCCGACATGTGTGGTAATGCATTTAAGAGGGAGAGGATAGGTGAAGGAAGGCGAGGTCCACGGCCTGTTTGTTAGGGCACTGCTACGGCAATCGTCTGATGTTAATCGGAGTAACCACGGAAAACTACAGAGCAGAGCAGCCCGCCACTAGAATTCTTCTCCACCCAATGGCTGAATTCGACCAAGCTGTGAAACTAGTGATAAAAGTCCGCCATCATCGGGACTTTTACTAAAAGACCTCCCGATCAGAGGCGCTGTAGAAACAATGGTAACAATGGCTGTGGTCTAACTCATTCGTATTGTATTACAGATGATCGGCCTTGGCATGCCAGTATAGTTCAATGTAATAGCATATAATTTTCACCAGCCTGTCACCTTTTCGGACGCAATTACGCTCGGAAATGTGTTCCGCAATCCCGGGGTGACATTTTTTGCATAAATTTTACTTAAATGTAGGGAATATGTGGAAACGAACAAAATAAATAAAAAAATGCAATTATACCAAAATATGTAAAATTAAAATGTTTGTAATTAATTTAGAATATCTTGCAAACTAAATAAAATTATTGAATGTGGGTATATAATACCTCTAAAAATGTGTTTTTAAATGTGAATTCGTTCCCTGCGAATAATGATCGAAATGCGACGCGGATAATCATGTAGTTCGACCCGACAATACAAAAGATACCAGGCCATATTTTATAGAGACATATTCGTTCGATATTTCGCATAATTGAATATATAAACCGTACACGAAAGTGCGCGGTCAGGCCGGTGCAAGCTAAAAAAGCTACATCAGCACATACTTTCTCAATTTATAACGATTAAGCAATATTCGAAATTGCAACTAGTATCCTGAACACATCTTGAACAAATGAAGCTTGGGAGATTCGTAAAAAATTCATACCTTTCATTTTTGAAACTTTTAAATGTTTAAATGACAACTGTGCTTGTACTATTGAATTCAATGCACTGTGCTCCACCCTAACAAAATGTATAAAGAAAACACTAGAGCCAGTTTTGAGAAGATGTTAATGTATTTGTGGAAAAGTCATGGGTTCACTCAATGACGTTTAGGTCACTCGGTTAGTCGGCGCAGCGACTGGTACAGAGATGCAAATGCATCTCGCTTCAAAATCATCGGTGGCATTTACGTCCTGGAAAAGGCGAGTGTGTTACCTTTTCCAGAAAGTGGCAGGTGCATGCGATCCTGCAGCAGCTGAAGGATGCAATCCATTGTTTCCTGTGTCCACAAGTCCAGTGGCAGCTAATGTCCGTGTGTCCCGATGCCTGCAGACACGTCTATGATGAAGCATTGAACATCGTAGCGAAGTCAATTACGAATTCAGTGTAGACTGTTTACGCGTGAGTGGGGATTGAATTGTTTTTTTTTCTCATTATTTAATGAGAAATTAACCATACCTGCTACTTTGGATATACTTTGTCATTATAATTAATATATGAGCAGCATGCCATTACAATTACCCCAAAACAAACGCTTCCAACCTCCTTCAGCTGAGAGCGCGCCCATACCCTGTGGATTAAGAAAGCTCAGAAAACCCGAGCAATTATATTATTGTTAGTTTTTCACGGAAACAAAGGTTGCCCAATGAATGCTGGGATGGCGATGGCAAGACTGCACACAACCACCTCTGGAGCTTCAGGTGACTTTCTCAGCATTTCGGGGGTGACCTGACACGCAATACCGGAGCAACTTCGTGAAGCATCAGGGATGCCTATGTTTGAGATCGAATCCCTACTTGGGGACTCGCATTACTTTACATTTTGGCTTTTCCCATCACAGTGCTCGAGCTAAATTACATTATTATTATCATCATTACCATTATTATTACTAGCAGTAGTACCTATTAGAAGTTGCAGCAACTTGCTTTAATAACACAAGGTGGATTATAAATCTCGAAGACCTCAGGCTCCCATCATATTATCATCAAAAGGTAAAGGTATCCCTGTGCAATTGCACACTGGCCGATTTGGCCCACAGGGGAGGTGAAGGTAGAGCTCCACCTATTCGTCGCCGTTGGCACAAGGAGGAGGTTGTGTGGCAAACTCAACACTCTGGCCGCCTTTACCCCCAGGAAAGATCCTGGTACTCACATGGAAAGGAGGCTGAGTCAACCCCAGAGCTGCTCTGAATAGCACTAAAGCCCTGAATGAAGCACTAAATATCCTGTATTTGTTCTTGGAAAGTACATGATACCCTGACCATTCGCTGTGTACAATTCTTTATATAGAAATATATTTAGCCCTGGAAGTTCTTTATTCCTCCTTCGGTTGCATAGGAATCAGACTGATACACACACTTTTTATTGCAAATCGTTTAAACTTCCCAATTTAAACTTAATCAATATGGTAATGCCTCCATTGCAGAGAAGTGCACTTTTTAACACAATACTCATTTTATCACACTACTCACAATTTATTTCCTTATTATATTTAGGAAATAGTCCCTAATTTTACTTACTTGATAGCAATCCTTACATTTGGCATCCATGTTTCCCATAATAGTTTATGATACGGATCTTGTGTGCTACCACCTGTGAGAGAAGAATTTGAATCTACCTCTAAAATATCTTTCCATTGCTTGAAGAGTCCCAGAGGACCACTGGGATTTTCCAAAGGATTCCATGATACAAGTTTTTCTTTCAACAAAGGAGCAACAATCTGAATGGCCAAACTGCCAATGTCATATAACATATATTCTTCATAGTAGTCTTCCTGCAAAAAAGCAATATAATCATAAATAATGGGTAAAAAGCACAAATGAAATAAATAAATAAGTCCAAAATTTCACATTCATAATATATAATCATTAAATAATGAAAATAAAACTAGGTGTGTTACAAAAGCACATACTTTCTTGTATTATTTGACATGCATTTATAATATTATAATACTATATGAACCTGCCCAATGCCATGAATGTTCCCAATATGCCAAAACGCTTGCCCATGCTAGGATTTAAACTCGAGTACTTAGGCTTATCCGTCAACTCACATATCCACCAACCTCTTAAGTTAACATAACTTTTCTGACGCTTAATGAAGAAAGTTAAACATTCGGAGGTTCGGAGAATTCAGAGTTCTCAATGAAAATTAGACAAGTTTGTGTAAAAAATAAGAAAAAGTTTGCTGATCTAAGAAAATTTTGTTTAATTAATTTTTGAACATTGTCACTAATTGACTCAAAATTATGTGAAAACTTTTCATATTTTCAAAAACATTTATGACATTATTTAAAGATTAAATTTTGAAGAACAGATTTCATTCACAAAAAAAACAAAGATTGTACAACAGCACACTTTCTGATTATTTCTAATGGCTTCACAATATTATAAAACTACACAAAAAGCATAATTTTTGCAATGTTTGAAATTGAAAATTTGAATTTCCTGTGCTCCATTTGCTAGACTTTTGTGAGATGTCAGCCAGGAATCAGGCCAAACACTGATCGAAGTGACTGTGGGTAATTATCCCATTATTACAACTAGAATTATTTATGAATAATAGTGTTTCTTAAAGAATTCCATTGCCAAAAGGAATTTCTTTCAAGCAGACAATACAATAAGGTGACACTCGGCTAAATATTATGCATTACTAGACGTGGATAATAATGAACACAATGAAAGCAATGATGTTGAAACTAATTATGAGAACTTCTCTGATACATCTTAATATCTTTTAAATCTCGCCAAATACCATGAGAACAAATTTACAATAAACTGTGGATTAATCATGAGGTAATAAAAAAGGCAGACTTAAATGTAGAACATGGGAAAATTAGACTGTAACAAATAAAAGTTAGACCATTTATTTGAACATTTCAAACAATCTCACCTCTAATGTGAGACAATGTAAACAAAAACTCTAAGATTAAATTGGTTAGGATGGTAGTAAAAAATTATTTTCCTATATACACAAACTTACTGTAAAAATATGTAAAAAAAAAGTGTAAAAGAAGATATAATATGCTAGACCAGTGGTGTCCAAAAGGCAACCCACGGGTCACATGTGGCCCACGAAAGTTATTAGTCAAACGTGAAAGTAACCTTGCATCCACGTTAGACAAGAACACCGTGCACCTAATGCACTTGCCCTGTCAGGATCAACATGCCCTTAATGTAATAAAAATGGGTTAAGTTTAGATAAAAGGATCTTTTCTTCTAGTAAATTGATTATCATGGTTCCATCCCTCTACCGTTTCAGAGCAGCCATGCAATGTGCAAAGATTAACAAAGGGAACTCAGGTGTGGATCGCCCGAGTAATGTAAATATGGCCCGCAACCACAATAAAGGTGTTAGTTATGACCCTAGAGGCCTTGCAAGTTGGACATACCTGCGCTAGACCAAAGTTCACTTAAAAAATAAATTAGCACACTTACAATGCACAAGTATCTTTATAAAATATTTTCAAAGAAAAAATAAATGTTCACTATTTGAGATTACCTTAATAAAATATTTATTACAACAATTTTGAAAGCTGGGCCTACTAGATTTATGTTGTTGTTTTGAACATACATTTTTAACTTTGGTAACAATGAGAACAATTGTACAAACATGAGAACTCTGTGATCAGCACAGAATCACTGTAGCATTCTCTTCAAAGTGTTGCATGTCTGCAAAATCCAATATTTCTTGAAATTTGTGAATTAAGTTAAAAAAAAGCATGACATCACTGATACTTTCCACACCAAAAGGTAATATTCTCATTGCTGTTACTTGTGGCGGCATAGAATACTAGTGCAGTACCGACCTAAGTTAACTCAAGACCATGTAGATTCAGTTGTGACTTTTGTAATGTGGGATGTCTCGGGTTGCCAGTATGCAATTCTAAATTCGTATAAAAAAATATGCTAATTTTTAAATTAAAACTATTTTTGAAAAGTAATCAAATATTTTTGGGGAAATAAATTCAAAGAAATTGGTAGTTAAAAAAAAGTATAATATCAGCTAAAATATGTAAATATAAAATATAAAATAAAGTATAATATCAGCTAAATATGTAAAAATATGTAACGAAAAATTTGGATATTTGTGGAGATTGCAACTATTTGCTAAAATCAGAATTTTCAGAACCATACGTAGAAAATATGCAATTACATAAGAATCCATACTCTAGTAATAACTGATGTAGGTGAAATCACGGAATGTGTTACTATTGAAAAATTTTCAGATATTGAAACTGTCCTGTAAATATGTGGATTAAATTCAAGCTCGTCCACTGGTCATAATGGTATCCCAACACCTGAAAAACTGCAAATTACTATTAGCCTCTACTGAACAGAATATTCAAACAAACATTAGAAATGGGAACATTGTCATCTGAATGGGAAAAAGGCTATCATTACTCTGGTTTTCAAGAACGCAGACAAAAAGATACCAAGAAACTACAGATGAATAAGTCTGACAAGCACCGATGGCAAAAGGTAATTATCCAACAATCATGCACTTAGAAACAATATCACTCCTAAACATCAACATGGTTTCATCCCTGGAAGATCAACATCCATCAATTTAGTCCAATCATTAGATGTACAGACTAAAGAATTGGATCAGAAACAACTAGTAGACATTTATCTAGATCAGGGTTGTCCAACTGGCAGGCCGCAGACTGCATGCAGCCGGTGATGCCATTTATTGAGGCCCGAGAAAAATTATAAGTCAAAATGAAAGTCCCTTTCATCCATGTCTAGGGAGAACATTCTGCACCTAGCACATGCGCCCTGCTGTGGTCTACCCACTTTTAATGTAAAAATAGGTAAAGTTTACATTTAAGGAATATTTTTCTAGAAAATTCAAAAATTCAAAATCATTCTAATGTGCTTCACTGCGTTATGCATGGTACGGCCTGATATCATGCATGGTTCCATTCCCACACACATTTCAGAGCAGCCGAGCAAGTGCCAAGATCAGAATTGCGGGGAAGTCAAAAGTGGATAGCCTGAGTAATGAAAATATGTCTGGCAACCACATAAGATATTTTTGTTGTGGCCCTCAAGGCCCTGCAAGTTGGACACTCCAGATCTAGATTATGCTAAAGCATTTGATCAAGTCACACATAAAAGTCTTAATTACAAACTCATCCTTGGGTATACAAAGAAAACTCTTGAGGTGGATTAAGGAATATTTATCAGACAAAACATTCCAGGTAGCAATTGGAAACACTATCAAGACCCTGAAGTGGTATCCCTCAAGGTTCTGCTCGAGGCTCAATATTATTCATCTTGTACACCTGCAATCTTAGTGATTGTCTGTCTTGTGGTTGGAACTGCTATGTGGACAACACCAATTTATTCTCAATTCCACTTAAGAATCATCAGGTGCTGCAAAATGAACTTTACCAAGATGTTCCTCATAAAGTTCCAATAAGTGCACAAAGTCCTTCACCTTGGAAAGATTAACCTAAACCCCGCCTATACTGTTGGAAATTACATCCTCAATTCTATGATAGAACAATTATCTTATCATCTGAAATTTGACATGGGATAATCAAGTTACTGCCGTATACAAAACAGCCAATGAACTACTATATCTGATCAGAAAGGCATGCTCTATATTGCACCCCTCTGCATTGAGACTGATATTCACAATATAAACAAGGCCTATATTTGAATATGCTAATGGGTTAGGTCTCCTTCTTATCAGAAAGACAAAAACAACGATCTCTAGCAAACTATTTCACTGATGGAAGATGCCAAGAAATTTCACTTTTGACATAGAACAAAGAAACATGGGAGATACAGCAACTTTTAGAATTTGAATGGATATTATAACATTCCTGAATTTAACAATTTGTTTACAAAAGCAATGAAACATAGACCTGGAAGATATATGGTGAAGTTGATGAAAGAAAAAACAAGGATAGGACAAAATTCTCACTTTATTGTAACCCGGGTTGTAAATGCAAGAAATGCATTTTCAGCTAACTGCATTTACAAGAAAACTCTGAACCCTTAAGAATGGCCAGGATAGTCATAATTTTGGGATTAACTAAATTATATTAAACATACATATATGTGTGTGTGTGTGTGTGTGTGTGTGTGTGTGTGTATGTATACATGCATATGTGTGTACATACATGTATGTACTTGAACAATCTATGATCTGTAACTATGATTCAAATTATAAAATTGTTACTCTACCAAACTGAATTATTGTATAACTTGTTACACTGATGTAAGATATGTATACACTAGCCTATTGCTGCCACAATTAATAAATCAATAAATAAATAATTCACATTCATAGGTATACAGTGGAATCTCGGCTGCACGATCACTACTACCACATTTTCCTGCTTAGCACATCTGGTTTTCAAAGTCCTTAACCCAATTCTGTTAAATTAGTCATTTACATGTTTATCAATCGCAATTAGCATATCTAAAGTTAATTGGAACACATTCTGTGATTCACATGTTACGTGGTTTAGTAGCACCTCCATCAATGCATGTTGTTTTCAGGATACTTTGGGGTCCTTGACAGTATAGAGGGGTACTTTCAGAGAGTACTAGCAGTATTTTCACTTAGTTTGATAATGAACCCACACAGAAAAACATTATACTGTGCCATTTTGGTTCTTTGAAATGTGTGCTAACGAGATTCCCTAATTTGAAGTCAAAATATGCTGTAATGTTCATGAACCTTATAATTTAATGTTTCTGAACTAGAAATCATCCATAAACTTCAGTCCATGTTATAATGTATTGTAAAGTAATGTCCTGATAACAAAAATCTTAAGACACAAGTACAAGAATTCTTGAAGCAAAATCAACTGTATTCAATTATGTTACAACCGTTACTAGAAAACAGCTTCACAGCATTAGCTCATTCTTACCTGAATTTCTTTAAAAAATTCTGCTGCTCTATCAAGAGTTAAAGGGTCCAATCGGTCATTACTCCTTTCAACCATATTCTCAATAATAGCCAATACATTTTCTAATGATTTAATCTGCTTGCCTTCTTGTTCAACACCAGTTTTTAATGTTGATGCCTCTTGCTCCAATGTTATCTTTCTATCATTAATGTATCTTAACCGTCGATCATTTTCAATGATTTCCTAAACATACAATAAAAAACCTGAACAATTTCAGCAATAGAATGAATAAACATTTTTTCACATTCTCTGTATTTGTTGTAACTTCACTCCTAAAGGGTACACTCAGTAGCTTTCAGGTTTAGTAGATATCAACCAGTAGAAATTCCAGTTTTGAGCAGAGTCGCTCAGAAATGGCAGGATGATAGCAGGAGTAACTTGCTCCAATTTAATTAGGGGTTCTGGAATTTTTTTATATTCAAAACAAATAAAAAAAAGTATTTAATTCTAAACCAAAAAGAAACACTTCAACGTATTTCTGATGCACAGAGAAATTAATTTTGTTTATATAGGGGGGAAAGGCACAGAATTTTTGTTAGAAATAAGGGACTCCCAAGGATATACTGCCCCAAACCTCATTTTCTTTGGAAACCCCTGGTTTAGAGAATGTTAAAAGTAACACCTTTCAAAGAAATCCAATACACTAACAGTACCTGTTCACACATATCCATTAAAATATTTAGATTATGTTGAAGTTCTGGTAATGCAAAATTGGAGAACTTCTTGTCCTTACGAACTTCCCACTCCTCAGATGGCCTTTGTTGCCCAGCAATTGCATGATATCCACTTAGGACTCTTTGCTGGGGCCCAGTCATATCGATAACTTTCACTTTGCTCAGCTGACTTGATGAAACAAAGATAAAAATCATATTAGATGAAATATCGTAGCAATAATTTTAAAAAAATACACATAACTTTTCTGAATCCTGAAATACAAATTGCATTTTTTAATACATCAGACGCAGACGAGCGAGAGAAATATTCCCTAATAATGCAATTTCTCTGTCTTCATTACACCTAAAATTATATTTTTGAGAGCCTAAAATTCTGAGGTATAATTTAGTTTATGTCCATTATTCCATACTGTGGACAGAAGAATGAATAGCAAGAACATTTTTTATTGTTGGTTTTGTTTCATTTCAGACAACTTTGGACCAAGAAGTATGATGAATCTCAAGACATTGAAACCCAGACATATTTTTCCCAAAGAAACCCAGTGATTCCCTGCAATATTTGAGATGGAACAGCGTCCGTGACGGGAATTATGGTTGTAAAGCAAAGAGGTGAATTACAAGAGATAAAAGGCTGATCAAACTGTTTGCAGAACATGTAATCGAGGCTCATATAGCTTCAATACATGATATGACTTTGTCTTAGAAGATAATACAGATGTCCTGGTTAACTTATCATTAATGGTAAAAGGGGTTAGATAATATGTAACAAAGATGAACTATAATCTGCAACAGGTTGGAGAACAATTTAAGGTAACAGAATGAAGGTTATAAAATGCATGGAAAATAATAATTTCTTTGTGTGAGCCACATAAAATAATTTATAATAAGCATGAAATAGTGAGATTTCAAAATATGAAAATGCTTTAAATAATCTCTCTTGTACTACAATGCTACACATACGTGGAAACAACCTGCATTACCACGATCTACCATGAAAACACTTATTTTGAAATATCAACAAACCTGTAGTCTTTCTTCCCAGGTTTTAATTTTCCTTGTTCTATAACTTCATCAACACTTTTGTACACATATCTGGTTTTCTTCTTTTTATCACTATCATCACGCCTCCAGAGAGACAACTTTTCAACAAACTCTTTGTCAGCTTCTTCATCAGTATCTGGTTTTTTTTGCAGTGCCCTTTTCAGGTCCATATGCACCTGAAAGTCAACACAAATTAACAGTAATGAAACTTAAAGCCACATTTCACACAATCTTACAAAGAGAATGCAAGTAAGCTCTCAATAAGCTTGATGTAACTTTATTTGGTATTAACAATGATATCCTTACCTATTGACCCTCTTCCTTTGCGTTGATATGCTTCAACAGGTGCAGATATACCTTGAAGATCTTTACCAAGTCCCTTCCCTGGTTGGAAGCCCATCTACAAACAGTTAAAAACATGAATGTTGCATGACCTTGATTAACACTAAAAGCAATTAAAACATTTCAAAATAACAATATTTGAATTAACATTATTGATTACAATATAAATCATACCTGAAGCAACAATTTTGCACCAATTCCCTTCGTGTGTTTTTCCCAATCTCCCACACCCTTTTCAATTAACCAGGATTCATGAAACGCTTTTTTCGAAAACCTGCCATTTCTCCTTCATAATTCGAGTCTTGTTTGGTTAGTTTTTGTTTACTATATTTGGCATCATCTTCAGACTCCTCACTGTGAGAAAAGTAAATTTTTAAATTTATATACAAACATAATTTATAAATTTCTTAACAATCAACAATATCCAAAAGCATTTCCTTACCTAGAAGATCTTGAATGTGTGGGACTTGCAAAAAGCATGAAGTTAGAGAGAATAAATATTTGTTACGATTCATGACTATTATTATTGCACAGAAGCTTCGCAAATAAGAAAGTACATTTACCTTGAAGTTGCAGCAATCCTTCTTGATCTAGATGTACCAGGTGCCAAATCATCATCGTCATCATCTTCATCATCAGACTCGTTTTTATCTTTCGCTTCATCTTTTTTACCAGCTTGCTGAACACCACCAGAAACAAAACTAACCGGAGCTGAATAATTTTTGCGATGAGAGGCACGTGAGTGGCTTTTACCTCCTTCCCCTTCATCACCACTGTCGTGCGCCCAAATACCTACAATCACATTTGTAAATGAAAACTATATCAAAGAATAAATCATACAGGAGTATACACTGATGTATGGGGCTAATCCCTAAACTGCTAATCCAATTCTTAACCATCTGACATATGTATGACAAGGACTCAAGGTATAGTCTTATTTTCCCGTTCTCATTTGAAAAACTTTGTCAAATTCTGATGGATGTTTCTGATACTGTCAGAAGTACTATTTGATTTTTCCTTTCTAAATATTTTTTTCTCTTATAAATATCTTGAAGCAAGCCTCAAAAATTGAGGTTACGTGTGCTAGAGGTTATTTTTTAACATAAAATATTTTGTATTTATAAATCATATTTTATTAAAGGCAACATTGTATAAAATCACTCTGCCTGTAAACGTTTACCACTTCCAGCTACCAGTAAAACTTGGTGTCAGAAAAGACCCCAGGTATAATACTGAGGTCGAAAAAGGAAATATGACACAAGGAATATAATAATGAACACAAATAATGAATAAGGATCATTAATGAATGAATAAATAAGGAGCATGATGAATGAATAAGAAACATGAATTATGAATAAGGAACATGATCAATCAATCATACTTTAAAAATATTACCATATATTTGTTGGTGTTTTGTCAAACGACGGCGAGGTCTGTTGATGTTGAACTCATTATCGAGGTCATAATCACTTATTTCAAACTTTTCAACTTCTTCGTCAGACATTTTGCAAGAATATGTTTTCAATTACGGTAGATTTCAGAGATTACTGCTATCGCACAAAATGACACCAGGAAGAGAAGAGATGTCTACGAAGTGACATACACGAAATATGATCAGACGTACAAATAAATGTACACTATTTTACAGTCTACAGTGGCCACTATTCGAAAGGCGTAAGCTGAACACAAAACAATATTATCTTAAGCACACTTCATTTCAAAATATATTTTTCATTATCAAGCACTCACTGACATGACGTTTTCTTCCGACATCCTATCTTCCCCTGTTTATTTACGTACGTCAAAAACAACTGCCGCACCACTGTACTAATATATTGCTCACATTTAAATGAGACGCGAATACTTTGAATGCATCGTTATTAAATGTATGAAGGTTGAAGAGTAAAACTCATTCAAACGAGCTATAAACGACACGAGTTGGGTATACAACAGATTGGTAGCGCACATCCAGCTGAACATAACCTAAATAACTCGAATGTCGACATTATTTTTTCATACTCAGTTGTCGGTAACAGTTGACTTCTACAACAACGTTTCATTTATTATTTACGATTCTACAACCTCACAAATTCAAATCATGAAAGGCAAGACAATTAAAGAAAACGTAATCGTTCTTAACATAATAAAGAAGTGTATATTTAACTCTTGTATTTCAAAATAAACTTTACTGAAGTAAATGAGCAAATTAAATGACTAGAGTTCGAAAATCAAATTATTGTTTTTCCTTCAAATGACATTTGTTTTGCTTGAGTTGGTGCTTGCATGTTTACCCATCCAAGTCTTCTCAGAAGAAGAGGAATGGCGGGAAGGAGGGTGTTCTGTTCACGTCGTTCGAATAACAATTCGAAAGTACGCGTCAGAGAATATTATAACGCAATTATTACGCGTTGCGTTGGCTTAAGGATGTTTTATTTTAATATGACAGGCTAAAGGCAGGAGTCTCGTCATCCAATTTCGACACATGTAGCGAAGCGTCAAAATGAATTAAAAATTGAGAGTTCAGAATAAAGAATAACACCGAGCATTTTCTACAAAATATGACCAGAAATGTTCGCTCCCCTGTAATAAAAACCATGATGGAAAGATTTTTCCACAACGATAAAAACTATTTTGCATTAAAAAAACAAGCTATCGATTTTGTATAACAGAATGTCGAGTCCAAATAATCATGGTGGAAAGACATGGGTGTGCCAGTCCAGCGCACATCTCTGAAACTGGCTAGCTAACCATAGCGGACCACAATAATCTATATGCAATCATTTACTACTAATTAATTATTCTTAAATTATCATAATTTTAAATTAATTAGCCAGATATTTTCTAAAAACAACAATGCAACAAAATAGAGCAAAAAACAGAAAAATTAACTATAAAGAATTAATTAATTGCAATTTAATTACTCCTTTATAACATCATTGCAACAACAAACTGTTTAAACAATTTCAAAATATGTACAAAAACACAAAAAATTGAAAAAAATCGTAAAATGTTTCCTTACTGGCGAAATACTTAATTATTTCTAATGATTCCTTCACAACATATAATTTGTTTTTAAGACACATTGTTTAAATTAATTACTCCAACAGTTGTTTTAAAATCGCACAGAGCTATGCACCAAAAATGCTTCTTACCGTCACAAAGTTAAAAAAATCATAAATTATATTCTTACCGACGGACCACAGATTTATTAACATCAATTTGTTTAATATACTTCATATTAATTAACTAAATAGCTCGCGAATTAATTACTGAATTCAATTGTTTATAATGAGCCCTGAAGCATCACAAGGACATTCTCTCGTTCATCTTTTAAACAAATATTCACGAAAAAAAAACTATACAGCGGAATACAGAAATATTTGCCCAGCACTCATTACAAAATATCTATTGAATTAATAACAATTTATTTAAAATAATTACTATGTTTAAAATGTTCTAAAATGGACCGAACTTTTGCACCAAAATCGCATTTCTTAGAAAAAGTTTTTAAAAAATCCGGGAAAGATTTCATACCGGCGAGCCACAGTATTACTAACAATAATTTGTTACAAACACTTTATGTTTTACAATGAAATTACTTCAGAATTAATTGCTGCTTGTATTTGTTTATAACGAGCTTCGAAACTTCAGACACAAACTTACTACTACGTACCAGACATAAAATCGCAGAAAAAACAATAACATGCAGAATACTCAAATGCTATTACCGATGCCATCACTAGATATTATTTGTTTTAAAAATAAATTGTTTAAATTAATTACTCCGGACATTTCATTAAAAATCGCACAGACCATTTCTCCAAAAAAAGGCTGCTTACCGTCACAACGTTCAAAAAATCGTAAAATGTAATCTTATCGGCGGACCACAGATTTATTAACACTAATTTGTTTAATATACTTCATATTTATTAACTAAACGGTTCACGAATTAATTACTGCATTCAATTGTTTATAATGAGCCTTGAAGCATCACAAGGAGATTCTCGTTCATCTTTTAAACAAATATTCACAGAAAAACACTATTCGGCGGAATTCAGAAATATTTGCCCCGCGCTCATTACAAGATTATCTATTAAATTAATAACAATTTGTTTAAATTAATTACTATGCCTAAAATGCGCTAAAATGGGCCGAACATTTGCAACAAAATCGCATTTCGCTGAAGAAAGTTTTCAAAAATCTGGGGATAAATTCTTACCGGCGAACCTCGGTATAACCAACACTAATTTGTTACAAACACTTTATATTTTACGATGAAATTACTCCAGAATTAATTGCTGCTTGTATTTGTAATGAGCATCCAAACCTCAGACACATAAACTTACTACTACGTACCAGACAAAAAATTGCAGAAAAAACACTAACAGGCAGAATACTCAAATATTATTACTGATTCCATCGTTAGATATCATTTATTTAAATTAATTGCTTCGGACACTTGTTTAGAAATCGCATATAGCTTTGCACAAAAAATGTCGCTTACCGTCACAACATTTAAAAGATCATAAAATGTAATCTTACCGGCGGACCACAGATTTATTAACACTATTTTTTTTAATATACTTCATATTTATTAACTAATGTGTCACGAATTAATTACTGCATTCAATCGTTTATAATCAGCCCTGAAGCATCACAAGGAGATTCTCGTTCATCTTTTAGACAAATATTCACAGAAAAAAAACAAACTATTCGGCGGAATACAGAAATATTTGCCCAGGGGTCATTACAAGATATCTATTGAATTAATAACAATTTGTTTAAGTTACTAACTAGGTCTAAAATGCTTTAAAATGGGCCCAACTTCTGCACCAAAATTGAATTTCTTAGAATTAAAAAAAAATCAGGGAATAAATACTTAAATAATGCGATTTTGCTGCAAAAGTTGTGCCCATTTTAGAGTATTTTAGACATGGTAATTAATTTAAACAAATTGTTATTAATTCATTAGATATATTATAATGAGCCCTGGGAAAATATTTCTGTATTCCGCCAAACAGTTTTTTTTCTGTGAATAAATGTTTAAAAGATGAACGAGAATCTCCTTGTGATGCTTCAGGGCTCATTATAAACAATTGAATGCAGTAATTAATTCGTGAACCGTTTAGTTAATAAATATGAAGTATATTAAACAAATTAATGTTAATAAATCTGTGGTCCGCCGTTAAAATTACATTTTATGATATTTTGAACTTTGTGACGGTAAGCGGCATTGTTTGGTGCAAAGCTCCGTGCGATTTTTAAACAACTGTCCGGAGTAATTAATTTAAACAATTTATTTTTAAAACCAATGATATCTAGCTCTGTGTGATTTTAAAACAACTGTTGGAGTAAATAGTTTAAACAGTGTGTGGTAAAAACAAATGATATGTTGTGAAGGAATCATTAGAAACAATGGAGTATTTCGCCGGTAAGGAAACATTTTACGTTTTTTTCCAATTTTTTGTGTTTTTGTACATATTTTCAAATTGTTTAAACAATCAATTTGTTGTTGCAATGATGTTATAATGGAGTAATTAAATAGTAATTAATTAATTATTTATTGTTATTTTTTTCTGTTTTTTGCTCTATTTTGTTGCGTGGCAAGCTAGCTTCAGTCTGAAGCTAGCTGACTCTTGATTTTTTAGAAAATGTCTGGCGTAATTAATTTAAAATTATGATAATTTAAGAATAATTAATTAGTAGTAAATGATTGCATATAGATTGTTGTGGTCCGCTATGGGTGGCTAGCCAGCTTTAGAGAGGTGTCCGGCGCACCGATTTTTCCTCGTTCTGTGCAACACCAATTTGCAGGCCCTGCGGATAATATGGGTATGGTGGGACGCCGCGAAAGCCACTTTCACCGAAGGCGAGAGTTGCAACGGCTGCTACACGAAATATTGTCCATTTAACAGTGGCGTAGCATCAGGGGACGCCAAGAAGCGGAGCATCCCCGTATATAATATTAATAAAGAACCCTAAATACTGTATTGATAATCTGACAAGTGGTCCGTTGAGCGAAACACGTTTTGTATTAACTTTAAATTGATTTCCTATGATTGAATTCGGCGGGTTGTTGAAGCTGGCCTGTGATTGCTTGGAAGCTAAAATGCTTCTAGCGTCTGCCAAGAGATTGCGACGAGCAATGACGCATGCGCAGATGACGAGGTTCCCCTCTCCCCTCTTCATCCCTGGCCCAGAGAAACCGACTGCTTTACGCTAGCATCCACCGTAGACAATTGGTGCTCTGTGGCATCCACTGTGGAAAGAGCACGGTGGGAAAGAGGCCAATTTGAGTAAGTTACTCGTTTGTGCACGAGAGCGCAGCACACTTCAGACGGACAGTAAATTGTTTCTCTCTCACTCACTCGGGAGTCCCCGCTTGGTCATGGGCACAAACTGTAGAAATAGTACCTGTCTACTATTTCTTAATTAATATCCAAGAAATTGAATTATTCCTTAAATAGATTACATATTATTTTAGTCTGCAATGTATAAATTAACAAGTGGTCTCATTGGCATTCGCGTATAAGAATTAAAGCTGAACCATTGTATAATGTGTTTTCAAGATATCGGCAGTCCTGACAGTTGTGAGGATTTTGTGAGAAGCACCTACACCGTCGTATAATCGAGATCGTGGAAGTAGTTCCAGTGCAGTTCCAGAGTATCTGCCTTATGTTGCATTCGCCTGTTAGATGAAGTTATTGATAGTGTCATTTTGTGTGTTATTGTTGAGCATCCCCAAACGTGCGAGTCACGCTACGCCACTGCCATTTAATTCAATATCATATTTCAGAAAGTCTAGTTTTATACTCAAATTACTATCAAAATACTATTATATGATACATAATTTTATTCCTTTTTTCATGATCTATCCATTGCCGGTGAAAAAAATACAGTTCCATTAAAAAATCAAATATGATTAAATTTCTCGAAAACTAAAAATATTATAGACAATTTCTCCACGGTATGATACTTGCCTCATGATTCTGCATTGTTAAGCGAAAACTGCATTTTGATATCCTAAACCGTTTAGAAGTTATGGGGCTAGTCCATAGTTAATGAGACATTCTGTATAATTTTTTTTTACCTTTTTCGTCATTTTTAGCTCATTTCATTGATTTTAATATAATTTTAATGGTACTTGCTTCAAATAACTTTTATGCGTTTTAACAAATGTTCTCCACAGAATTCCTGAGTGGCCTATTCGATTTCTTCGCTCAGAATTTTTTAAAATTTTATTTTATTTATTTTAGATCGCTTTTCAACGTGTTGGTCATTAGCGACCTCAATTACATCAACAAAAAATTGGATCATACGTAACATTATTTTACATAAACAAGGATTATTTATATCATAACAAAAATTTGATTTAGGCAGATCATGAATATGGAGAATGCTTAGTGAACAAAATATTATATTGGAGTCAGTTTAACGGGGCTTGGCCAGTAAGAGCAAAATTAATTTAAACCATAGTTGTTTGCCAACGTCTCGGAAAATATATTTCCATCCTCAGGGCTTTCAATCACCAAATGTGTGTACTCATAATTAATTAATCTGCTACCTAATGTGCATATTAAGGCACCTCACAAGCAGTGAAGAACGTTCATAGATCTCCACCACACAAACATACACCATGACAACACCGGGTAGACGTTCTACCAGTTGTGGTCCCAAACGTTTGTTATAGACCACACATAAAACTTCTTTAGGTCTTTTAGAGTACCACTTGCCTCATTTCGAATATTCCGGTTCGCTCAGAAATTGTAATATCAGCCGCTGCAAATAATCCAAGGTTCCTGTGACTCCTATCAGCGCCATTGTCGGTTCGGTCGATTTCGGGATATTTAAAGTCAGAGATTTCCTGATAAAGAACAGCCCAAACCAAAAGTCTGCAAGTTAAGTGCATTTGAACAAATAGAAGAAGCCTCGATTACATCAGTAACGTATCCAGCGTGAGTTGTTCATCCAAATTGGTTTTGATCACATTTTTAGGTAATTTTTTCTTTGCTTTTTTTAAGATGTATTTTAAAAACATTTTAAGAGCATTTATTGATCATTTTTGGCGATGTTTTAGGTCATCAAAATCCGCCCCCTAGTCGTAATCGAATTCCTTGGTAACAGAAAAGCTGAGAACTTTGAAGAACTAATGTACGAACTCCTTCACAATTACAAATCTCTGGGATGTAACATGTCCCTTAAAATACATTTCCTGGATTTACACTTAGGCTTCTTTCCTGAAAATTTCGACGCTACTATAATTGGACAACAAAAAGGGATGTTCCTCAAGCGAAATACAGTTAAAATCGTTCAAAACTACATTTCCATTGATATTGTCATATGTAAGTAAAGTAAATAAATCTATTTATTATATATTTATTTATTTATTTGGTCAAAAAACAGTAAAAATTGTATATGACGTATGGGGGAAGTGATTATCTGAGCACATTTTCTTGAGGCCCAGAATGAATAAAAGCGCGAAATTAGCAACATTTCAAAAACTAGAAAAATAATTTAGAAAAAAATATTCTTTTAGAAAAATAGAAATTAAAAAAAAATTGTTCCCGAGTTTTAGAAAATCACTTTCAACGGTAAATGAACTGCTCATTTGATTTTTTCTGCATTGCTAACAAAATAGTAATGAACATCAGTTCTACTCCTACCACTACAAGCCAAAGGAGTGCTCAACAAAACGTGCGCACAGTGAAGCTACATTTACGTCCAGAAGCAAAAAAAAGGGGCCATCTCAGCATTTGCTCAATGGATCAGGGAAACTGGACAAAAACCTGATCGAAATGGGGGTCAATGACCCGGAAGTTGAAGTACATTACTTGTTACAGGCGTATTAAATGTTTTTTTAAAAATGTATACAATGCAAACGTAAACTAATTCATCATATATCTTTGTTTTGTTACAATAAACATTATTTTTCTTTTTCACGATCAGTATAGTCTCTAATTGTATAGAAAGAGTTTTGCAGCAGAAAAGATTTTACTTTTAACTTAAATTTGTGTACCGACTTTAATTGTTTAATGTTATCTGGCAAAGTGTTGTAAAGTAACGTACATGTATGTGGATTTCTTGTACTGAGCTGTCGATACTGACACTTCATGCACGTGATTTCTACGACGTGTGTCGTAATTATAAATATCAATATTGTATGAAAATATGTTCCCTCCGTTAAGTAGGTCATTTTTGACAAATATTACAGATTCGTAAATAAGCAGGCAAGGAAATGGTCAGATTCCAATCTCAATGAAAAGAGGCTTGCAGGGATCACGTGGAAGGCATTTTTTCATTATTCGAATAATTTTCTTTTGCAATCTGATGGTCTGAGTACTACAGGATGAGCTTCCCCAGAATATTATGCCATATCTAAGGCGAGAATGTACATTTGCAAAATAAATGCAAAGAGCTGCATGAAGGCTGACAGAATTTGAAAGAATTCAGAATGCTTAACATAATGAAATTAATATAGTGTTGAATTCTGTTATATGTACATTCCATTTGAGGTTTGATTGAATTGAGAGACCTAGAAATTTTGTTACCTCAACATCAGCTAATTACGTATTGTTCATTTTCAATGGAACATCCAATTGCCGATTTGAAATGCAAAAATGCATCGAAATAGTTTTTCTTTCGTTAACAATTAATTTGTTATTATTTAACCATTTTGAAACTTCTGAAATCGTACTATTACTGCTTCTTTTTTGCAAGGAACATTCGTGTCATCGGCAAACGGAACCGTTCTTCCATTTTTATTAGACGAGGGCATATCGTTTACATATAACAGAAGGAGGATAGGACCTAAGATCGAACCTTGTGGGACTCCATGCTCAATTGGCAAAGAATTGGAAACATAATTGTGTAATGTCCTTTCGTGCCAGTATGGTATTTCTACTCTTTGAGTCCGATGTTTAAGGTACGAAGTTATCCAATCTAGGGCAATACCACGAATTCCATACGAAGGTAATTTTGAGAGCAAGATATTATGATCAATAACGTCAAAGCTTTCGAAAGATCTAAGAATAATCCAATGAGTGCTTCATTTTGGTTTATTGACGAAGCAACATCTTTGAGAAAAGAAAAAAATGGCAGTTTCCGTAGATTTTGATTCCCAATTTGAAATCCAATCACTTTACAACAGTATGGACTTTTTAATTTGCTAATACAAAAGAACTTTGCCCGTTACAAATAAATGCTCTGCAAATTTATAATTAGAGTACCACATTCCATAAGAAACAGCGATGCTATTCTATTTAACAAACAAAACGTTTAATTTTGTCGGCCAATGTAATTACGTTTTCATGAAAAATTCCTGTACGGTAGCAATTTGTTCGATATTCTTCAAGATCATGTATAATGTTCTGTTGTGGCTCTTTATCAAGAGTTAGTAAACTCTTACGTTCTTTGAATATTTAATATTTCTTTCTGCTAAGTCATTTATGACTTGGATACTTTAAATCACTTTTTGAAACAATTTAATTATCATTAGATTGTCAAGTTTTATAATAATAATAGTAATAATAATCATCATCATCATCGTCGTTCCGATAGTTATCGGAGCTCTGGGATTTGTTCCGCAAAATTTGTGTAAGAACTTCTCCAAACTCCAAGGTAATTCAAAAGACTGGAAAGTGCAAGAAATTGCGTTATTTGAAACAGCCCACATTTGCGCAAAGTATTGTAGAGGCACCAACAGCCCTAGATCTGCTCCTTAGGTAGCTGGTTTCAACCTGGAGTAGATTTTATATTCAGCCGACACATAACATCTTTAGTCGTGATATAGAGGAATAATAATATTAAAATTGCCTTTATTTGTGGCGAGGCCCAGGCTTTAAGGCCTGCACCTCCGCCTACAATTACGGACGTAAGTTCTGACGTAAGTAATATTAACTGACACTTCATGTTACAGAAAAAAATCAATTTGAGGCTACCATCTACATGAAATATCTGAGCGAGCCAAGTGAATTTATTGACATTTTTTGTTTATTCTTGAATGTTTGCAAAATGGAAAGTCATGATGCACAGAACATTATTAAAAATGAGATAAGAGAAATGAGAGAGAGAGAGAGTTGTTACTACTTCTCCCACTTAGAACTGCAATATAGTCGTAGCGAGACATTACATCACGGAGAGACAGGCAAGTAGCTTGCTTCAAATTAAGGGAAGCAATTCTTCTTTCCATGACGAAGATCGGAAACACTTGTCTCGTGTTCCTCTCTTTATTTGATTTTAACAGATGCTATACCATATTTAATGGAGAAATGTTCACGTCGAATGCCTCGTTCAGCATTCTTCTCCAAGTGTCCCATGCTACGCATACATATATTGTATGCATGAGTTCGTACCCAAAGAATTCAGAGTTGGAATAGATCGGTCTTTTAAATCTAAAAAATAAGATTTAAAACAACCGTGTCTGAAAATCACTTGTAAGAGCACTTGTAATTTACCTCAGCATGACTTCCGTCGAAACACAGTTCGATATGTGGTATCATTTGATTAGTCTTCCTTCCTTTGGTGTCTCAATCCCACCTGTCTCTTCACTTTGTCACGGAAAACGTTCGTGCACTCTTCTTGATGTTATCTTTCGTTCTGAACACCAGTCCCTCGATGAGCCTCGGCTCTTCTTTCTCTTGCCAACAGATCTATGGGAGGTAAACTAGCCAAAACCTTTACTGCGCTGTCAGAGACCGTGCGGTAAGCTGATACTTATCAGCGCCAACCTCCTTTGTATCCTTTGTACTTGTGCGTACTTAAATTGCTCGCAAGTTTACCCGCGTTTGTCAGTACACACTGGGATCGTATACTGCATTTGGGAATGAACTGCACAAGAAATCATTCTACGATTCGGCTCTATCGGGTCTCTCACATATAGCATTGACCTGGAGATAGAAAAGCCTGTCATCGCTGCCTTGTTTGCTGAGCCCGTGGTCGATCTCGACTCCCAAATAAGTTACTTGTTATATATTAATAAAAATACATTTTTTATTAATAAGAACATAGATATTCATCAGGAGAAAAAGGAGAAGTTTTCTTGTTATCTCCAGTTGGTGTTCACAACCTCCAGACAAATACTGGGGGAACTGAATACTCTCCAGTCCGTAACTAATACTGCTTCAGTCTCCTCCATCGCCATAAGTAGGTCACTCTAAAAGGATTTGATTCACTTTCACCTCCAGGAAGTAGACATTATTGCTTTGCCAGACCATGAGAATATCATCTGCGTACGCTGTAAGTTGGGTATCCGATGGGATGTCAATGTGTACTCAATTGATTGTTCGTGATTTCGTGCGCGTCAATTATAGAGGTCATTAGTCCCGTAAATGTAGTGCGCGTTTTTTCAGCGGGAGGTCCAGCGCCGACTTGCCGTCGATTAGCGGGGTTTCCCCCAACCAGGTACCTCCCATCAGCAAGGCACCACCCCAGCCGGACAAGCTCTCAGCTCCCGACTGGTCTCCCGGCAGATGTGGTAGTGTAGTGCATGTTAGTGTGTGTGTGTAATGGGTGAGGATAGGACAAGGAAGAGAAAGGAAAGATCGCGCGCGGTCTGTGGCCCGTTTGTTAGGGTACTGCTCCGGCATTCGCCTGGTGTTGATCGGAGAAACCACGGAAAACTACCCATCAGAGCAGCCGGCCGCTAGAATTCTCCTCCAGACTGCGACTAAAATCGACCTAGCTGACAAGCTAGTGTCGCAAATCCTGCCGCTGTCGGGACTCAATGTGTAAAAAATTGTCGTACATAATATCCCATAAAAATAGACCCAGCCGAGAACCTTAAGGCACACTGCAAGTCGCATCTTCAATTGTGAATGAGTCCATGTAGTCAATACTCCTCTTATGAAGGAAACTTCATTCTCAAGAGGTATTCCGGGACCTTCTCGATTACCAGTGTGTCAACAGTTTACTTCCCTCTGCCAGTTGAAAGTGTTTAATATATCTATTGACACTAGCGCACTGAATATTTTCTCCTTCTTCACCGAGAAGGTTACCGTCACCGCGAAGGTAATGCCTTCGCAGATCTTTCTTCCTCCTCGGAAGGGTCAGAGAGCGGCCTCCTAGGACCGCCGCGTCACCCGCAAAATATTCAAGAGCCACGGAACTGAAACTTGTTAATTTAGACCAGCGAGTCTCCTTTGACATATTTAAATGTTGTTTGTCGAACTTTAATTAAAATGTGGTGTATATTCTGTTGAACTACTGTTGTCTCATTGAACTCCTGCTTCCTGCGGGTACAACATAGTCCTATTTATAATATTTGTTACACCGATTAAACACGTATCTTGGCAGATAGTGCAGCTGATTTGCAAGAGCTAATGCACCGAACATATGGAGCTTGCATAGATTTCACCGTTACAGCTTTTACACCCAACGACCCCCTGACGCCGCAGAAGCCAGCAAAGATAAGTACATTTTGCCTTGCTCTGTTTTTCAGTGAAATTATTTTCATCTCTTTCTTCTGGAATTCATTTGGGTTCTTTCCTATCAAGATCTGCTCTACTGCTCTATTAGTTTTCTACCCCACTACTCCACCAATCTTCTCTCCTTGTGTCTTTTCCTGATTATCTGATTTTATCTATTAAATTCTTTCTCTTACAATGACGA
>JAHLJT010008446.1:243339431-243452881 GCA_031308135.1 Acheta domesticus | reverse complement strand
TTATAAATTATTTATTATTATTATTATTATTATTATTATTATTATTATTATTATTCCATTACATCACGACTAAAGATGTTATGAGTCGGCTGAATATAAAATCTACTCCAGGTTGCAACCAGCTACCTAAGGAGCAGATCTAGGGACTATCGGTGCCTCTACAATACTTTGCGCAAATGTGGCTGTTCCAAATAAAGCAATTTCTTGCACTTCCCAGACTTTTGAATTACCTGGAGTTTAGACAAGTTCTGACACAAAATTTGCAGAACGAATCCCAGAGCTCTGATAACTGTTGGTACAACCTGTGCTTTTACGCCCCAAATTCGGCTGATCTTGATTTCCAAACTCTTGTATTTAAGACGTTTAAGACTGCCTCCTTGGTAACGACATTTTGATCACAAAGTGCAGCAACATTGACAAGTAAACACGATTTTTTCTCCAAATCCCGGAAAACTATATCTGGTATGTTTGCCGCTATCATGTGATCAGTTTGAATTTGTTGGTTGTACAATATCTTACACAATTCAACAAGCGTCACCAGTTTTGGTGAGTGTTCGTACCACTTGGGGTATGTGTTTCAAACTACGAGGGTGGTACAGATCTGCCTGTGGAGGTAGCTACACAGCCTGTCGTGTTTTTTCAAATATTCTGTCTTTGCTAGGATTGGACAAGCTGAGACCAAATGGTCAATGGTTTCTACGTGTTCCTGGCAAATGCGACATTTATCATCTTGGGAAATTTTGAGGACCGCTTTATCATGTCGTGTTCTCAAGGCCTGATCTTGGGGAGCTATTACAAGTGCTTCCGATTCTGGCTTCATTCTTCCCCTTTTAAGCTACATAAATGATTGATCTTTATTGATCTGTGCTCTGTCCATTTCTTTGAAGTTTTGTCCATGGAGTGGGTTGTCTCTCCACAATTTGTTTAGTAGGACATGTATGTATATTTGTAGTCATTGTCCTGGCGTCCGTACTTATTTTCCACAATCAGCAAGTTGTCTGTATTTTCGTGTTACAAATAGCAAACGTCTTTTCTAAACTAATGTTTTTCCTAAAATTACATTTGCCTACTTTCTTTACTTTTGATGTTAAGTGAGTGTAATGTGTGGATTATTATTATTATTATTATTATTATTATTAATTTACTCATCACTTTCATCCCAAGACATTCATAAATGTTAACTGATCTCTCGGCATGTTATAGTTGTCCTCTCTTGCTTTTGATTGTAATACCCAGTCAAATAAACAGGAGGTGAAAACAATTCTTAATATCCTTCATTACCGTGTTGTTAAGAAACATTCATGGACACATTCTGTTCTCATTGAGTGTGTGTTCAGTGGTTTTTCTTTCATGTTGCTGTAAAACGATTACAATTATTGACTATTGGTATTATAAATAAATCAATTTATAAAGGTGTACATTTTACTTTGATTTTTAGGAATACAGTAATGGTTGCAGTTTGAAGATTTAGTGTTTTATGGGTTGTTATTTGTTTGTTTATTTTGGCAGTCTTTTCTTCAGTATTATGTCAATTGTCATATTATTTATTTTTCAACTGCTGCTTCCACTGTCAGAACCGTGTATGTTTGTTCTAACTGTGTTCTTTGTTCCAACTACCTTACCAGTAATTACACCCATCGATATGTGGAAATGTGGAATGTGTGAAATATATACTAGTTTTCGGATAACCTATTATACTTTCGATTCCATAGTGTTTAGAACAATCAAAGCTTAACACTGTATCATCATTTATTGCACAGGTCTTGAACTTTTAGGTAAATACATTTTCCCTCTCTTTAATCTTGAAAGTTGAAAGTAAAGTGAAAATTCAAGTAGCACCATGGTTTCCATATACCAAATTGCATATCACCTAAAAATAAATATTTTGATTAATTTGCATAAAAATAAATATTTTCGTCAAAGTAAATATTATTTCATATTTCTCTTAATTTTATATGAATAAATTAATATTTTTAGTGCTTTCAAGTTTCATACTGTACATTAGAAATTCTTGGAAAATGGTGAAAGATTTTTAAAGCTATGAATGCTCCACGTCACAAGTTACTGAGGGACTTCCCCGGATTGAGTCAACTTCACGATCTGTCAGAACGTGTGTGGGTCATTTGTAACACTACTGTCGATTTAAGGAATGACACTTCAAGCATACATTCATAACAAGATGACAAGGCTTCTAATGATCGAGCGGCGACAAAATGCTCGAGGGCCTTTGGCCCTTTTACTTTCATAATTCCCTCTCATAATTCCGTCCATAAGAGAAAACACAGCATCATTCAATTGATTTCATATTTCCCTCGTAACTAGGGTTACCGGATGTCTGTATTTAGCAGGACATGTATATTTATAGTGATTGTCCTGGCGTCCGTACTTATTTTCCAAAATCAGCAAGTTGTCCGTATTTTCGTGTTACAAATAGCAAATGTCTTTTCAGGCCCCGTAAACTAATGTTTTTCCTAAAATTACATTTGCCTATTTTCTTTACTTTTTACGTTAAGTTAGTGTACTGTGTGCCAACGGTGCATTGTAGTTCTTAGCATGTTAAAAATTGATAGTTTCTATTTGTGTGAGCTTCGCATCACACTCATCGAGGAAGCCGTGTACATACTTTTTTACGAAAATTTTAGATATCACAACAGGAAGAAATAAGTCACCACTTCCACGCGTGGTTTGAGCAAAAGTGTGTCAATTTTAGCTGAGTATACGTTAACGAAGCAGCTTCCCTGTATGGGCTAATGAAAAACTGCTAATTTGGAGACGAAATACAAAAACTTAAAAAAGGGTCGAACTGCTGAGGAAGCAGGGTGTTAAGTTTGCAAATCCAGAACGTACGTAACTGTGGGGGCGTGTCATCAAGATGGAATATTTCACGGTATTTCACGTTGTTCTCGAATGTGCTGCTAGGCGTCACATGATTGCTAGCACTGCTCGATACAGTCCGCGATCATGCGACTCTTAGCGGCACGATCGAGAACGACGCGAAATACCGTGAGATATTCCATCGTGATAACACGCCCCCACGCGCCAAGATACAAAAACCAAGTATAGGAGTGCGATCAGGTCGGAGGTTTGGAGCATGCGGACGCGCCGCGAGGCGCGCCGCTCTGTTCTCTGCGGCCTAGATTGGCCCCAGAGTAGATGGAGGAGCGGCCGCGAATACCTCGCATGTATACGCCCACAAGGAACGCACGCACGCGATGAATAAGCGAAGCGTCAAGGAAAGATGTGAGGCGGGAGAACGGAGAAGAGGTTTCAGAAGAATAGTTCGAATTTTGATTTTGGCAGCGAGCTATCGAGCGTGCGCGTGCCAACGAAGACCGCTGTCAAGTAACACGCCCACACTCTGCCACAGGAGACGCGCGACCGCCAAGTTCGTTTCACTGGGGTCTGCCCTCTTACAAGTGAAGTTGACGGCCACACATTTCCCGAAGTTAAGAGTGAGTCGTTTCCGACTCAGTCATTCGGGAAAGGTGACGAGACAACCGCTTAAGTACTTAATTGACTGCCTTCCGTTCGCCGATTTCACGTAGTACGCAAAATCATCCGTAAACATGAGGAGCCCGCAGCGTTGAATACCAGTCCTTCTATCAGCAGAAAGCCGCGCGTCATTTACGTATCAGCCGAAGAAGGTAGGAGAGAGAACTGCCTGTCAGAAAACTTGCGACTAATCTGACGTACCAGTCGCTTACCCACAACTCCACGAGATATGCGAGCAGCCTCGCATGCCACACAGTTGAAAGCCGATCTCATATCCAGAAAGGCCATTGGGGCTAATTCTGCCGTCTCTCGAGGGCAAGGCCGATGTCCGTGCTAATCCGCGTAAGCTGCTGCGCGTAGCTGTGTCCAGCTCTAAAGCCAAATTGTTCATCTCTGAGAAGGTTGGGATGACGTATTTCTTGTTGGAAACGCGGCAGAATCAGTCTCTCGAACGTTTCCCTTCGATGGAGAGTAAACTAATAGATCTGTAACGGCTCGGGAGTAATTTGTTTTGCCAGGTTTTGGTAATAGCGAAATAGTCGGTTATCTCCATGCCTTGGGAAAATATCTACGCACCAGGCACGCAGTCAGGAACACGAGTAGAAAGGCGACTCCGCGCCCGCCCAGAGCGCGCAGTTGGACACCGGAAACACCATCCGTGCCACGAGCTTTCTTATACTGCCATTTATTCAACTCTACCCTAGCAAGTATCAGCTGTTGACGGTTTCTTCCAATCGTCGGCCGGGCTGTAATTGGCTTAGGTAACCAGCCAATCAGGCGGGGCCGGGCCAGGTTGTGATATGCTGAGGTGTCAGCTAATCAGGCGGGACCAGGTGGAAGGGGAAGAAAGCGGAGGATCGGACGGCAAGGAATGCTGCCGCCGTTCCGCCTATACTTCTATTTATTTATAATGGCACCGCAAGGTCAGGTACGAAAAAGTGAGAGGGAAGGCAGTCTCCATATACTGCGATTTATTCAACTCTGCCTCTGGCAGAAATCAGCTCTTGACGGTTTCATCCAATCGGGAGTTTGAACGTCACCCTAGTGACATGTAAGCTCCCGATTGGATGAAACCAACAGTTGATTCTTGCCAAAGGCAGAGTTGAATGAGTCGAAGTATAGGGATCTTCAACGGCACTAGTGTTGACAAGTGCAGTGATGTGCTCACCGGAAAATGAAATTCACTATGAAGATGTAGAAGAACGGCCAGAAAATCGTTCCCGGACGTCTCGGTGAGTAGGCGGAACGGCGGAAGCCTGGGGCTGATAATACGGCTGTTGCTTCAGTACATTCAATACATCGTAAGGTATGTTATAACACAACCTATAATGTGCTACATTGTAATATGTTTACGATCCCATTATATCTCGTACAACAGTTTTCTTCGACTTAAATGGTACCACAGATTGTATCTGGCCTTCTCCAGGTGAATTTTGAAGGATGCAACGCTTCTTGCTTGTACACGGGTCCCCGGGAGTTGATTCCATGCTTTTCACCTCTATCTTTGTAATGAAGTAGGATCATTTGTTGGTTTGCCCCCTCTAATTCTGTAACTTGTATGTATGACCTTTCAGCCTGTTATTGGACAACCTGATTAAGAAGTAACGAAAAAATATATGCATTGTGTCCACCATTAAGTATCTTTGTAAGTTGCTATCACATCTCTCTTCCAGGCTGATTAGCTTCAACTGTTTGCAACAAGGTGTTGTTCAATGGAATTTTGAACAACACCTCTATGGTTTTTCAACAAGTTTTATCTTTTTCGTAACAAGGGGACCAGATTAAATTGGCATATTCTAGCTTGGGTCACATACGCCACGGCTTTTTGAGCTATTTCTGTGTCCAGGTCAGCAAATACCTTACGTTTCAGATAAATTCACCCTTTAGCTTTGCAGTTCAAATCTGATTTCAGTTGCTTTCCAGTCATCGGTACAAAATAAATAACAGGAGATCCATATCTGTCCTCTCCAGCAATCTGTTGGTAACTTACTTGTCTTTGTGAAGATAAAAGCTATGCTGTGAGAGCAGGCTCAGGTTGTGCCAAAGAAGCAAATGATGGTCAGAGGGTCAATTTGGTATAATGTGTTATCATAATTAGAGTCCGGAAAATTATGTAGTATAAAACATCAAAATATGTACATAAATATGTAATGAAAGTAAGAATATGGAATAAATTTGTAAAATCGGATGTAATATGTAATATGAAAATACACTAATAAAATAAATTTACGTAATAAGAAATTAGATTTATAAAAACTGCTCACGTCACATCTCATACAACTTTCTAGTCAGTAGTAAAAGCTTCATCTGTTGTAATCCAGGAGCGTAGTTTACCAGCCGAACTAATCGCAGTAGAAGCCATCGCACAAACTGGTGACCAGCAAACATACTATGTAGCATCTTCGTCGAAGTATTACACGTCAGTGATAGCAAATTTTTCTCCGAAATTAGGGTTACAGATCACAAAACACGGTGTCAATGATGCTTTGGACACCCAGATTGCCCCCAATAATGTAGGGAAAATGCTGATATTTAAAAAAATACCTTTTCATTAAAAAATGGAATTAAATGAAAGAAAATTTATAAAATAAGAAAATATACTGTGAAAACAGCAAAATATGTAAAATATGTAATATAGTACTAATATGTAACGAAAAAATTCGATATTGTGTTAGGAGGGCTATGATTCGCCAAGATCACAATTTGAGAACTGTAAGCAGAAAAACAAAAAATATAATTACATAAAATCCGGTCTGTAATCATAATACATATGAAAAAGTTAGATTCATTTGCTCTATTCTTCCATCATTTTAACTGTATATTGTTTCATGTATCAGTTTGGTTGTTTGTTTTTTCTATGTTCATAGCCTCAAACCCTACATTCTGAAAATCAATAGAATGTCCCTCGTTAGTGCAATGTCTTGGTATCAAGTTTTGTCAGTTGTGGAGCTCAATTTTATTCTTCCTGTATTCGTCTGTTTGTCCAGTATAGTTTCATGGGCAATCTTAACATTTAATTTTGTACACATTTTCCGTCTATTTCTACCCTAATGTCTCAGTTTGTTGTTGTTAATCTTGTGTCAATTTTAAATTGGCTGATCCGCACTGTACGGTACCCCTCGTTGCCGCCGGCCGTCGCTGTCACGGCCTGCATGATATATCGTTCACTTCTGATTCTCGAGTCATGAACGATAGATTAATGATTTATGCGGTACATTAAACACAGTTTTTCCGTAAATCGTTTTTCACGCTACAAATGTAATTTTATAACGCTAAAATGAATTCTCTTAAAAATAAGATACTATTCCCTTTAAAATAAATTTTATTGAAGGTGGTGGACCCGTGTAAAAGAAGTTTTCTTAAAAATAATGGAACGTAAAATAGCTTAAATTCACTATTCCGGTACTAGTAAATTTACTAACGGCGTTTCTTCACGTGATTGCGAATGCGCTCAGTTTGAATACTAGAGCATTCCCTAGAAAGTGTTTACTGAGGTGATTTCTTATAAAAGTGAATTGGTAATTATGCGGTGGATAGACTCAAGGTTGTTTATAGTGAACGCGAGGGCCGAAGCCCGAGCATCGCCGTGACTTGGATTCCGGGCGAAGCGAACGAGAAAACTTGCTTTGAAAGTAATTTTGCATTATAAAAATGCGGCGGGCGTCTGAAACTAAACTTGGCTTTTCTAAGGTGTACCGTACACCTACTTTAACCCATTAATGAGTTCAAATGAATGGTAGAAAGCCGCGTTGAAAAGAATGTAAACGATTGCTCTCTCGTGAACAGTAACGTTCCTCCGCACCGATTGGAAGAGAATCGAATCACGTCTTGGCGTAATAATCGAGGAAGCGTAGTGCGCGGGGTACCGTAATGCGCGGATCAACTTTAAATTTTTTTTATTGATTCATTATTGCTTGTATATCAACTTTAAAATGAAAACTTACTTGAATGGAGATCGATTCCTGTTCGTATGGGAGGGAAATTTGAAAAGGGAGATGAAAATGATTACAAACCGAATTAAATTAACATCTAGTTGAATGAAGAAAAAATGTCTTCATATAATTACATCAATAATACCACATCAAAATTTCCTGATTAACGTCTAGTTAATAAGTAAATATTAATCATTAAAATAAAATAAATTGTCTTGTTTGTACCAATGGCATTGGGTACTAATGAACTCTGGAAAACAAAATGCCTTCAGACCCAAGGCTCTCTGGGTTTTGTCACGCTCAGTCATTAGAACCTTTGATACATACATAACTATTATTTTCAAAACCTCTCAAAGAATTTATTAATAGTTGGTACCAAAGGTATGGTAAATATAGGTCTGTTCTAACACATGGTTAATTTGTGGTCTGTTCTAACATACGGTTGATATGATTGTGTGTGTGTGTGAGTGAGAGAGAGAGGAGAGAGAGAGAGAGAGAGAGAGAGGAGAGAGAGAGAGAGAGAGAGAAAAGAGAGAAGCAAGCAAGAAAGGGAGTGACATAGTAATCTTAAGTAGCAGAAAATAAAGAAAGAAATGTGTTGGTAATAAGCGAAACAGAAACTAGAAAATTTATGTTATCAAACCAGTAAAACAAATCAAAAAAGTTGAATTCAAAAAAGCCAGAAGAAGTGTTCAAACTTGATACATTATATGCAACTCCTGTACTATATTTTAGGGTATTGCCGTGCCATCAGCTTAGTATTGATCAGGAAACCACTGAAGCAACCAATAAGAGCAACTGACATACAGAACTTTGCCCAAGCAGTAATTAATATATGTCGAAAATTCTAATTTGATGAATAATAATTTTCATGTTTTCTCCAATCAAAACAGGCAATGCTGGAGTACTACCCTTACAAACAGGCCAAAGGGGTGCATGTTAATTTCCTTCCTCATCGTTAGACCATTATGGGACTAATGACCATAGCAATTGTCGTGCCTGGAAAAAAACAAAATAATCAATTGGGTCAACCTCCTGAAGTACACTTCTCAAATTTACTTTTATGGAAAGCATTCTTGTTTACCCTTCAGAAATTAACTGTCAAAAATGAGAACACTAATCCCATATTTTACTATTATAAATAAGGAACAGATTTTCATGTAACATATATTTTTGGAAGCTCTCTTTGATGTAGTCAAGGCAAGCTTGTGTGGAATTATTCTTGATTTTCTGTACATGTCCTGCAAATACTGTAACAATTAAATTTATTCATGTATGTTTCATTTGTAAAAGTAAGAAATTACTACTATTCCTGACTCAAAATAAATGCAGATATGCATCTTGGGCACTTAAATGGTTGAATTGGAAGAAAAAAATTAACTTATCGTTCTTGTTGTTTCGAAGTCAGCACATAACCTTCCTCCTGATTTCGAGATGCGAGTTGAAAAATAGATGTCAGTATCATCAGGGTATAACTTTAAGTCAAAATTAGATAATCAATTGCTGTGCATCTTCTCTAGAGAAACTTAGGCATCATGTATTTCTACATTTCATAAGATAGATAAACTAGAAGAAAAAAATTTTCAATTGAACCTTTTCAGGAAATGATATATGGTTCACTGATCTTATTACCTTGTGGTTGTTGTATGTATTATGCTCCTGAATATTGTGAAAAATATGTTACACATGATATGACAAATGATTTCAATCTACTCATTATTATCATCAAATTTACTCTATAACAAATCAGTGTGAAATTACTTATTGAGATTCAAATGGTAGAAAAATACTTTTGTTTGCAGGGAAAGTGGAGTCGTTCATATCTTCATTTCTCTAATGCATCAACAGTCGTGTATTGCATAAGCTCCTTTTCTCGTTATAGATAGAATGTGGGAAAAAATCTTCGTAAAATGTTGTCATACTACTTTCTAATGCTGTTCGTATTCATTAAGTCTTATTGTATTTGTTTTATGTTCCAAAATTTGTATAGATGCAAGCAAACGTATGGTGGTTGAAACAACCTATTTGAACCTTTTGTCATTAAGAGGGATTGTATTTTCATGTAAATATGTGTTTTACAGGAACAATATATCTACATTCAGTAATTTTTTTACAGTACAAGACATTCGAATGAAATAGAACCATTTATATTGTACTTATTTTATATATTTTTGGTAAAATTACATAATTTTATATATTTTACCTATTGCTACTATTTCATTACATTTTAAAATATAAGTAATAAATAAAATATAAATATAAGTAAGACATTCATTAAAAGAAGTGGTAATAAATTTTAAAATATTTATACATCGAAATCTAACTTCTCAGATATGAGTTTGCTAATATATTTTACTAGAATCATCTTTCCTACAACACATATAATACTACTGTGCTTCTATGACTGCGTCTATGCCACTTCTTGGAAACCATATTCTTGAATCGAAGATTAGGCAATTTTTGTGATTCAGAAATAATCTCAATCACATGCTTGCTTTAACGTTTTGTAGATCCTGTGATTAACTCAAGTGAAATCTGTATGACTGTTTTCTTTCGAGCCAACTCTTTGTATTCTGTTATTAGCAAGAACAACGTCTCTTTTGCAGTTTTCCTGTTTATCACCTGCTTTTTTATTTTTGTACTAAATAGAATAGTATTTTGACACTTGTAATATTTTATTACAGGGCTAGAAGTAGTGCAGACTCTATGTAATGGTCAGTTAAAAGGTGGTGTACCAGATTCTACTGAAGTTACTCTTTTGCCTGGAGTACCTAGGGGAGGAAATTATGAAGCAGATACTCAAACTGCTGGGTATGTCTTTAAAAGTTGTTTCAGCATAATTAATTTTTTATTTGTGTTGATGCATTGTTTAAATAATCTAATCATCATTCAGTAGCTTTCATATTAAAAAAAAATTGTAATGATTTATATTTGTTGTTATAGTATTGCGTTTGCTTTTCTCAGTTAACCCGGCTGCGGTCCACAAATTTACTCCTTCTCAAGATCCTTGGGTCCAAATGGACCCCACATAATTTCTCTTGCAGATTATTTACTTTTCCAATGATCATATTTAGTATTCTTAATAGGAAGTTAAAGTTAGTCACCGACATGTTAATTATATACATTTATTTTATTTATAAAGTTGTGCAATAACGTAAAATAATGGTCTCTGAACATGCGTGATAGCAAAAATAATGAAATGCACATATAGAAAAATTGCATTACACACATGTAGTAGAAATGTGATTGACATTATTTTTACCTGTAATTTTTTTATTTAGAGCAACGAAAAGTAATATTGTTATCAATTTTGCAACACACTCCAGTTTCCCCTTTTTCGAACAGAATCTAAAACAACTTAATTTTGAGACTGTGAATTTTGCATTGGATTTTTAGTTTTCGACTTCTATTGATGACGAAGGTTTGTGGCAGGTGTGTTTTGCGTTCAATAACGGCTTTACAAAAGATTCCCCAAATTTTCTATAAAAGTGTTATTTTTTTATAATATTTTTATTAGCAATTCGATTTGCTTTTGTTAAAAAAATGTTTGAATTGATGTAAAATGTTTATTTTGTCAGAGAGAACCACAATAGGACACAAAAATGTATTTTTTCTATAAATAAGAACTAATCGTATCAACAGCTCCCTTTGTAGAATTACAGGTTGTAGTTATATCTGGTTTCTTTTCTCCAGATTCGCAGCCTCTTGCATCATTGTAAAGGGTACTTTGAAGAACAACACACTTGTTCATTCGTGGCACATACGATACTAATGTCGGGTAACTCGTCAAATCGATAGTAGAATATTAATTTGTTGTGCCCTTTGTCTGGAGAAGTTTTGGCGATAGAGAAGATTTGTTTTTGCCCATAGTTCTACTGAGAGTGATGTCTCACTTGAGAAGCTCCTGATCCAACTGGTATGATGTAAAGAAATTGTCAGGAGTTATATTGTTATCCTTCTTAAGCGAGGATGATTGTAGCACAACTTCTATTCCCAAATTTTGTTCTCTTGGTTGCCCTTCTTGTTTGCCAGAGGTTGTGCATTCCACATGTAACGTGTTTCATTCAAAATTTCCCTCCGTATTTGTCAAGTCTTTGGCATGTGCTGCCGAAATGGACAATGGACTCGGAAAACACCTAATTATTCATTGATTGTTACATACAATTGAAGATTGCACAATATCGGAAGAGGAATAAACACATCAGAATTTTACGTTCAAGTTTTAGAAAAACCGTCTATCCGTAGTTTAGAGAGCTGAGATTGCTCCCAGCTTTTCGTAGTACTTCGATAGTGTTTTCGTAGATTGATAGTATTATTCGACAAAATATTGTCATTGTATACATTATGAGAAGATAAAGTCTCCAATGATAATACAATCCTTCCATAGTTGATTTCTACAAATTTCCCGAGTTATTATATGAAATGTTTAACGAGAGTTCAACATGAGAAATGTCACGGGTCCAAATGGACCCGAAGAACTTACGTGTAAAAAAAATTATAATTCCTTTCGTGTTGAAAATAAATGAATGAGATTTTATATGCGGGTAGAAAACGGTCAAAAAATAATTGTCATGGAGTATCAGAACGATCGCACCATTTTCTTAAGCGGTACAAGAAATTAAAATTTTATTTGGGTCGAAATGGACCCGAGGACCACAGCAGGGTTAACACAGTGGTGGAAAAGTCATGTTCAATTCAAACTTGTGACATCGAAATCAACCATGCAGTTTAATTGCAGGGTGTTTCTCTGTTGATATAAACATTTATATCATGTATAACTTGCACAGTTAAACATGTTTTATTAACTTTACATTCCCTGTATGTAGTTGTGGGAGAAATGGCGAGGGGTGGATTCCTCGTGTGAAAGATCTTCCACCTTACCTTCAATTATTATAAAAATCTTTTGTTATTCCTGTAAATTTATTTTAATATTCATGATCTATTTGGTGCCTTTGTGTAATTTTGCATACTAAAGAACTGATTTTATATTTTCAGGAGCATTACTCTCCTTATACAAGTCTCTCTTCCATGTGCTCTTTTTGCCAACACTACTACAATAATGAAATTTCGTGGAGGAACTAATACTGATATGGCTCCTCAATTGGATTATATGACAGAGGTGAGTCAGTAGAATTTTATTTTTAGTATTTGTTTAAATTTGCTTTCTTGCTGTTTAGATGCTTCAGATAAACTTTTCTTTTGACTATTTTCGTATCTTGTATTTTTTTAGGTCTTCCGACCGACCTTAGAAAGATTTGGAGCTTCATTTGATTACAAACTTTTAAAAAGGTAAAATAAATAAATAAATATGTATGTATGGAATGCAATTTTATTTTTGAAGAAAGTAATAGGGTATGTAGGAAATTAGAATATGTTAAATCATACACAAGCGCACAGAGAGACACACACACACACACGCACACACTACGCACACACACTACACACAAAAACACTGTACTACGATTAAAATTTTATGCTGTGCGAATTAAAATATGAAATGTTGTTACAGAAAATTTTGAAGTCCTCTTAGTATTACAATCTTGTGACTTGTCCACAAACTATAATTTCATATTTTGGTTAACTCATGGTACAATGTTTGTTCGTTTGTTTATAGGGGCTATTATCCTCGTGGTGGAGGAGTGGTTCATATTAGAGTTCAACCTGTGCATCGTTTGGAACCTGTCACGATGTTGGAAAGGGGATCTATTCAGAGGGTGTGGGGATGGGCATTTGTTGCTGGCAACATTCCTATAAAGGTTATTATAAATTTTATTAAAGATTGTTTGTAACGGTACAATTTTTATATTAACATTGAATATATTAATGTATATATTTTCTAAGTGCAATTACAAGTAATAATGTATTTATTTGATAAATACCAGTCTTTATGGAATACATGAAAATGATCTAAGTGGCAATGAATTAGTGCAAGTGTGTTAACCTCATTTTAGAGTCATATATCTAACACACACTGGTTGTTTCTCATTGGAGAGAAGGGAGGGATATTCTCCTCACTTATTTTCTTCATATGGATGTAATTAACAAATCAAATATTTGCCTTGTTGTTGGATGGAATAGGACAAATTTTGAGTTGATAACTACGTTGAAATTTATTTTGATCAAGTTTTTAATCTACGAACACTTTTAATCGCTCATATCTCAGCACTTCCATGGCAAGAAGAGGAAACATTTTTAATGGAGCTAAATGGCAGAAGGGAAGAATCTCCTCCCTTCAAGTGACATCTATTAGCTTCTTTTTCACCAAGGAGAACATGCCTTGGGCGGTCACATAAACACTGGTAGGCAAGGGGTCAGATCAGAGAGTCAGACATGGGCAAAAGAGCAAACTTTTGTAATCTTACAATTTGGGCTGACAGAAGTCACATGAAAACTGATTTGATTATTCATTTTCCCCCATCACAGGTCGGCGTGTATTATCTAATTTGTTGTATGATGAATTGGAAGTACTATATGCAATTGGCTACTTTCCTCCTCTGAAAAAAACATGCACATGATATATTACATGGTACTAACATTTTCAGTAAAATACCAATTAACCAAATTGTGGGGACCTTAAATATTATTTTGATATAGTGAAATTTTTTTATAATGAAGTAAGTCAATTCTTACCAACATCTATTACCGTATATCTGTTGTATGATCTACGTTACTTCAACAAAAACTTACAAATGAAAAAATTAATATTAATTAAATGAGAAAAACATGAAATAATTCACTTATATACACTCATCACTCAAGCTGCACACTGAAGAACCCTACTGATCTGCTGCAAACTCAGTGGGTATTTTGCACACCATTCGCTATGGCAGTGATTTCGTTTACACAGTCAGATGCGCACTGGGGGGGTGAGTGGTAGGTGCGAAACGTCGTGCCCACTGGTCTAGATAAGAGGGATTCAAACGGCTGCGCCAGCCATTGTGACATCTGGTAGCGCCGCCAGACCTTCATCTGCACATACACTATGCCTAGGGGACGCATTCAACCGCCAGTTGTCCAGTTAGATGCTTTCAAATAGGGGCCACATTGTGGGTGTGTGGGAGGCTGCTGGTCCTGGTGCCGTTTTGCGCACCACACTGGTCATACGGACACCACCATCGCCCCCTGTTGGCAGCAATGGATTGAGGAAGGAATGCACTTACGAAATGCAGGATCTGGACGTCCGCCACTCACCACGAGAAGGGAGGACCAACAGATTGTCCACCATGTGCGAACAGTTCCAACGGCAATGATAGGTGCTATTCAGTGGGCTGTGTAGCCTGCACTGTCACATCCTGTAAGTGCCAGTACCATTGGCAGGTGATTGCACAACACAGGGATCACCGAACGCCGACCGTTACAACGCCTGCCACTCGCAACATCGCTACAGACTTGCCTTGTGTCAGGAACGATGGACCTGGGGCCATACAGACTGGCAGCGGGTCATCTTCAGCAACGAGTCTCACTTCTGCCTTGGTGGCGTAGTGGTGTGAGCGCCATGTCGAGCGGTTTGTGGTATTCGATCACACGTGGCATTCCATTGCACCTGCCAGCCTGATGATAGTGCGGGGGCGCGATATCCCATGGTGCCCTTTCACCATTAGTGTTCCTTGGAGGCACCATGACAGCCGCATGGTACATTCAAAAGATTCTTCAACTGGTGGCTATGCCATTCGTGAACACCCACACCCATGTCCTATTTCAACAGAACAACGTGCGTCCGAATTCCGCAGCCATCACCCAAGCATGCCTTGCAGCCGTGGATACTCTGCCATGGCCAGCTGCATTGCGAGACCTCTCCCCGATTGAGAATGTTTGGGGTGCTATGGAATGTGCGTTCATGATCCCACCCCTACCCACCAGTCTACAAGAACTGCATGCTCAGGTGCAAGCTGCATGGGATGGACTAGCACAGGACTCCATTCGAGTCCTGTACAACTCCATGCCGTGACGTCTGGGCATGTGTGTTTGCCAACAAGTGTGGCCCCACACTATACTAACATGTACAATCTGTGGCTGTATCGCACAATAAATCTTGGTCCTACAAATGTGAAAGTGTAATCATTTTCTGCCAACAATGATCACAGTCTGCCTCGTCCTTCTGGGTGCAGGTTTTTTTTTTTATGACTATGAGTATAATTGCAGAAGGTTCTTTGTAATATTTTGGCAAATTTTCAATACGAGATTTTTAAATTGCATTTAATAATTAATTTTTTTACAAGATCTGTGTTTACAAATCTGATTACAAATCGAACGAAACAAAATCATAAGATCCATTGGTTGTTTGTAAACTGTGGGCTTTTAGCCAATTGCATGATTTCATGTTGGAAGATATGTACCGCTCTTATCACATTCAAGTACAAAAGGAAAATGACTACTATGGTAGAATCATTTGAAGAATAATATAAATGTAATAAGAAAATTTCCTGTTATGTTTTATTGTAAAACTGGATGCATTTCAATTTATTTTAGGGGGATGAAAAGGTAAAATTGGGAGGGGGAGAGAGAGGAGGGGGGTATTCTCCCTCTCATTTTGAGCATCCAGCAGCCCTCTACTTGACAGCCGCAACACAATGGCAAGGCCCCTTGGCTGACGTATGGGATCCGTGCTCTCAACGTGTCATTCTCTCAATGATCTATTTGTTAGTGTCGTTACCTCCACAGTCTGATTCTAAGTGTCTTCCTACGTATGGGTTCACCACCAAGTAAATTCTTCTCCCATCTTCATTTCCTTTGGCATATGCCCGCCCCTTTATATGATTTACCATTAATTATCTTAGTTTCTAGCAAGACTGGGAATTTGTCTCCTTTTTGGCTGGACGAAATTGAGATCAACGATTTGGAATGAGCACCCACTGGGTTGTTTGCATTTCTAATGCGTTGCTAGATTCTATTCTCTAAACAACTTACAACATCCGCTGTCAGTCGGAGTAACGTGTGTTGCTATACCTTTCAACAAATTATCTGAATCGCTGTGAAGTGTGTCATGCTGCTAAGGGGCACAATCCTTTGTCCTCTTTCTTTTCTTGTCAGATCCTTTTCTTCAATTTTCAACTGCTACCACTCACTGTCCTGTGTACATGGTCTTTGTCTTTTCATGAGTGACTTCTTTGTGCTCTACTCTCAGCTGGCGTGATGCACCCCTCACCCTCGGAAAGTCATAAATCCCTCGACTCAAGTTTCTACCCACACATCCGTGTGGACGTTTTATTGCCCTGCTCGGCTGTCCCCCAGCTTTGATTCCCCATGGGTTCACTCAAGGAGCGTCGTTTCAGTCGTGTCCTTTGCTCCCATGCATGCAATGCAAAATTCTTCTTCTGCTTTAGGATTCAGTGTATAGTGGTGTGTCTTTACAAAAAGTTTCGAGATGAATAATACTTGAACTTAGAATTCTGAAGCCAGACACTTATACACTATGCTAAGACGATTATTCCATTGTCAAAATGCTGCAGTAAATTTTTAATATAGTATTTATTCTACCACCTAAAATGCAAAATGGACATGCTATAACTCAGAATTATGTAAAATTTATTAAAATTTTCAAAGTGAGAAAATATGAAATGATGTAAAGATGTTGAGGAACAGACTACATTAAGAAAGAAATTCCTAATTTCAAGGTGTCATCAAGGTTGAAAAAGTTGAATTTTCTCCACTTTCGAAATTTCAAATATTTTCATGTGAAGAGGTCGTTTACCTTTTTTAAATGTCCCGTTTTGCTCCAGTCAAACCAAAATGTTAAAAAAATATTGAGCTATATTTGAAAAAGTTTTGTGTGTGTGTTTGGAAATTGTCACTTTTGGACACAGTACTAAGTAAATGCTATGACCTCATATTTTGAAAAAAAAGTTAATTTTGAATTATATCGAGACAAGTGTGAGACTGAAACATTAAGAATTCATTACATTATTAGAAATACAGAATGAATATTACGAGAATACATAGTATTGAGGAGCAACTCTTGTCTTGTGAACCTATGTACTAGAGTTCAACTCCAGCTCTGGCTATTTTTGTTTCTTTCTTTAAACTTTTGTAAGAATACAGTGCAACACAGGGTGACCTTGTCATTTACATTTTTAAATTTTCAAAAAAGTAAAGTGTGTGTTTTTTGTTGATGTTTTTTGAATTGTTACATTGAATTTCTTTAAAAACGTGAATTTTGAAAAGCGAAAGTTACGATTTTTTTTCAGTCTCCTGTGCTAAGTTTGATATAGAGTTTTTCAAGACATGTCAGATGTTTTAGGAGGATTCAAGTTACAGTATTACAGTAGTGTATAATCATCATCAAAAATAAGGGGAAATATGTGCTGTTGAAGCACCATTTTCTTAACGGAATCTATCCCTCAGTATTACAAGGGGCATTTGATAATTAAAGAGACAAATTGATGTGGAAAAATAATTGTTTATTTGTACAAAACAGGACTTTTCCTACTTTTCAATATAATCCCCACCAACATTTATGCACTTGTCCCAACAGGTTGCCAGTTTTTTTGTAAAGGTTGTAAAGAACTCTTTATCTTGGTGTTTGAACCAATTTTCCCACAAATTTTTTGACATCCTCTTTATCCTGGAACTTCTTCACATGTAATGCCTGCTTTAGTGGACCAAACAATTGGAAATCAGATAGTGCTAAATCGGGGCTGTAGGGAGGATGAGACAGTACCTCCCAACACTTTTTGTTGATTGTTTCACGGCTTTGTTGAGCAGTGTGAGGATGTCCGTTGTTTTGCTGGAGAATCAGACCTCTCCTCTGAGATCCAAGATGTCTCTTTCTCTCATGACAGGCTTCACATTGTTCAAAACCATATCTGAGCAGTATTGGCTGATTATTATATGCTGTTCATAGAGATAATCACAAAAAAAACACACTTACAGTGTCCCGAAACACAGTTTTCCTCTTGATGCATCCAGTACGATTTTTGTCAGTCACTGAGTCTCTACCACTTTTGAACTGTTCTATCCACTGGAAAAACTTCTCACTGTTCTTACAACTTTCACCATACATTTTAGTCATTCTAGAGCATGTATTAGCTGTTTTTAACCTTAAGCAAGTACAAAACAAATCACAGAATGTTGTTCAACCAATGTTGAATTTTCAAGTGGACTCGCCATCGTTCAACTTTTAATTTTGAGGTTATGAACAAAACAATGCTGGTCCTCCAGATGGTCAGGGCCAACTTAAAGTTCTAAATTTACCAAACTTGTCGTACCCACTGTTTTTCCTCCAGACCAATTTGTCTTTTAATTTTTAAATGACTTGCATAGATATCTAAATAATTTTGTGTCTCAGTATATTCATTTTCTCGTAATGGGTTATATTGTGGCAATTTTGCATCTTAAGAATTAGAATCTCAGCATTAAAAATTCATTGTACTAGCTCGGACATGGAAGAACTATTGTAGCATAGGACGATGATTATTGCTTTGAAAAACAAAGTGCTATATAGAGAGAGAGACGCACACATACAATCACAACTTGTTTGCTACTTACTGGTGATGAACAAATTTATGTTGTTTTGTCATTACAGGTTGCTAATACGATGGCAGATGCAGCTACCCGTGAACTCCAGTCTGCCTTCGGTATCATTGAGGTCAATATTGAGGCATACAAAGAAAACCCAGAAAATGCTGTGGGTACATGCTCTGGTATCAAGTGAGTACTTTTTTAAAAAGTAACTGAAAACCAAATTTAAATTTTGGATATGTTTGTAAATGCATTACAAAACAGGGTAACCAATTTCTGGAAAACAGGGGAAATTAAGGTAGTGAAAATATACAGGAAATTGGAGGCCTTGGAGCTGTAATGATTTTAGAATTCATGCCAACAGGAAGAATATTTTCTTTAAAAAGAAAATTTTTTCTGTTGTATCATAATGAACCTCACATATTACTTTTTTTTGGCCACTTTGTTTTGTTTTGTTCTTGTTTGCCTATTTAGTTTTTATGGACAGACAAAACCAAGTGTTCCTTTCTCATTTTTTCATCTTGCTTCTCATTTCATGTTACGCACATTCTTTTCACTCCTTTCTCTTCCTCTCTGGTCTTCTCTGTATGCTGAACGCCCACCCATGTGTTTGCTTTGCATGGCGACCCTTGTCGGAGGGAATGTTTGTCCTGGCAGTTGAGGGACCTGTTTGTTTCCCAACTAGTCCTAGTGCTACTTTTTGCCGTGCACTAAGGGGTACGTTGATTTACGTATTTTGGGGAACATTCCTTGTAGGTTTCAACACTCTCTCTTTGGTCTTGGACTCTTCTAGACGGGTGGTCAGGAGCTAACCCACTCCCAATCAATCGGCTCAGACTAGGTCTTACACTGAACTCTAGGGTGAGCGGGGGGATCAACGGTTGTTTTTTTTAATGGGAAGCACCAAGTGGTTGTGCAACAGAGGAATGGAACGATTCATTTTGAAGTGTGTACCGACGAGCAAATCAGTAAAATTCAGAATACCAAGCAGATTGCCGGCCTCCAGGTAGTAGTCACTGTCCATCCTACCTTGAACCTGTGCAGAGGCGTTGTAAATCACGAGGACTTTGCTTTGGAAACTGAGGAAGATCTCTCTAACGTTTTCAAGAGCTATGGCATGACTGAGGTGTATAGGATCAGAAAGAAGGAGCAGGGGAAAGTGATCCCTACTTGATCCTGATCCTTACGTTTGACTGACCATCCCTGCCAGAAAGGATTATTACTGCATTTTACAACCTCCGTGTGTGGCAGTATGTGCCAAACCCTTTGCGCTGTTTCGCGTTCCAAAGGTTTGGGCATACCCAGCAGGGTTGAATGTCTGTAAGCACGGTTTGCAGAAAGTGTGGATCATCAGTGCACGACCCACAACCGTGTGACAAACCACCACACTGTGTCAATTGCAAAGGCAAGCACCCAGCCAATGACAATCAGTGTCCCACCTTTCTCCAGGAAAGAGAAATCCAAAAAATAAGAGTGACCGAAAAGGTTTCCTTCCCTGAGGCGAAACTTAGATACCAAACCAGGAACCCAGTAGACCTGTCATGATCCTTCTCCAGTGCCCTAAAACCTTAGTCCCTGGGGGTAACTGGAAGTTGCCAAACTCAGTGTACCCTAGCTGCAGTAGAACACTTCAGTTGTCAGGTGTCACCGACAGACTTCGCTGAAATACAGCGTGTATTCAAGGTGGGAAAGTGATCATTCCCACAGTGTTTTAAAAACCTCAAAAACTCCGCCAGCCATTGATGATTTCCACTAAGACCCTTACGGAAAACGATCCCAAGCAGATACTGCCTCAAAAAAATACATCATCAAAGTCCTGTCCACCTCTTTCTGTTTCTGAGATTCACATCGGACGATCCTCCAGCCCCTGTAGATCTCGGTCACCTGTGGCAAAAAAACAGGAAATCCCCCCCAACACAGGCGACCGTATCCAGCACCAGTCAGGATGACTCTGCTGTTGACGAGGAACACCACGAGTTCTACCTCTACAACCCTTCAGAAGGTGAGAAAGAGTAAAAAGCAACCAAAGAAATAATTCCTTATAATGGCTCTCTCATATAATTTAAATGGTTTTCGCACCCACTCAGAAGAATTAAGATTCATAATTTCTTGCCATAGATCATCTATAGTCTGCCTTCAGGAAATCTATCGTCTTCCTCATCATCCTCTATCTTCGTGGCTCTAGCATCTATCGGTTCAATCAAGATGACGGACTGTGTGCTCACGGCAGCGTTGTGGTACTCATCTGTGACTCCCTGTTCTCAGAGGAACATAACATTTGAACTGACCTTCAAACCATTTGCGTTCGGGTACACCTACCGTCCTTTTCATTTACGGTGTGCATATATACATTCCTCCTGGCCAAGTCCTGTCACAAGAGGTACTCAATGCGTTTTCTCAGTTGCCCGCCCCTTTTCTTAATGTGGGGGACTTAAATAGCCACAATCCCCTATAGGGTGGCATGAGGACCTGCCCGAGAGGTTCTATCCTCGAAAATGTTATTGACCAGCAGAACTTCATTCTTCTTAATTCCGGGAATCATACTTATTCCTCAATGGCTTCAAACACCTTCTTGTCAATCGATCTGGCACTGTGCAGTCCATCCCTATCTACCATCGTAGAGTGAACTGGTCTCGATGACCTACATGGGAGTGACCATTTTCCTACTCTGGTCTACTTTAATATTCTTATTTTAGACATTATCCACCCATCTTGCTGGCTAATCCATTGAGCCAACTGGGATACATTCAGCAAGAAAATTATAATGCCAGATAATTTTTCAAATAATATCAATGCCTTGGTGGCCCAATTCTTCGATGCCCTTCTTCATGCAACCACCATTGCAATCCCGACGTGTACATATCGACCACATCGCGTCCCTTTGCCTTGGTAGAATGCTCAATAAGTTCAAGGCTCAATAAGTTCCCCACCATATCAAATCTGATTGATTGCAAAGAAAGCGGACCACAGTTAGATTAATAATACGGGAAAGTAGACCGCTTCCTGGAGAGCCTATATTTCTTCTCTCTTGTGCCATACCCGCCTAAAGTAGTATGCTGAAAGATCCGACAGATCGGAGGAAGATTTTCCCCACCATCTGTCCCAGGGCTTCTTATCAATGGTAATCTTGTTACTTCTCCAGAAGTAGTTGAGGAAATGGCCTGGTCACTATGAAAATACCTCCAATTCCTTATACTACTCTAGCTTCTTGAAAACACAGAGTGGAATGGAGAAATGCAGATTGGACTTTTCACCATACCTGGAGGAAGATTATAATGCCCATGGATGAATTTTCCTCTGCTCTTGCCCGTGGGAAAGATTCTGCTCCAGGACCAAACCAGATACACAACCAAATGTTAAACACCTACCGGAAGAGGCACATATTTTTCTCCTCCGTAGCTTCAACAAGATTTGGATGGAACATACCTTTCCTAGGACCTGGCGTGAAGCGATTATTATTCCAATTCCTAAAGAAGGAAAGGACAGGACACAACCGCCCAATCTCGCTCACAAGCTGTGTATGCAATCGTCTAGAGCGAATGGTGAGCATGCATCCGGTCTCGCTCCTGGAACAGAGAAACCTACTTACATCCATGCAATGTGGTTTCAGGAAGAACAGGTCAACCATGGACCACCTTGTCATCCTTACCACACAGATCTCCACTGCTTTCGTGCTACGTCAACTCCTGGTAGCAATTTTCTTCAATATAGTGAAAACATATGACTCAGCATTCTTCACACCATACATTTTTGGGGTTGGTTTCCCTCTTTTTTGAGTTGTTGTTTTTTTGGGGGGTGGTCAAGATACTTCCGCGTCCACCTTGATGACAGGGTATCTGCCAGTCATCTAGAAAACGGGGTCCCTCACGGATCAATTCTGAGTGTCACTCTGTTTGCCATCGCTATAGCATAGTGTCGATAATCCGAGAGCCGGTGAAAGCATCGCTCTTCATTGACAATTTTGCCATTTCCTGCTCTTCCAAGAGTATGCAAGTGATAGAGGCAATTACAACTTGTCCTCAAGAAATTGCAGGAATGGAGTGATGCGACAGGTTTCAAATTCTCCGCGTCAAAAACCAACTGTATGCACTCCTGCAGGATTCATCATCTCCATAACCACCCCAATATTTTTTCTTGGGAGGCAGCAACCTTGTTGCTTTTGTGGAGTCTGCAACTTTCCTTGGACTTACTTTCAATAAGACCCTCCTCCGCTGCCCTTACAGGAAGCTCTTGGGGAGCAGGACTATGTGTGTCTCTTGCGTTTTTATAGAACCTTCATCCGCTCTATTTGGGATTATGGATGCATTGTATATTGGTCAGAGTCTCCATCAACCCCCCGGCCGTTAAATACCATTCACAAACGCTGGTGCAAGGATTAGTACAGGTGCCTACTACACAAGTCCCATCAAATGTCTCTTGGCCGATGCTAGAGAATAATCTCTGAGCTTAATGTGAGATATTTTATTAGCATCTTATGGTGCTAAAGTGTCAGGACTCTTTGACCATCCTTGTAGTCGAATAATCACCCAACCAAATTATGAGTCCTCGTATATTCTTCGAATATCATTACCCCATCCCGCAGGTATTCAATTGCGAAATCTTCTAAATGTCGAACTTCCCACTCCTGTGAAACCCGCAAGTGTCCGAATACACCCTTGGAAACTTCTCCTCCCCAATATTGACCTCAGACTCTCTAATCTATCCAAACTACTAGTTCTCTGGTTTACCAGAAGCAGTTTGAGGATATAAGAGAAGCCTATTCGGATCATTTATTCTTATACACATATGGTTCATTGTGCCGTGATGCAGTGGCATGTGGTTTTTATTGTATCAGGGCCACCAAATCATTTTGGCTTCATTCCCAGTGCAGTATATTCACTGCCAAAATGTATGCAGTTCTTGAGGCCCTAAAATACATACAGTAAAACCCCACTATAAGAGACCCCGTTATAAGAAAATCCCGCGTATAGGAGACAAAATTCACGGTCCCGAGGTCAGTTGTATATAAACAATGCATTTATTTCCCGCTTTTAAGAGAACCCGTTATAAGATATTCTCGCGTATAGTGGACAAGATTTTATTCCCCACCATGCGTTTCTTCTCGCTTGTAAGAGACAAAGCGTGGAATTTTCCTCCAGGTGATTCAGGAATTTCCTCAGCGTGGTAAGAGTGGGGACACATGCTTAAAAAAGGCCGGAGCAGGGGTTCGCAACACCAGTGCCACCGGCGTGGGGGTGTGTGTGCGAAGTTCTCGTAAAGAAGGCTCATTCAGTATATAAGCTTCGTGTCTTTTGGCAACAAGGAAGACACCTATAGTGCGACTTTTGTAACCGTGCCTCTAAAAGGTATCAGCTGTTTATGGTTTCATCCATTCGGAAGCTTTTGTGTCGCTAGCTTTCAAGCTCCCGATTGGATGAAACCGTCAGCAGCTGATACCTGCCAGAGGCTGAGTTGAATAAATCACAGTATTTTGCTTTTAGTGTTTTGACCAGTGTTTCCAATTTTACTTTCTCATATACGTACATATATACGCAATATAGAGAAAGTAATGTAATGCTGCAGAAAATCAACTTCGAGATTTTAACAGAATGTATGTTTTGGGGTCCCTCTGATACCGAAAAAGATTGTTCAAAACTTCCCTTCGTCCGTCCGTGAATAACACTAGCGCCAAAACTATTTGTACATTTTTATCCAAAATGAATATTCCGCGATCGATCTGGTTCCGCTCGAAACTGCGGTTTTGAAAAGAATTGTAAATTTTTGTGGGTACTGTACATGAAGTCAGTGGGACATTTCCAAAATCTTTCCAAAAATGGCTCCAAATTTTTTCTTTAAATTTCTTGTAAGAATAGAATGAAATTCACTTATAGAGGTGGCATTGTTAGGATATTCACTGTTAACTCTTAAATTTTCAAAAATTGAAAAAGTTTGCATTTTTATCAGTGTTCTTCTACAGCTACAAAACTGAAGATAGAACTTTTTGTCTTATTATAAAAATCTTTCTCTATAATTAGGTCTTTCATTAATGTTTTGTACTAAATAAAAAGTTTTCATGGAATATCGAGTGAAATAATAAACATTTACAAAAACAAGATTTTCTCAAAAACGGCTCCAAATTTTTCTTTGAACTTTTGGTAGTGATAGTCATAAGGGTACTTTATAAGACTCTTAACATCATTTTGCTCTATTCTTTTGGTTTTTCAAAAATTACACAAATGTAATTTTTTTATAACTCTCGTGTCAATATTTACATTAGAGGCGATTTGTTCATATAATCCATTTATGAGCACATGTGCTTTAAATGTCATAAAGTTCACCCAATAGATCTGATTAAATGGGCTCTGGAATCAACTAATTTATGTTTCCTCAAGTTTAAAATAAGTGTACAAATCATACTAATCCACTAAAAATATGGTAACATTGAGATGTTACAAACACATGTTTGATGTTTTAAACACATCAAAAATGCATTTCCCACTTATAAGAGTTCCCGCTTATAAGAGACAAAATTCCATTCCCCCAGATGTCTCTTAAGGGGTTTTACTGTAGAGTTAGCGACGTTGCAGCAAGTAGTTATCTGTTCTCATTCTCTCGACTCTCGTCAAGCTGTCTTCCATCCTTCATCAGACTACCTGACGATATCTGTTCAAAGCCTGTTTCATTGTCTTCTGTCCCCAATATGACCTGGTACTTAGTTGGGTCCCAGGCTACATGAGTATCACAGAGAATGAACCAGGCGGCGAAATCAGCCATGAAATGACCAGGCAGCGAAATCAGCGACTCGTAAAACTCGTATCGACATTCTTTCTGTACCGTTGTCCGGTGATAGAATGAGGGATGAAGGGACAATCACAAATATGATCATGCCTACACAGTACTCAAACCTGCAATCTCCTTGGCACAGACGACGGCTGCCACTACCGCCTGCGCCAGGGGGGCTGGCATTATTATTGTTGTTGTTATTATTATTAATATTATTATCATTATTATCATCATCATTATCATCATTGCTACTTACACATTGTATAGTAAATGTTCAACTTGGTATTGTTTCTTCGCACATATCAATGCTCTCATACAGACATACATACACACACTTTTGGCATGCACATTTATTTAACTCCATTCTATCCTTTACATATTGTTATAGATCCTTGGATGATTGTGTGTATGTTAAGGGTATTTTATAATTGATTTATTCTCCATGTTTGTTTAGTATTGTTGCTCAAACTTCCACTGGTATTCTCTTGGGAGCATCAGCATTGGGCAAACGTGAGCTTCAACCTGCACAAACAGGTTTGCAAGTAGCCAATCAGTTGATAGAGACAGCTAACTCTGGAGCTTGTGTGGATGATCATTGCCAGGATCAGGTAAGAAAATGTATTTTTAATTCAAATTGTTGATAATTTTAGTAACCCTTACTTCTCAATTGAATCTTCTTGGTGATTTTGGTGTTTTTTATTAATAAATCAATACATCTATTCATGGAGTTCACAAAATCTGTATTATTATAGTGTTAAATTATATTTAGAATGATACTAATTTTTACTTTTGCAAGCAATTAAAGTTTTAAGGTACTCATTTACTTCAAAATGACATTTTTCTGTGAAAAATTGGAATTTTGTTTTTGATTGTTTCTTGTACCTTGAGATGTGTACTTATCTGGCTTTTCCTCCTAAAAGTTACTTTTTCTCTTGTTTGGCCCTACTTGAATCTCATATCTCTTCAAATTTAGAAGATCTCTATGTGTGTGTGTATGGGTTTTTTTCTATTAATATTGTAATTATTATTATTATATATTTTTTCTTTCCTTTTCTTTTTTCTTTTCTTTTTTTCTTTTCTTTTCGTTTTTTCTTTTTCTTTTCGTTTCTTCTCTTTTTTCTTTTTTAAATAGCAGGAGGTTAATTCTTGTGCCTAAAACCTGAGATTGTTACAAAAAATGATTTTGTTGCCAGTGATTTTTAAAAATTCTATTTATAATTAGGGATGTGCTCTTAACTGTTATTTTTTAACAGTTAAAGTAAAGTGACTGTTAGACGAAATAACAGTTATTTCATTTATCCTGTCATTGGCTGTTATCGTTTGATATTCATAGTACTCCAATATATTGGGCCAAACCCAAACTACAAGCTTTTGCGGCAACCATTTTTTTACAACAAGAGTTTCACTGCATGTAATCAATCATGATTAACAAGTGTTCAAATTATAGATTCATTAATACATAATTTGTCATTATTACACACCATGTGCCACAATATTTTTATATTTTATGGTATTACGTATACTACAATAAGAAGTTTGTCCTTTAAATTAAATCCGTCCAATATGTTTGTTAACTTCTTCCTGTTGTCGAATACAATGAGTTATGGTCAAATAACTCATATAATATTTGATATTCGACAGCCATTACCACTTTAGTTGTAGGTAAGCAAAACACAGTTTCTACTTCTCATTATTTTTGGCACTCGTCACTTCACTATGAACATGTTTCATATTCGAAAGAATATTTGCAATCTGATCACAAATCCCAGTTATTTTAGTAATATTCTATACACATTTGCTACTTATCATATTAACAGGGCCAGATTTCTAAATAGGCTGAGTAGTTTGCAGCCTACAGCGGCAAAGTTTTAGGGGTGGCAGTTTGGCAATTTATTCAAATTGAACCCGGATCTTCAATTATGCAAACATAGTCATTAACATTAAAGTATAAAAATATATTTAAAAAAGTGATCTCTGATCTTGAAGAACTAATTAAATTCATTTCAAAACCCATTTTAGTTTTCAACGAATCTTGAAAAACTTTAGTGAAAAACAAGTAGAAGAACTAATGTTATTATGTAATTTATTGTGTAAACAATTAAAATTATAATTCTATCTAACCTAAATGAAAGCTCTTGTGCTCTAACAATAAAGGGGAACGGCAAATGGACTTTAGCCTACAGGCAGCATACTCTTAAATCTGGCCCTGCATATTAACTACTATTCTTCCTTGGCAGTTCGAGTCTCATTCTTATCAGCTGTTTCTCTGTCCCTGCCCAAACATGTTTGGGGAAGTAGTGCAAGCAACCACCGTAAGGTAGCGCTACCAACGTTATTCATTTGACCTGATTTAACTCTTAGCAGGAGCCACAACTGATTTAACTCTTAGCAGACGGCCACGTTAGGTTGCTGATCATGGATGTGTTATTTTTCAACTGTTATTAATAACCGTTATTACGAGTCCACTGTTATTCCGATAACAGTTATTGAAGAAAAGCTTTTAAGCCCATCTCTATTTCTAATCCCTATAAAGTACATACAAGTCCCTTATCAATCTTCAAATTTAGGTTCAGGCACTAAAATCCAAATTACAATCTTAAAAAGGAATCTTTGAGAAAGGTCTAACTGTTTATGAGTTATGATGTTAGAAAGCTACAGATTCACTGTTTTTGGAAGGAAAAGAGCAAAATGCTTAAAATTATTTTTTTAAATAATAATTTTTAACTTTGTTTATGCCTAATCCTAAGAGTAAACATGTTTAAATTTTAGATACATGCCACAGATAAAATATTTAAAACTCAGCTAGACAAGTACCTTAAACGAATAAGGAATAAACCATATAACCACATACACCTTCAAACTTATATTGTTGTGTTAATTTCAGTTCTTTTTCAGGAATTTCTTCACTTATTATTATTATATTATTATTAATATTAATATTATTCATATTATTATCATCATCGTTATTTGTATTTAGAGTGAATAGGGTAAAATATTGGAATGCGTGGATGAAGGAAACCAGGAGAAATTAGGTTTACAACCAGAAAATAGGTTTCCCAAGGTTGTCCACAAAAAAGAAAACAATTTCATGGAATTACTTTATTGTAAACAGATATACATGTTAAGCACCATCCAACACAACTTCTGTAGGTAATGTTTTCATGAATTATGTTTTCTTTAATAGACAAACTAGGGAAACTTACTTTTTGGCATGTACCTCATATGAAAGGAATTCAAGCACAATAGTTACAAAAATGGCCATTAAACTAAACCAACAGGTCTGTAGCAAAACCACTAACTACAAACAGAGGACTGCGACAAGGATGTGGCCTATCACAGCCTTTAGAATACTAGTACAAAGCACCGGCTCTCCTATTGATTTGTTTGCAGATGACTAAATAATACAGCAGAGTCAGAAAATGAATAACAAATTGCAGCCTATAAATTAAATAAAATAGCAAAGACTTATGTCGTGAAAATCTCCACACACAAAATGAAGTGTCATCTTCCAAAGAAATGAGAAAAATGAATGATGATTGTTGTTGAGTGACAAATGATAAAACAAATATCAACGTTTTAATATTTAGGCAACAATATTGGAAAAAATTCTCAAGACCTGCAACACTTAATTTAAATATATAATATAATAAATAGAGTTATCAAAAGACTATTGGAAAGAGAGATGATAAAGGAAACCAAATTAAATATCCACTAAATGACAGCCAAGCTAATACCATTGTATGGCTCAGAAAAATGGTGATTGAAACAGGGATTATCAAGACGAAATAACTCAAATGAGATTCCTAAACACTCCTTCACTGTACTAGATTTTATTGACAGAGAAATGACAACATAATAATAAGACTCGAGACCACAAATTAGCCGAGTAAGTTCTAAAGATTCTGTAGAAATTGGTTACAAGATATTCAAAAGGTATTTCATCGTACAGCGTATGATGATATCATCATTGTAAAGTTAGATGTTTCAGTAAACTCGTCCAACTTTCTACTCCTGGATTGTAGTTTTAAAACCACCGTCTTAGAGATGTAACAGATAACATTTTTATTCTGTTTACAGATTATTCTTTTTTATGGCATTGGCAAAAGGTATTTCAGAAGTTAAAGTTGCAGCAATTACTGAACACACTCAATCAGCTATTCATGTCTGTGAGACCTTAACAGAGGTTAGTAGAATCTGTGTAAGGTAAATCTTGAATTGTTGGATGTAGTGCATGTTTTCAAAGTACCATTCTTGTTTGGTTTTGTAATTAATATATTTCTTTCTTTTTTTTCCCAGGCTAAATTCAGTATTGTTAATGCAGGCCCAATTCTAATATAATTCACTGTGTTGGGATTGGCTTACAGAACCACAATATCCCATAAATGTAATGTGATACTGTTTTGATGTTATTGATGTATATATTCCTGAATGTGAAAGCAAAGAATGAATGCTTTTTTTTGTAAATTATATTCTCAGTAAGTCATAAGCCATTGAAAGACCATTGTGTGTTGTGTATTTTCTTTCCCTGATATGCAAAACGTAGTGCTGAAAATTAATTAATGACGTTGCTATTTTTATGGTTGAATTGGAGTGACAGATGTTAGAGTAATAGATTATGTTACAGTCAGAATTAGAAAAATTAGGAACACAAAGAGATGCTTCATGAAATTCTGGAAGCTTTTAATATCAACATCATGGACTGGAGTTATAATTATTATTATTTTTTAGCAACCATTATTCTGACAGTGGATAGGGATTTTACTTAATTGTCCCAGTGAAGGTTAGATAATATAACATTTGCTTAAGTAAGATTCTGAGAAATTGAGACTAAATAAAAATGAAAATGGCATTTGCAAGATGATGATTAAAATTGTACAATGTATGCTGATAAGAAAAGGCGTGATGAAAATATATATTACTGTTGTAAGTTTGTGTAAAAATTTGAAAGCTGATTTGTGTATGATTTAAAGTCTACAGTATTCCTTGTAAGTCAGTAAAGTGTCCCTACTGTGATCTTTAATGGCTTTCAAATTATGGAAATGTTTCTGGGTTTTTCTTTTTCCTTTTTTAACCTTTTTGCTGTTTATGTAATGGAGAATACTTACAAATGCCAGATGAAGTATAAAAAATTATGTACAAGTAACATAAAGTATGTAAGTTGTTAGGTAAGTATTTAATAATAAAATACTTATTATTACTTAACCAAATGATGACAGTCAACTTCGGTTATAGTAAACTTGTGGGCACTAACATTTTTGTTTCACTACATCAGAGATTCACTATATCTGATGATGTCAAAATTAAATAGAATTTCTCCATAACAATTGATTTTATTAACATAGAGATACAGCAAAATATAGATACATTAACAGCACAAACTGAAAATTTCAATATCTTTATTTGTCCTTAAAAAATCAATTATTTTCAATTGTTTGCTTCATAATTTTTCATTAGTAATTTCTCTAGATCCTTCTCCAGGTATGCTCTCTTCATACTTGATTCTGCATGGTCCTAAATATCATGATAGTTTTGACACCCTGCAATGCCTCCTTGCACTTTTGGAACACTGCCCCCACTCTCTGAAGGCCCCCCATAACATATGAGATGTTTTCGGTAGCGGGATGACCACTGAAGCAAACAGCTAACGAAACTGATCACTTTTCTGTGGAGAATGGCAGATATCACCTGGCAGTGGCAGTCACAGACTTTTTGTTGCCTATGTAGAACTTATCACTCTATGTCCCGCGGAATATCAAGTAACACCAAGATTGAAACTGAAACAAACAAGTAATCGCCACCACCAGATGTAGCCACTCAGGATGTGATCTTGTTTCCACAGTGAATTTGAGTGGCATAATGTCATCAGTAAGATCCCCATTCCAAATCTGCTACCTTCACCTTAAGGAAGACTTCTTTGATCATGACCTGTGGCCAGCGATATTTTTTTTCAACTTCCTAATGATGAATTTCAAGCTCTGAGGCAATATATTCTCTTCCAGGAGGAAATTAATTTCCAGGACGTATTCCTACAATCACTATAATCGAGGTTGAGGTTCACTATAACCAAATCATCTCATGCTTATTTGCAAGTGAAATGGGACCCATGACTTAAGTTCACTATAACTGAGGGTTCACTAGATCCAAGGTCTCTATAACTGGAGTTGACTGTATAAAATGTCCGTTTTCAACTAGCATATTTACACAAATGTTATTCCAACAAAATGTGATGCTATTTTTTTTTTCATTTTTGTATAAAATTGAATTGTGTTAATCAATTGGTGCACTGATTGCGGAAATGAAAATAACTGTATTGTTGCTTCATTGATAGCTGTCACAGTATTTTATGGTCTCTTTGTGAATACCAACATTGGAATAATTTCAGATTTCTTGGGATATCTATAATTTTTGTGTTCAATATTAATAAGCATTACATAGTTCAATTTAGCCAACTGATACAATGTTCACACTTGATTTGGCACACTCCTTTAAAGGTATCTGGATTTCTGATGTGTTGTTCAGAGAAGCATGTGGAAAACTCTGGTATCAGGGAGTATCATGTTGTAATACATTAAAATCCATTTTAAACCATTCAGTTAACATGACTTAATCCATTGTTTGGAGACAACATATTTCAGTGTTATTGATTACATTTTTTTCCTTGCATTATTTAAGCTTCTGACCTGTATTTTGTGTAGTTCTTTAGTAGAAAATACTCTTGTGCAAAACAAGTTAAATCAAGCATCTAAATATATTGTGTGCTACTCTCTTGCTTTGGCCAGAGGCCAAAAAGTAACCAGTTTTCAGTGCGTTCTAGTGCCTAAAACAACTTTCTCAAATTTAAAGTTTATATATGCATTTTGTAGGAAATTTTATCGCCTTTAATTTTGTAAATAACAATAGTTTTGATAGAATGTATAGTTTTGAAAATATAACAGAGAATTAAAAAAAAAGAGCAACATTTTTAGGGATTTTGCAATTTTCTCTGTGAAGCTGACCTTTTTTTGAGGTGGCAAACATCAAATTCGAATTCAGCACTTTCAAAAGCATACAGAACCATTGAGAAAAACAAAAACTACCGGAATTTTGTCCTGTGACAGATACCACTTGACTGGACTACAAAACAATTTTAAATCTACACAACGCAGAATTCTTGGGTGAGAGGTAAAAGACGAATAAGTCGTGATTTTTTTTTTTCTTCAGGAGAAGTAAATAAGTGTTCATTTCTATAATTACTTGTCAATATTGATTCGAAATGACTCTTACAGTCTATTAAAGTTAATCACAAATAAATGTTAAGTGCGAAGGGTGAAAATTGTGAATTTGAGAGCTTTTTAAATACATTAAAGCCCATCCTTTTTCATTTTAAGCTGCTTTTTACCTACACAATGTCTACAATAAAGTAATTGACAGAAAGTTTCAAATCATCATTCATGGCTTCAGTAATCACGAACGATATTGCTTTCCAATTCTACTCGCTCGGCCTGTTGCACCCTGTGACTTTCAACGCCTGCGAAGGCCGGAAAGCGATAGATAGCTCGCGTTACACCTGCTGTATCATGACCTCCGCAGCGTACATCCTCACTCCCCCAGAATGACTCAATCCTCACCCAACATAGCGCAGTTCGCCTCCGCATTTCTGGGCTCGCCAAACCGATCGGCTCGCGGCTCCTCAACGAGCTCCCTCGCTGAGCAGGGTTCCCAACGGGGTCGGTTTCGCCCCCCCCCCCCCCCCCGGGGGTCGTTGACGTTTTTATAGGAGTCAAGCCGTACACCACACCGGAACGTCTGTTAATATTCTTCAATGTTCCCCGTCAGCAGAGAGCCTTAATTAAGAATTGAAGAATGCGTATATTCTCAATTAGGCCATCCATATTTATTCCAAGTACTTTTAAATATTTCATTTCACGTTTAGTAATCGCAGATACGGGCCCCCTTTAGATTTTCTGTTCCCAGAAGTCCTCCGAGAACAGAATTCAAATTCACATTTGGAATTTTGTTTCATTCCATTTCATTAACCCCTAACGAAGTCATAAGCCCCCATACACCAGTGCTAAGGATGGTTAAAAAACTCAACTCCATTATAACTGTGTATTTACGTTACTATATCGCACAAGCAAATATTCTCCGAAGTAAGCGCTCCAGATATGTTATGGCCATGCTAAACATTTTGTAACAATTGCTCAGCATTGGAGATTATAAACTCTACTACTCAGAGAAGGCGTCTTCGATTATTGAAAATCCACATCTTTACGAAAATATTGGGGTACGAATTTGTTATCATTCAGGTACATGCAATTCTTTGGGGTTATGATTATGTATGCTATGTATTATAGAGAAATATGAAAGGGGGTCGATGCAGCAATATTTTTTTAAGGGGTCGACATAGGAACATCGATGGAACCCCTGCGCTAGAGGCATAAACCGCGAGAGATGGCTCAGTGCATCAACCTGATGTCACCACAGTCCCTCTGACCGGCAGGTCCTAGGTTCGACTCCCGATGGCGGCAGGATTTTCGACACTAGCTTGTCAGCTAGGTCGAATTCAGTTGCTGTCTGGAGGAGAATTCTAGCGGCCGGCTGCTCTAATCGGTAGTTTTCCGTGGTTAGTCCGATCAACACCGGTGGCGAATGCCGGAGCAGTACCCTAACAAACGGACCGCGCGCGATCTTTCCTTCCTCTTCCTTGTCCTATCCTCTCTTCTTACACACACACACACTAACATGCACTACACTACCACACATGCCGGGAGACCGGTCGGGAGCTTACAGCTTGTCCCGGCTGGGGCGGTGCCCCGCTGGTGGGAGATACCTGGTTGAGGGGAAACCCCGCTAGTCGACGCCAGATCTCGCCATCCAGCGGGGAAAAAGATCATCGCCACCTCCCGAGGAAAAAACACGCACTGCACTTACGGGACTAATGACCAAAGAAGTTGAAGCGCCCGGAAACAATCAATCAAGCTAGAGGCATAAGCGTGTTTCACTTGGACCTGCGCGCCCGCCGGTAACATAATTGGACTGCCGGTTTTTGCGTTCGGTACGGTCCTGTGGGACACAGCGGAGCGCAACTGGCTAGGTCAAGGTCCCTCCCCCGGCTAATTAACCGGCTAACATCTAGAGGGCCACGGGATAGGCTAGTACGGATTAATAAGTGTTCACCGAAAATACGGGCCAACGGTGTACGCTATTACAGATTAGTAAGTACAGGGCAAAATTATAGATCCGTGGGTCACTTGCGATGTTAGAATGGGGGAACCATGGGAAATACCATTGTGTCCGCGCCGCCCCTGGACGTTAACCAGTTTCAGCCGGCGCTATAAAATGTCGAAAGATCAAGATCGATAGACTCCAGGCACAGCCACCTAGGCAATGATTCCTAGAAACTTCGAAGAAGGAAGAAGTAAAATGATGCTTCTACAACTATAGATAAGGCAATTCTCCAAACGAAATGCTTGTGTCACCACTGAAAAGCGGAGTGTAAGCAGAGGATTCTGAAAGTTCGTAGTGAGGCGGGAGCAATCTTATGCGGCCTGTGAAGGTAATATTTGTTTGCATTAGGGTCAGACAAATCTTCATGGCGACGCATTTTCCTATGAAAATTTTCCTATATTCTCCTATATCATTATAATTAACATTATTATTTTAATAAGTATTAAATACATTTTAAGATATTTCATCAGCCGATATTTCTAAAGTGGCAGCGCGGTGGACCAGAAGGGCAGCGGGTAGGAATCTCCGTTGGCCATGGATGTTTACCTGAGTGTTGGATTGATTGATTAGTAATTCCGAGCGCGTCAACTGCTAAGGTCATTAGTCCCGTAAGTGTGGTGCATGTTTTCCTCGCAAGGTTGCGATCTTCCTGCGACCTACCGCTGGCTAGCGGGGTTTTCCCCGACTAGTGGAGCACCGTCCCAGCTGGAAGAAGCTCTAAGCTCCCGACCGATCTCACGCGGCATGTGTGGTAATGTAGTGCATGTAGGTGTGTGTGTAAGTAAGGGGTGAGGATAGGACAAGGAAGAGGAAGGAAAGTTTGCGCGCGGACCGTGAACCGTTCTTTAGGGTACTGCTCCGACAGTTTCCTGATATTGATCAGAGAAACCACGGGAAACTACCGATCAGAGCAGCCGCCGCTGTAATTCTCTTCCAGGCAGCGAGTGAACTCAACCTAGCTATCTAGCCAGTGTCGAAAATCCTGCCACCGTCGGGACTCGAACCTAGGACCTCCCGGTCAGAGGCACTGCAGGGACATCTGTTGATGCCCTGAGCCACCTCTCCCAGTCTGGTCCTCTCTCCCTGGCTGGCCGAGGGGGTTCCATAAGTTTCTGGTCTAACTAAATTTTATTTGTAATAGAAAAAAATCGTATGTAACTTTTCAACTTAATCATCCTTTACTCCAGCACACTTATCACATCTGTATATTAACATTTCTTGGCTTTAGAAAAAAATAGAAGATTTTTTTCGCAGTATTGTCAAAAACCGTTTCTTTCTCTTCACACTCATCTGAAAATGCAGGGGCGTGCGGTGATTACTTGGTATACCCCAGCTGCTCGCGGCCAACCAGATTCCCCCACTCCAACGCATACAAAGTAGTCGCGAACAGGAGATTTTTTAACACAACCGTGAAACAATATTCAAAAAATAAAAAATTCCAACATTCAATACATCACTCTTACACAAGATATATTTTCATGCAAGAAAAAGTAAATTATCGTAACTTACAGAACAGGAAAATGAAGTCTGCTTTCTGCAAATGATACTGCAATCAACGAAATGTAAAATCCATTCTTCTTTCATGACTAGCAAAATGCTGCATAGTTTTTTCGAAAAATGAATGTGTGTGTCTTATGTCCTCCAGTAGAGATGTTTCGATAGAGAGTAAGGCTAAAGTGGTTAATCTCTTTTCACTTGTTCTGTTTCGAGCATAAGTTTTTATTCTTTTCAGAGCCGAAAACGATCTTTCTACCGATGCTGTTGATACAGGAATAGAACAAATCAGTGATACAAGGAGCGTAAGTTGTGGAAAGCATGTGGATAGCGACATGGAATTCAAAGTTTTCATTAGTTCATATGGGCTTTTCTCTTTAAACTCTTCGGTGCAATAAAATACAGTAAGTTCATTGCGTAATCTTACTTCATCAAAATTACTCCCATAAGCTCCAAGCAAGCTAGAAAATTCCTTCTGGGGAAATTGTTTCCTGTATGTGTTATACTTGCTAATATCATTTGATATTTATTCCAAGAACTGCAAATTTCCATAGTCTTGAAATCTAATCTCCAACTGCTTGTCCACATTATCAAAGATTTCGTAATATAGTAGCTTGTAATTTACATTGACTCTCCTAGATTCTTCGCCAACTTCTCTTATGGTTTCAGAATATACACTTTCATACTCGCTTCTCATATCAGCTATATTTCTTCGTGTTTCTTTAATTTTTTGTCTTCAGTAACCGATGTCATGTCCTTTTGTTTGGAGAATGTTGTACAATATTCCCGAGAACGAAAAGATTTTATCAAATGTTCTCAACAAAAAGCAAAACAAAAAGTCAGATAAAATTGACAAATAACCACTAACAGGAGCCAATATATCATTTTCAACCTCGTCTTGGTTATTGAGCATAGTAGTGAATACATTTTGAAGATCATTTCTGTGCATATACACAGTGTTGACAAGTCGCTCTGTATAGTTCCATTTAGTTGGGCAAACAGATGGCAATAGTCTTTGTAGAAAATTGTCAAGAAATTTTGCTCGTTTTGGTGACCGCGAGAAGAAGGCAGCAATACCACTCAAATTACTAAAGAAAATTTTACATTCTCTGATGTTATTAACACTATGTGAAAGTACTAAATTCAATACATGTGCGTAGCAATGAATATAAACTGCCTGAGGATGAGTCTGTTTTATGAGGGCCTGGACGCCGTTCACATTTCCAGACATGGACGCTGCGCCGTCGTACGACTGAGCTATAAGCTTGTTATTGCAGTCAAATTCTGTCAAGTACTCTCTTATAAGCTCTGCTATCACCGCGGCGCTTCGGTTCGCACTTACATCACGAAATCCGATAAACCGTTCTTTTGTTTCACCACCGTAAACATATCGGAACACAATTGAAAAGTGAGCAGTGTTGGAAACATCTGTTGTTTCATCTACCAACACAGAGACAAAATTAGCATTCGCTATTTCAGATTTAATTTCTTGCAACAGTGAATGAGATATGGAATCTATGAGATCATTTTGTATCCGATTGGATAACCCGCGGAATACTGTCGAAGTTTCCAAATGAGTCCTCAGGAGAGAATCATACTCTGCTGTGTAGTGCAGTAGTTCCACATAATTACCACGATTAAGTGACAATCTAGATTCGTCATGTCCTCTGAATGCTAATTCCTGTTTACTTAAGAAACATACGGCGTTTATGAACCTTTTGAGAAGCTCGCGATTTTGTTGCACTTTCTTATTGTGAAGAGATATTTCAGTTTGAAGTTGCTGGTCCAATTGCGTTTCAATACGAGCATGCCCGAATGATACCAAAAGATACGAAGCTCTGATGTGTCCTATGATAGTTCGTGTGCAATTGCTGCTTTTGTGAAACTTCCTAAATTTTTATATCCCGATTTTGTCCATGAGGTATTCTGATCTTGACCAAAGGGCAAACAAGACCAACAAAACAAACAATTCAGTCTTTCACTGCCAGCTAGCCATTGATATTTTTCGTAGGCAGAACAAGTGAAATGTCTCGTGAATTTTTTTGTTATCTGCTGTAATTGTGCTAAGGCTGGTGTTGGCCTACCGTTTTCAATCACCTGCTTCTTCTCATGGAACTGCCTCGTTGAAAATGGTCTCCTCAAAATATCATCAATTACACACTCACTGGAAGACATACTACACACAATAGTTCCAGAATATCTGTTAGATTACACAAATCACGTATTAATACAGAGCGTAATTACTACAAATCTTCACGAAATACGAGAAAACACGACAATACGTCACTGCAATGGAACATCACTACGTCACATACTGCTCTGCCACGCACGCTGATTCTCTAAGAAGAGTAACCTGGGCTACTCAAAAATTCGGGGATCTTTGGGTTTTGATCACGTGTGTAAGAACTACCTTACTCAGAAATATTAATAAAATCTCTACTTAAATTTTTGTTCACTGTTATTAACGCAAGAGAGAAATATATGCTCTATAATAATTTTATAAGTTACAAACTTCTCGACAAAGGGTACGGTAATTTATATTAACGAAATATGTCATTTAAAATAATTTTGCTTCGTGGTAGCACTGGCAGTAATGTGACTGGGTTGCTCTCATCTGGCCTCTAGCGGGGAATACTGCAATCACGTTCGCCAGGAGACGTCTGGCCACGAAGCAAAGGGAAGGGGAGAAACGTCATCAATCCCCAGCTAGCTGAACAGGAGCATATACTGCGATTTTTGTAGGAAGAGCTCTCAAGGCCACTCAAATTCCATCTTCGCGATGGAATATGTCACGGCATTTCGCGTCTTTTCTCCGTCTTGCCGGTAGAAGTCGCATGATCGCAAGCACTGCTTCATACGGTCGCGATCGTGTGAAATCTAGCGGAACGACTGTGAATGATACGAAATGCCGTGACATATTCCATCGCGAAGATGGGATTTGAGTTATCTTGAGAGCTCTTCCTACAAAAATCGCAGTATAGTATCTGCACTGTTCCCCCCTGCCCGCCGCGTGCCCCGGGCCCAGTGAAGTAGATGCGCGTGCAGCAGTCTTTTCCAGCGACGATGACAGCTGGGTCAGAGCCGAGAGGGCCCTTACAGCGCTCTTGAGGAAGAGCAATGGGCCGACCGAAAGATCGCAGTAGAGTATACAGTGGGTGCAATATTTTGATCACATGACATAGGGTACATTGTTCTCAAGATTCATTTAATTCTCATTATTGCTTACCCCAGCAGTGCTGGGGTTGCTGGGGTTGAATGCACGCCACTGTGAAAATGTTTCTCGTCGAAGATCTTTCTTGAGTTGTGATAAGTGGTAGTTGTCGCTGGGTGCCCAATCTGAACTGTGGAGTGAACAGTCCATGTCCTTAAACATCAGGCCTTCTTTGCATTCTGCGTAGTAAGCATAGGTGGATTGTCGTGAAGAAGTTAATATAGCATTACAACACTTAAAGATAAGACAATATGTATTGATCGGAAGGATTTCCCATTGATGGGCGTTATCTTGACCTGGTCGCAAATTAATGGAACCGCCTCCGTTGTAGCATGGTGTTTGTGACATTGCATCCGCACAGCATTACTCTAAGTTCGTCCCCCAGCCGATGAGATATTGACCGATGCTCCAGGTCGCCTGTAGTACGGGCCCCCGAGCCTCAGCTGGCGCTATCCCCAGATGCGGCCACTGGTTCAAATATTCCGTTAATTCCGAACTAAATCAACAGGCCCGCGTGATTCGGTAGAAACGTATAACAAGAATATACTGTGTATGAGGAGCCTGCGGGCCACACCAGAGGATGAAATAGGGGAACCTGATGGGTACCACGGTGGCTGATTATTACTGAGTTTCCGGGCGCAGCAACGGCTGTGGTTATTAGTCCCGTAAGCGTAGTGCATGTTCACCCCTTGAGGTGGCAGTGTTCTTCCTCGTTGGGAGACGAGATCCAGTGCCGACCGACAAGTCTTGTTGGTTTACCCAATCTAGGTATCTCCGTCAGAAGGTACCGCCCCAACCTAAGATCCCGAGATGTGTGGTAAACCATAATGGCCGTGCCTGGCCTTGGGAAATGGGTCTTTAACATTAGGATCTTTACAAAACCACGTTGTGTATTCGGAACGACATTATTGAGGCGATGAATGAAAGTAAATTCTCCTTAAAGCACACTGATTTTGTACATTCATACGGAAGTGAGGGAAAATTTGTAACTTTCACCCTCACGGACGGCTATGAATCTTTTACACATTGTATTATAATTCACTATAGTTAGTGATTCCGGGTGCGTCATCTGCTAAGGTCATTAGCGCCGTAAATTAGGTACATCGGGAGGTCATTGCCCCCATCGGTCATTAGCCCCGTAAATTTCCTCGGGAGGCGGCTGCGATTTCCCCCCACACACACACACTTGATGGCGAGATCCGGCGCCGACCTACCGTCGGCTAACTGGGTTTTCCCTAACCAGGTATTACCCACCAGTGGGGCACCGCCCCAGCCGGGACAAGCTCTAAGCTCCCGACCGGTCTTCCGGCATGTGTGGTAGTGTAGTGAATGTTAGAGTAAGGGTTAAGGACAGAACAAGGAAGGGGAAGGAAAGATCGCGCGCGGTCCGTTTGCTCCGGCATTCGCCTGCTACTGATCGGAGAAACCACGAAAAAACTATCGATCTGAGCAGCCGGTCCGCTAGAATTCCCCTCCAAACAGCGACTAAACTCGATTTAGCTATCTAGCCAGTGTCTAAAAAAATCGTGCCACCGTCGGGACTCGAACTTAGAACCTTCCGGTCAGAGGCACTGCAGTGACGTCAGTTAATGCCGTGAGCCACCTCTCCCGGGTATGTAATTCATATAAGACTTGAAATTTAATCGAGAGTACATTATGAAGAATTAATCCAGGCATTGTAGGAAACAGTAAAGAATCATACATCATAAAGAATAGTACGAGGAGTTCAAATAATTGGAAAAAAGTCTGTTGTGAAATTTGTTTATTCCAAATCAAATCAGTGCCAAATTATGTTTCAAACGGTTTGTCGTAACAAATTCACAACAATAACCATGAAAATACTATGTACGTACTTTAGGCATGTCAAATCACCCCCATGAATTACGAGTACTTGACCGCCTGAGAATCCCGGCGTTTCTACGAGCACCGACAACTTCTGACTCCGCTCTCATTCCCCTTCCAATTCAGAAAGGGCAGCACACGCGCTAGCTGAATGTAAGCGTAATGCATACTCAAAGTATTACTGATAATTGTGACTTCATACGAAAATATGAGTGTCTAATGTTTTCTATAATATGTCGAGATTTGAATTATGGTTATAAACTTTACTACTTATTATTTTGTTCCATGTTTATTTTCTTTTTAATTTCTGCTTTGTATAAACATTTCCCCCAAGAGGAATATGTTTGAATGACGAATTCTATCGTTCTCTCGTTTTGCGTTATGTTTTATTAAATCATTGGGTTATGGAAAATATTAATTTGTTCCTGCCAGGGACCCAGTTCGAAGCTAGGTGCCTCATGTAAGATTTACACGCAGTGAAATTTTCAAATCAAGAAAATTCACTGATTCGTTCCCTGTATCATGGAGTCCCTGTTTGTTAACTACAAATTCCTCGAGGATCGGTCGGAATTTGAACAGTATCCAGAGGTGGAAAACTACACTACGGATTTTCTGTTTCACCGTAGTTGAGAAGTGAGATGTTATTCACGTGGAAACAGAAACTATACGGCAGATACTGAAAGTCCTTTTTTAAAAACTAAAATTGTAACAAATTCATTTTTATATCTGGAGTATTAAAATTATTGATGGTAAGATCGGTGGTCCGATACTACGACCAACTTTGAGGAAGCGATAATAGTTTTATTCAACAAATTGAAAACAACAAATGCACTAAATAATTAGTTCTGTTAACTCTTGACCTTTGTTATCAGTAACAGTCATCCAAAGCGAAGACATCCACAGCTGGAAGTCAGAAAGCCAGGGTCAATGACACTGCCACGCCCCCTAGGATGCGTAAGGGTCAGCTCTGTTCCCATGGCGTCTATTATATAAGCAATTTTACGATGATATCGCACTCGATCAGAAGCAAAATGACGAGAGGCGGAAGCTCAGCCAATGAAGACTTGATAAGGAACTTATAGGCTCAAATATAGACTTATCAACATTGCTTTAAGTATGTAAAAATATAAATACAATTCCTACTTTAAATTAATAAGATCTCTGGTGAGGTAAATCTGACAAATCCTTCTGACAAATAAATAAAAGATGTTAGACCTTAAGATTATATATATCGCGACCTTAAAGTAAAAAGGTTCTATCTGCACCGCAGTAAATTTTACAGGAGAGCATTTCAAAGTTTTGTCCCTCTCTAAAACAAAACTATTTTATTAAATGTATTGAAACTTTGTCAGTGTACTTGACATCCAAGCACAAAACTGTAGACTGATAATTATTCTAAAAGCATTCTAACTTTGGTAGAAACCAAGACCCTATTTTTACAGATAGAATCTTTTTACTCTCAATATGCATTTTCAAGTTCGAGCAAAAAGGTTCTATCTTTGTTGGTAGGAAAATTTGACTGGTATATTACTTAAATAATTGCAAATACACATGTAACTGTATCATTTATTAAATTTTAAAGAATTCAAAGAAATGTGCTTACATTTTAGTAAAATTCTTATTTAGAGTACTCAATTTTAATTTCATGTCATTACTTAGCCAACTAGAAGTGGAAAAAAGTAACATATTGTAAATTACTGAATTACACTTAAATTTGAAATATTACAAACACATTAAAGTAAAATGTCGCGTAGCCATAATATTATTTTTGTTTTTTAAGCGAGTCTCTGAAGTAGGTTTGATCCAGAGTTGGCATCCATTTCAACATCTATGCTATGTCGGCTACCGTTTCCTTCTTTAAAAACTTCTCTTTCGCCATGTATGTTTGCACAGGCGAATAGATGGGAGAAGTACTTTTCGCCACCCATCTTGTAGAAATGTGTGGTCGCACATTTACGGTGGAAAATTGTGAATCAGAACGTTTAATTTTATACTCTACTTCAGCTTGTCTTTGAGAGAATTTTAATTGCGAAACTTAAGAGAAAGGTATTTATTAAAATGAAGATGTTTGCTGCTTTTATGGAAATCCTTAAAATGCATTGTTTTCATCTGAATAATATTAAGTGACTTTTTTCTATTTACTGCCAAATGTATCCGCATGAAAGAAATCGGTGACTAGAATTCACTAGCTCTCAGAGCTTTCTCTATCTGGTAATGAACATTGTGTACTTCCTGAATACACATGTGACCAGCAGTAGAGTATTTTAAAACTATGTCATCGATTTGTGGGTGTTTTTTAGAAAGTCCTTCATTGCCAGAGACATCATCTGATTATTGTTTTGGGGTACACAGCTGTCGCTCCACATTATAATGTTTTACATTAGGTCAGTTTGGAATTATTTTTTCCAAAATTTGGGAAACGGCATTTGCAATGTCATTTCCAGAATGGCCTGTGTCAATTTCTGTCCAAATTGCGCAATATTCATCTTTGTTTGGGAAAACATGAACTGTCATGTTAAATAAATTTAATTTTCTCCTATAGAAGAAAATACTTGTTTGCTCTCGTAATTCCTATCACATTTTCTAAATGAAAGGACACTACAATTGTTTGTTCATCTCTGATCTTATAATCTTCCTCTCTTCCTTTCTCCTGTTTTCCTTGTTATCTACGTTTTCAGTGTATTTTAATTTTTAATCATTAGAAATATTATTTTCCAACTCATTAATTCTGTATTCGCATCTATCCGCTTTTGGCTGAAAGAAATCCAAATTAAATTCTTCATTAAAAATATTCCGATATGTAGATAATTTTACAAATTGACATCTTTCGTTTACACAACATTTCTTGTAGAGGTCGTACGTTTTCGGGGGCGAGGCACTCCTTAGTAGTAATAGGTCTACAATAGTGACTCTGTTTTAGGGAAAGATTTAATGTGTGCCCTCACTCTGTCTTTCACGACTTTTGGTATTTTATCCTTACTTTTGCTACCTCGATCGTCCAATTTTGGTGTTCCTGTTATTTTATCTTTGTGTAAATGTGCATTATTTATCATCCTCTGGCTTATAGAAAGTGTGTTGAGGTAGAGCTTCTTACACACAATAGTTTCTTTTGAAACATAAAACTTGTAAACGAATGTATTCTTCTTTCGAAGGTTTAGAATATTTTCTGTTGGATTTCTTGTTTTCTGGAAAGGATCTGATGTCCTCAGTATGTAGCTGACCTTTTCAGAATGAGTTTCCGATTTGTAAAACGAAATAAATAATCTCTCTTGCTCTTCTGGAGTGACATTTAGAGTGCAGTTGTGACGATAAAAATTTCCACAATTTGTAGTTTTGTTAAATTGTTAAGCTTGATGACCTTGCCTCTGTAATTTCAATGTTCTAAGCCAGCTTGATGTTTCTTCGATCCTTGCACTTTTTTTCAATCCTTCTTATTACACGATGCCACCAGATTGCGAAAACTTACAGCTACAACACAGCGAGATATTGAGTTCTTAAAACGGATTGAGTCTACTAGATACATGCGCTCCTAACGAAGGGTTAACAATACATTTATGTATTAACCGAAAAGAAGTAAAATCGTAATAATCCGGGTTGTAAACAGGATTTACAGGTAACCAATTTTTTTCTATTATATCAACATGTGAAGTGGAGTTCAATAGTTTGTGTCGCATAACCTATAAATTCGTTGATTTAGCAAGACATTCACTCAGGTCGTAAGGAATATCCAAATGCCCAATTTTGCCGAACTATTATAAATTCTAAATGGCTACCAATTAAACCCGATAAAGAATAAATAGTTCGATATTTATAAAAATATGTTTACCTTCTTGCAGAACTGTTTTGCTTTAACACAAACAGTGCTTACAGCACTGTTTTGCCTCGGTGTCTCGTCTTCTTCAGTACTGCTTGCCGCATTACAATCGTATTCAGAACAAGAATGCTCAAAAACAGCATCTTCAATTTCACTGTCACACAACATTGCAATTAAATCTGCTTCTCAAAAGATCTTTCAATACCTGGACACTTTGCGCAGCCAACAAGATAATGTCCACATACATGTAAACAGATTGGTTTGCGCGGTGAAGCAGATAGAACCTTTTTTCCCGAACTTGAACATACGTTTTGCAGATAGAACCATTTTACCTTATCTGTATCTTAGAAACTAAGCTTCGTAGATCAATGTAACTTGGAGGTTTTGTAAATCTCATCGCTACCATTACAAAAATATAACATAAAGTCATTTTTGGAAAAAATGTTAGATAGAACCTTTTTACTTTAAGGTCGCGATATCTTAAGGTCTTTTCGGTCGCGTAGCGATCATCATCAGAGCTATCTGAAACTAGTGGTGCTACAACAGCACTTACTTCCCCGTATTAGAGGAAACAGCTACGCAATACTGAAATATTGCACTTTATGCGCTACTAACATCTTAGCTTACAACTCACTGTTTCTATCGCAGTGTTGTCAGAACTATGTGAATTCTACAACTGCACAAAAAATAGAATACAAAAGTTTTGTAAACTTGTATTGGAAAAAGAAGCCTGATACCCTGAACAATATAGAAATGCATTCCATTGGGCCATGATTAGAGAAGAGTATTTTAAAACCATGCAACAAATTCTCTACTCACTACAAATGGTACAGCTTTTGGTGCGAAAAATAAATATTTCATGCAAATATCAACATAAAGTTAAGACAATTATAAATCCTTTTCATAGAGCTCCATCAGGTCACAACAATGACTCGTAATTCACAGATATTCGCGAGTGCAAAGTGAATTCCATTGTTGCAGACCGTGCATTGTCGCTATTCTGAGAGCTATTAATTCTTTTTACTTATTTCAAATATTTCAAAATAAACAATTTCTAAAATATGAATGTGTAAGTGTATAACAAAAGTTCGAATGTAAGAAACGAAGGAAGAATAATATAGAAAATTGCACATTCTACTCGTAATTTATGACGCACCCGGCTGTCCGAAGCGCAGTAAATTTACAGCGGGCTATTATGTTTGTCACAAAAATAAAGAAAAACTACTCGTATTTTGAAAAAAGTAATCATGACCTTATTTGAAGATGTTGTTTTAATAAATACAAGTAATTGAGAAAAAAATTGTATTTTTAAAATTGTAGATGTAAGAAAACAATGAAAACGAAGCGCAGTCAATTCCGAGCGGGCTATTATGTTTGTCAGGAAATTATAGAAAAACTACTTCTATTTTCAAAAAATTCAACATGACCTTATTTGAAGATGTTTTTGATGATCATATTTCATTAGGAATACTCTTGACAGCTGCCGTCTAACGCCCCCAAACTACATTTGTTTTACATTTTTTATTAATTTTTCGGTTTCCTAATAGTAGAACAAAAATATTATTTTAAGAATATTAAAAAAACAGTTAAACCTTGTCCTAAATGGCAATTTTCGTTGAAAAATTTGGAACTGTTTCAAAGAAAATGGCGTTTAAGCGCTACTGTAAATGCGAAATTTGAAGCTCTTTTTCACAAAACAGTTTTCAGTTTCGAAAAACTTTATTTGAAGTCATTTGAAGCGCTTACACGTACAAATTCAATAGTGTTTACAAATTGCTGAAAATGTGCATTTCAACGATATTAGAGAACTTTCAAAAAAATTACATTTGTGTAATTTTTGAAAAAACAAAAAATACCCCAAAATGAACTTTATGCCATATTAAAGAGTGCAATTAGCACTAATCCATTCGAAAAGTTCCAACAAAAAATTGTGAAGTAATTTTTGAGAAAATGGCGTTTGAGCGTTTCAGAAAATACGGAATATTGAGTTAGTTTTTCACAGAAAACTATTCAATTTTCGCGAAACTTTATTTGACATTATTTAAAGCACATGTACACATTAATATAATAATGTGAACAAATCGCCGCTAGTGTAAATATTAACGACGTGAGAGACAAGTAAAAAAAATACATTTTTGCAATTTTTGAAAAATGAAAAGAATAGAGAAATATGCGTGAATGTCATCTCATAGAGCAAATTTAGCACTATTTATACCAAAAGTTTCAAGAAATAATTTGGAGCCTTTTTGAGAAAATCTTGTTTTTGTAATTTTTTAAAATTTCAAATATTGCGTGCAATATTGTGCAAAAACGAATAATATTTTCAAAAAATGTACATAACCTTAATGAAAGAACTCACTTTCGACAACAAATTTTATTTGAAGGAAAAATCTCTGTCTTCAATTTTGTAGTTCTAGGAAGACGCCGAAAAAAATTCAAACTTTTGCAATTTTCGAAAATCCAGAGTTAACCGTTAAAATCGGACCTATGCCACCTAAATAAGTGTATTTTACTCTATTCTAACAAGAAATTTAAAGAAAAAAATTGGAGCGGTTTTGAGGAAATTTTGAAAATGTCCGGGGGGCTTCATGTGAAGTACCCCTAAATTTTGAAGAATCTTTTTCAAAATCTCAAAGCTTTGACTCGAACCATATCGACCGGAGAAAAAACATTTGGAAGAAATCGTACGTATGTATGACAACGCCTTTATTTATTTAATTCACCTACTTGAAAATTAATCTACGTTAAGATTTGATTTCCTATATAAATCTGCGACTGCATTAACGTTATTTTATTTCTATAAGTGATGGAGGGTAACTAGCGTTGGCGGTGTGTGTTGGTCCCTGGCGCACTTTTTGTATTTTCAAAAATTACAAAATCTTATATTGCAAAAGTAAAACATTAAAAATGGAGATTTTTGTCTGAAATAAGTTTTTTTTAGAAAACAAGTTGTTTTTCGTGCAATTTCTGTTTGAAGTTAATGCAATTTATAAGAACACATTTTCTCAAAAAAGGTTTTTTTTTCATTTTTCACGGATAGGGCAAATGACGCTTAATATTAGAGTGCTCTAAGAGCATAATTTTTCTAACATTATTTCTAACTTTTGCAGTTTTCGACAATGTATAAAATTCAACAAAAATGTGATGTGCGCCATTTTTGAAGCTCTATCCTAGGAAAAAGTTAAAGAAAAAATGTGGAGCCGTTTTTGAGAAAATGTTTCTTGCAAATGTTTTTGATTCTTTGTTTGAAAATTGTACATGACCTTATTTCAAGATCTGCCTTTGAACATCAGTGTTCATTCAGGGATAAATCTCTATCTTCAGCATTGTAGGTGTAGGAAGACGCCGAAAAAAATTTGAACTTTCGCAATTTTCGAAGGATTTCAACGAAAACGAGACCTGTGCCATTTTTAAAGAGTTCTTTACGCTATCCCAGGACAAAGTTTAACAAAAAATGTGGAGTCATTTTGGGGAAAGCTTCGAAAATGTTGAGGCTTCATGCCAATTACCCCCAAAAATCATAAGATCCGTTTTCAAACTCGCAGGACCTTGAGTTCGTTCAGATCGATTATGGAATATCAGTTTTGGAGAAAATTGTCTGAACAGCTAGCGTAGACCACAGACAGACGTTTCGATGTCAATCGGTTTTTACTTTTCCGTATACATCTGTATATACGAAATTATATACGTAGTATAGGGAAAGTTATGTAATGCTGCGCGAAAAAATGGCCAATTTTCGGCGGAAAAAAATTAATTGCCGGGCCGTGAAAACGAAGAAGTGGATAAAACCAGTTGCTAAATTAAGAAAAAAAATCCCCTAACACGTGGTGTAGCCAGGAACCCTGTTTTCTAGGTCCTTGACACCGAAAAAACAATTGAAAGGAAAACGTCCGTCTGTCCGTCCGTCCGTCCGTCCGTCCGTCCGTCTGTCCGCCCGTCTGTCCGTCCCTCTGTCCGTCCCTCTGTCCGTCCGTCTGTCCGTCCGTCTGTCCGTCCGTCTGTCCGTCCGTCTGTCCGTCCGTCTGTCCGTCCGTCTGTCCGTCCGTCTGTCCGTCCGTCTGTGAATACTGCTAGCGCCTAAACCATACGTACGATTTCTTCCAAAATGGATATTCCCCGGTCGATCTGATTCTAGTCAAAGCTTTGAGATTTTGAAAAAGATTCTTCAAAATTTGGAGGTGCTTTATATGAAGACCCCCGGGAATTTTCAACATTTTCTCAAAAACGGCTCCAAATTTTTTCTATAAATTTCTTGTATGAATATAGTAAAATACACTTATTAACATGGCATAGGTCCGATTTTCACGAATAACTCTGAATTTTCGAAAATTGTGAAAGTTTGAATTTTTTTCGGCGTCTTTCTCCAATTACAAAATTGAAGATAGAGATTTTTTCATCAAATAAAATTTGTTTCGCATATTGAATTCTTTCATAAAGGTGATGTAAATGTTTTTCAAAATTGTAGTAGTTTTCGTGCAATATTGCGTGCAATATGTGCAATTTAAAAAAATTACAAAAACAAAATTTTCTCAAAAACGGCTCCAAATTTTTCTTTAAACTCTTGGGTAGGGGATAGAACTAGGGATAGTGGTAAATGTACTCTATCAGATGACATAAAAGCTATATTGCACTATAGGTTGTTTTTTTCAAAAATTACAAAAATGTAAATTTTTTACTTGTCTCTCACGTCGTTAATATTTACATTATCGACGATTTTTTCACATTATTATATTGACGAGTATATATTCTTTAAATAATGTCAAGTAAAGTTTCTCGAAAACACAACCGTTTTCTGTGAAAAGTAGCTCAAATTTTCGCATTTTCAGAAACGCTCAAACGCCATTTTCTCATATATGGCTGCAATTTTTTTTCTTGAAACTTTTGTAACGGATAGTGATAATTACACTCTTTAATATAGCGTAATGTTTATTTTGAGTTATTTTTTTGTTTTTTCAAAAATTATATAAATGTAATTTTTTTGAAAGATCTCTCACATCTTTAATATGCACATTACCAGCAATTTGTAAACGTTATTATATTTGTGAGTGTAAGTGCTTCAAATAACTTCAAATAAAGTATTTTGAAAACTCAAAATTTTCTATGAAAATGAGCTTCAAATTTCGCATTTTTAGTAGCGTTAAAACGCATTTTTTTTAAAACGGCACATAATTTTTAAAAGAAAATTGCCATTTATGACTAGGTTTTGTGTTCTTTAATATTCTAAAATTAATGTTTCCGTTCTACCAATAGGAAACCGAAAAATTAAAAAATGACCAAAAAAATGTACTTTTGGCGGTGATAGATGACAGCTGGCAAGAAAGAGTTTGTGGCAATTCCGAATAGCTAGCGAAGACCCAAGGAAATAGAAAACTAATACGGGAAAGTCTGTGCCATTCTGTAGCACCACTAGTTCTACGTTTGAGCTTATACCTTCAAAGCCATTGATCCGTTCGAAAATTAGTCTGTATGGTAAATTAAAGCAGACATGATATCCTATAAACAAACACTCCCTTTATTTTTGTTGTGGGATCAATACTGCTTAAGATATATAGTGGCCAAATATAGGTATTTCATAAAATCTGCATTTATTACAGGTTCATTATTGCATTTAAAACAAATTATGTATAATTCTATAACTTTATGTTTGCAACTGACATAGTTTAAGTTCCGAATCTATTGTCCCATTCATATGAAGTTCATCTTTGATGAAGGGGCATTCGTGCAAGTTCCTTCACAATAGCCCTAGACTGAACTGCTTCTTACTTGGGTCTTACGACATGTTTACTGGCTCACAACCACAGGGAGTGTTGTAAAAAATTGTCGAAAATGTTCTAATTGGTAAAAATGGCATTTGCTTGAAAACAAGTTAAATGCTACAGAATGTGTCTTGTTTTTAGTTAGAGTAGCATTGAACTTGTTTTCAAGTGAATGTCTCGTAGAAACAATTTGAACATCTGTGGAACAGATGACTGAGATGAACTGCCCCGGCAGAAAAAGGTTTTGTAGATTCAAATGATTTTAAATTTGACGAAAAATAATAGTAGTATCTTAAACAAAGAAACAAAATTAATGCTCTTTGGTCTTTCTAAATGTACATGATTTTTTTAAGTCAATGGTGAAAAACATTCAGAACCAAATATACAAGAAAATAAAATTAATTGAAGATTCATTGTCATAAAAATGTAAATTTTATTTTGATCCTTTGTAGAATCCAAGTGATATCTTTTACTATGTTTGCCCTATCCGAGGTATTTTCCTATCTCCTATTTGATGTACCACACACCACATAATGTCACTTACCCTCGTAGAAGTTAAAGAGGAGTTATACCTAATTCCAAGGGGTACATTCGTAAGTTTTCCAGTACTGGAACGTTTTCTGTCTCATAACTGACAGCGAAATCCAAAAAGCAGTACCGGGACAACGTTCCGTCACAAGCGTACCTCTGCTTAATCCTTGAAAGAGTAGTACACACGCACATTGTAATTTTGACTCCATATCACTAGATGGTCACTAAAAATCTTCAGTCTATCACAGTCACTAAACATCTTAACTGTGTCAAACGTGCAATTGTTCACGCCATTTACGGTCTTCCAGAATAGCCGCTGAATCAAATAGTTCGTTATCACGTTACCATTGATTTTTCTTTGTTGTAAGACCACAAGTCACCTCAACATTCCTCGCAGACCAATGGAACATAGATCAATTAAATTCAGTCTGCAAAGATTCATCTAAAAACTAGTGGTGCTACAACAGCACTTACTTTCCCGTATTAGAGGAAACAGCTAAGTAGTACTGTACATTATACATATTGCACATTATGTGCTACTAACATCTGCGCTTGGAACTCACTATTTCTATTGCAGTGGTGTCAGAACTATGTGAATTCTACAACTTCACAAAAATAGAATGCAAAAGTTTTGTAACCCTGTATTGGAAAAAGAAGCCTGATACCCTGGAAATATAGAAATGCCTTCCATTGGGCCATGATTAGGGAAGAGTATTTTAAAACCATGCAACAAATTCTCTACTCACTACAAATGGTACAGCATTTGGTGCAAAACTAAATATTTGCCTGCAAATATCAACATAAATTAGACAATTAGAACTCCTTTTCATACAGCTCCATTAGGTCACAACAATTACACTAATTCACAGATATTCGCGAGCGCAAAGTGAATTCCATTGTTGCAGACCGTGCATTGTCGCTATTCTGAGAGCTATTAATTCTTTTTACTTATTTCAAATATTTCAAAATAAACAATTTCTAAAATATGAATGTGTAAGTCTATAACAAAGTTCGAATGTAAGAAACGAAGAAAGAAATAATATACAAAATTGCACATTCTAATTTACGACGCATCCAGCTGTCCGAAGCGCAGTAAATTTACAGCGGTCTATTACGTTTGTCACAAAATTAAAGAAAAACTACTCGTATTTTGAAAAATTAAGCATGACCGTATTTATTTTATTTATTTATTTGTCAAAAAACAGAAACAGAATGGCACAGACTTTCCCGTATTAGTTTTCTATTTTCCTGGGTCTTCGCTAGCTATTCGGAATTGCCACATACTCTTTCTTGCCAGCTACCATCTATCATCGCCAAAAGTACATTTTTTTGTCATTTTCTTAATTTTTCGGTTTTCTATTGGTAGAACAGAAACATTAATTTTAGAATATTAAAGAACACAAAAACCTAGCCGTAAATGGCAATTTTCTTTTAAAAATTATGTGCCGTTTAAGAGAAAATGGCGTTTTAGCACTACTAAAAATGCGAAATTTGAAGCTCATTTTCACAGAAAATTTTTGAGTTTTCAAAATACTTTATTTGAAGTTATTTGAAGCACTTACACTCACAAATATAATCATCTTTACAAATTGCGGATAATGTGCATATTAAAGATGTGAGAGATCTTTCAAAAAATTTACATTTATATAATTTTTGAAAAAAACAAAAAAAACTCGAAATAAACTTCACGCTATACTAATGAGTGTAATTAGCACTATCCGTTACAAAAGTTTCAAGAAAAAAATTGCAGCCATATACGAGAAAATGAAGTTTGAGCATTTCTGAAAATGCCGAAATTTGAGCTACTTTTCACAGAAAACGGTAGTGTTTTCGAGAAACTTTACTTGACATTATTTAAAGCATATATACTCGTAAATATAATAATGTAAAAAAATCGCCGATAATGTAAATATTAACGACGTGAGAGACAAGTAAAAAAATGTACATTTTGGTAATTTTTGAAAAAAACAACCGATAGACCAAAATGGCTTTTATGTCATTGATAGAGTAAATTTACCACTATCCCTACCAAAAGTTTAAAGAAAAAATTTGGAGCCGTTTTTGAGAAAATTTTGTTTTTGTAATTTTTTTAAATTGCACATATTGCACGCAATATTGCACGAAAACTACCAAAATTGTGAAAAACATTTACATGACCTTTATTAAAGAACTCAATATGCAGAACAAATTTTATTTGAAGAAAAAATCTCTATCTTCAATTTTGTAGTTGGAGAAAGACGCCGAAAAAAATTCAAACTTTCACAATTTTCGAAAATTCAGAGCTGTACGTGAAAATCGGACCTATGCCATGTTAAAAAGTGTATTTTCCTCTATTCATACAAGAAATTTAAAGAAAAAATTTGAAGCCGTTTTTGAGAAAATGTTGAAAATCCCCGGGGGGATTCATATAAAGTACCCCCAAATTTTAAAGAATCTTTTTCAAAATCACAAAGCTTTGACTAGAATCAGATCGACTGGGGAATATCAATTTTGAAGAAAATCGACCGAACGGTTTAGGCGCTAGCGTTGACCACAGACGGACAGAAGGACGGAATGCCGTCAATCGATTTTTAAGTATAAAGAAGCAACAAATCATGGATTTTGACCACACCACGAGATAGAGGATTTTTTTTCTTAATTTAGCAACTGGTTTTATCCACTTATTCGTTTTCACGGCCCGGCAATTAATTTTTTTCCGCCGAAAATTGGCCATTTTTTCGCGCAGCATTACATAACTTTCCCTATACTACGTATATCACTCCGTGTTTAAGTAGCGTTTATTGTCGACAGAACAACTTTTATAAATGGTGGTAGTTTTGCACTACATAATATTTATACATTGGTTGGTTGGAAAGTTCAGGATTGTTTTGACCTTTCTTGCGTTATTTATAGTAGTCTGAGGATTTTCCTCTCTTTTACTTCAACAACCTACATCTAATTAAACTTACTTCATAGGCGACTCTGTCACGTCCTTATTGCTTTTATCTTCGCGAAATTGTAGCTGAAATGGCCTAACTCGCACAGGTGTCGCTGTCACGTCCTTGTGCACTGATTACTATTTACACTATTTACATTTTATCTGAACAATCACTTCACTATCTTCTTTGACAGGGTGTAGGGGCATCGAGGGGCTCCGGGTGGTGGCGCGGGAGTCTTCAGGTGAGGATTGGCCTCCGCCAGATGATCGGGCATCGGCCGAGGCGGCCCCCGCCGGGTACCGCTTTATTTATTTACACACACGGCGGTACTCGGCAGGGACCAGGTCTACTTGGGCGGTGTGCTTGTAATAGCAGGCGGCACTACCATTGATCGCTTTGGCGATAATGCGCTCTCTTGTGTGTTTGATCGCGCTGGTCTTTAGTAATTTATTTAGTACCGCCATGCTATTTGGGCACCACTCACCCAGGGCTCCTACCACAAGTGGTAGGAACTCGACCTCCCTGAAGTTTCTGGCTAATAGAACGGGGCGCACTTCTTCTTGATATTTGGCGGCCTTTTCTGCATACTTCTCTTCAAGCTTCCCAATGGTCGCTGTCTTCACGGCGGCATCGATACAGACAGCTTGATGGCCCCGCACCATTATCAGGTCTGGGCGTCGCCGGCCTCCTACAGCCTGGTCTTCATACAGCACAGACCATCCGTTCGCTACGGCCGCGTTTTTAAGGTGCATTAGCACGCGGTTGTGCCGCAGCTGCAGGATGGCACTGTGTGTCAGGCATTCGGAAATGACATGTCCGATCGTCTCTGCAGCAGGTATTTCTGGATTGTTTTTCTGCTTGCAGCCGCGACGGCATATTCTGTTTACTTTCTCATTCTGAGGTTGGAAATTTAACTTCTTTGAGCTGTTGAGGCGCGCGGCGTGTATGAATTTGTATACGGGCGGCCTCATATTTTCGCCCGAGCGGAGGTAATAAGTGGACTCACGACCTACGCCCATGGTTGCCGAGGCATAGATGCCCTGCAGCTCCTGCTCCCGCCACCTTTTTGCATGTGCTTTATGGATCAACGAACGTATTAGTTTAACTAATAGATGGCGCGACTTTAGATTGACCCGGGCGGGGGCGTCTTCTTCTTCTTCCTCACCGTTGGTATCAATGACAGTTGCGAGAAATTGTTCTAACTCCTCTGTACTTCCACTACGTATTACTTCCGCTGGGGCTGCCGTCAAGTTGGGGAGGGGGATGACTCCATCCTCATCCGTCTCGGGCTGAATTGGGTCATGAGCGGGCAGGGCCGTGGTGCCTACCATGCCGGTTGGGTCAGTGTTCTCCGCTGTGGGCACGGCCACCTCAGCGTTCGCGCTCCGGTCCGGGGCGGTGCCATCAGCTGCTTGCGACAGACGCTCCTGCTCCGGGGCGTCTGCGTCTCGGGTCGGGCCGCTGCAGCCGTTTGCGTCAGGTAGGTCCACCGTGCACGTTCTCTCCAGGGCGTCGCCGCAGGTAGCATCGGGAGGGTCACCGACGCACGTCTGCTCCGGGGCGGTGCTGCCGGCTGCAAAAGGCAGTATTGGAGGCTCCCCGTTCATAGCAGGGTCCAGGGCATCAGGGGGAGACGGGTCAATGGAAGGGCCCGTGAGGAAGTCCCACGGAATCCGGATGTCGGCGAACCATTCCTCTTGTTCTGCGCCGTCGATTTGTAGCTCTCCGTCGTCGTCGTCCTCCTCCTCATCCGCCCCCGCATTCAGCGCGTCACCGCGCCGCTTCGCAGTGGCGCGGCGCGACTGTTTGCGGATGGTGAATTCTCGCGGCAGCTCGATGTATGGGAGACCTCCGTCCTCCTCAGTCCTGGGTGGGCGCCATAATAGCCCAAGCCGTCGCGAGGCTTGGCGGGCTCGGGTGAAGGTCGATCTACCAGGCGCACTACGGCCGTTCGGAGTCCCCGAGAGGTACGTATATATATCAGCGTCTTCGGCACCCACATGCTGACAGTATGCGGCTTCCATCTGAAGGTCTGTCATCGCTGACGTTCGTACCATCGGGTCGGGGCTTGTTAGCAACTTAAATGCGCTGTCAACTGACCACACGTCCGCTTCAGTGGACGCCTCTAATAGTCCGATTCCACCGTCCTCCCTGCCGGCATGCAGGAAGGCGGTGGAGGAGCCATGGCTGAGGGACAAGAACTGCCTAGCCCTACTTCGGACAGTCTTGTCGTATTGTCGGAGCATTGAAATTGTATAGCGGCCTAGCCTGAGGGGAAAGACGGTGGCTGGCTGTACAAACTGTACCAGCGCGTCGACTTTTTGATGGTCCCGGAGCTGAGATGATGCTATATTATCTAATAATCGGACCTGCTCGTTCAACCCCTCCCAGGACTCTACTAGATTGAATCCTACTGGCTTTCCAAGGTATTTAACGGCTTCCCCCTCAGTCATGCGGGGTATGGGGGTGTCTTCAAGTTTTAATGTAGCTTCAAGTTCACGCCTCCTTTTTATGCACAGTGTGCGACATTTTTGAGGCTTTAGTCTGAGTCCTAATGTCTTAAGTGTGTAATTAGTGAGATCTAGTCTTATTTGGAGATCCTCCGGGGATCTGGCCATGACAGCCAGGTCGTCCGCATAAGCTAGAACTGGGGGGGCAGTGTCAACTGCTTGTTCTTCTAGTTTTTGTAGTACGGGATCTATAACGAGGTTAAAAAGAAGCCCACTTAGTGGGCACCCTTGTCTGATGCCGCACCTAATCGGTATAGGGTCTGATAGTCCCTCTGGTGTCATTATTCGGGTGGTGGTGCCATCATATAGTTCAGTTACTATTTCCGTGAAGGCACCACCGACCCCTACTGCCTCCAGAGCGGCTCCAATTGCCGCATGCGGGACAGAGCCGAAGGCGTTTGCAATGTCTAAGAGTGCCAGGCTTAGGCTGGTCCGTCCAGTTGTGGCGCGTAGGAGCTCCCTGCTGAGCATGTAGTTCTGCTCCAGCACACCATCAAAGGGGCGGAAGCCTTTTTGTGCCTTCGCAAGGGCATTGTTTGTCTCTATCCATCGCGTGAGACGGGCAGCCCACAATCCGGTATAAAGTTTGTAGATTGTTGCCGTGAGAGCAATGGGGCGCCAGTTAGAGGGATCGTTTTCATTTCCGCCTTTGTGGATTAGGATCGTGCGTGATTGTTTCCATTCACTGGGTACTTTGCCTGACTTTCTAATTACATTGAGCAGTGGGGTAAGTAACTTGGCATCTGGATCTATCTGTTTGAGATGCCCGTAGGAAATTCGGTCCCCCCCTGGGGCGGTATTGGCACTGAGGGCAAGTCTCTTAGCCACTTCTTCTTGGGTAAACTCGGTAGTGGTTAATTCATCCCGCTCAGTGACTATTTGGAATGTATTACTGTATTCTCCTTCATGTAGTTGACTATGTATAGCCGTGAAAAATTCAGTCAGCTTGGTTCGGCTGATGGGACATCTATTATTATTGTTTTTGTTGATTACCCGCATCGCCTTTCGGCACTGCGTTTTATATGTGCGGTCTAATTCCTTTTGTATGCGGGTCGCTTGCTCTTCAGGGCTGCACGAAGGCGGGACGTAGTCATCAGAATGTTTTATTTTGAGACCTTTCCTAATTTCCCTTACGTATGCACTGTAAACGTCCTCAATTTCTTGTTGCGTTGCGCCATGTGAGTTGCGCAGTAACTCCCATGCCTTATCTACTGCTACTCGCAGCTCTGGAGTGACTAGTGGTGGGCGGTTTCTTCTCCTGTTTGGTCTTCGGTTGGGGGCTGTCGTTACTCGGTTTTCTGTGAGAAGGGGAGGGAGAGGAGGTGTTTCGTCAGCGGTCTCGTGCCTGTTAGTGCGGGGGCAGTTGACGGACTCACTCGTGCAGCCTCTGTTGGCGCCGCGGTGCTGCTGACGCTGTGGTTGCGGCGGTGGTGCTTGCGGCTGTTCATGAAGGTGGGGGGAGGGGGAGAAGTCTGGTGATTGACGGGATGGGGTGGGTAGGCGGGGTTGCGGGAGTGGGAGGCTCCGGCTTGGTGCTCCCCTATGCTGTGATATTTCGGGTGGAGGGGCAATGTTTAGGGAGAGGAGGGGTGGTGGGTAGTTGCTGCTGGCCTCACGCGGTGCGTTACTAGGCTGGTTGCCACCTGCTTGGGGTCTGGGCGGAGCATGTTCACTGCGGCGGTCTGCTATTGGCGCGCCATCTCTTCTGGATGCAGGCGCACGTTGTTGGTCCCGGTCGTACTCTTCTTCAGTTCCTGATGCCGCAGTCCTCACTGCGCGTTGCCTTCGTTCACGTCGCATTCGGTTCTTCTTTTTATGTTTCTTGTTGCCTTGGCTACCAGTTAGGCGGTTTGTTGTCACCAAAGAGGGTAGCATTTGTTCGGCCCGGTCAGGGGAGGGGCGTCTTTCTTGTGTTTGTTCTTCTTGCCTGTAGAAGGGTGTGGACTGGGAAGGGGTGTTTTCTCCGCAGTCGTGCCCTCTTGCGTGGGCGTCCGAATCGTTTATTGTGATAAGGTGTCCTGTAGCTGGCTCTGCAGCAACGTCACCAGGGAGAGGAAGGAAAAGGTCCGCGGCCGCAAGGAGACGTCTTCTCTGTGATACAAAGGTGTCGGGTCTATGCCTCTGCGGGTCCTCCATTGGACGTCGCTGCTTGCGAGGTAGATGGAGGCGCCTGTGGAGGCTAACGTGTTTGATATTTGGGAAATATTTTCCGCATCCCACTGCTCCGCATTTTGCGGGGAGTGCATAAGCTGGAAGTTGTGGGGCTTGTGCATGTGCAGCCTCGCTACATTGTAAGCGATGGCCGTCCCATTTTTCTCCTTCCTGCGTGAATGACGCACAACCAATGCAGAAGAAGCGGACTCTTCTTATGCCATGCTTTGTACGCATGTGATAAATGATGTGCGACTTTCGGGATTGCAAGTGCACAGCGCTAGTGACTACTAGGTCACATATGGGGCAAATTACCGAAGACTGTAGTGGCATTGGTATCCCCACCACCTGTCCTCCTTGATATAAGTGCGGCTGAATAAGTTTACCGTCTATAGCCACATTCTCTCTAGCCGTCCTTGGGTTAAATATAGGCCCCTTGATGTGTGTTTGCGCTGGCTGTAGGAATTTACATGTATTTACATGGTGCACGGCGTGTGCCCAAGCTCCGCAGCCGAGACATTTAAATTTCTGTGGTAGGTGCCCATGTGTTGTTCGCACATGTCTACTTAGTTGTGCAGTTCGTTCCTGTGCCTTTGTGTCTCTCGATATTGGCTCGTAATGTTCTGGGCATATCGGACATCTGATTGCTTTTGGAATTGGCAGACTGATAACTATCGTTTTCCTTTTTATGTAGGGTTGTACCAGGTAAAGCTCTGTTTTAGCGTTTAGCTGTACTGGGGCGTTGGTTTCGTCTTCACTTTGGCTGTTTGTAGGATTAGTATCTGTGGGGGTGGAATGCGCCCTATTACCGCTGCTTGCTGCTTCAGTTTCTATTCGCGGCACCGGTATGGGGCTAAAAGTCCCGGACGGCCTCAGTGGTGAGGGGGGGGCAGAGGGCGTGCTTCGGTTTTGCAGGGGTGAGGATGCGCTGTTGACCCCTATCTGCGTGTGGTCGGTGTTGGCATGCAGGGACTGAGTAGAAAGAGTCTGCTGCCTAGCGAATGGATTTCTACTGAAGTTTTCTGCATACGCGTCCCGCTGGTTAAGCTCCTCTTCCGTCCAAGCCATGACTCGTATTGGGTTGTTGTTTGTTGTGGCTGGGGGGTGGGGGATCAGGGGGGTGCTTCGCTCCTGTGTGGCCCTGGGTTGGGCTTCTTCTATTTCCATGATCGTTGACATATCTGTTTGATTGTTGGGGCAGTCAAGTTCGATGGGTTCGTTCAAGTGCCGATGGCGTGGGCTCAAAGGAGCTAAATGTGGCCATTCAGGTGTTTCAACTTGTATTTCTGGGGCTGTATTCTGAGTGTTGCGGAGGCGATGGCGTTGTAGTGTAACATCAGATACACTCGATGATGAGTTGGCTCGAGAGAGGGCCTTTACCTTCCTAGCCGGCTGAATCCGCCTTTTAAGGCGCTGTGCTAAGGGCATCGTGTCAGGGCTATTGCTGCCACTCCTTCTTGCGTTGTATACATGCAACGTTTCATTATTTGCTCCGGGGATAACTGATTGAGATGGTCGAGCAGCTCCATTGATATCGCCGGGGGAGGGGAGAAGGCGATTTCATCTTGCATCCGGGAGTTTGATTGAGTGTCGTCTTCCATTATACACTGATCACTTAACAGTTTAATAAAGTTTTTATTCAGTCTTATTACAATATACTATAGAAGATGGGGGCCGACGCGGAATTGGGCGGCGGTTTCAGGCTCAGCGGGCGGCAGAAGCGGACGCGGGGCACCGATCAGCAAGGCGGGGGCAGCCCAGGGGAGGGTGCTGTCCATCAGTCAGTCGCGCGCGTGCTCGTGTTTCAATGTGCAGACTTTCTTTGTTTTGTATGACCAAAGGGGGTACGTATACGTACGTATACGGGAAAGTAAAAAGGGAAAGTTCTTTCCCGCCAGTCGCCGTGTTTTCATGTGGCTCTGTCCAGATCAAACTAGATCCACCCGTGAAATAGCAAGATTTTCTTATCAATGTTCTTCGTGAATTCCCGCGAGAAAAAATGTCTTACTAAAAACATTTAAAACCCCAATGCAAGTCAGTTCCGAACATGATTCAGCTAGATATGTGCTGTTTCACAAATCAGTACCAGGAAAGTTAAAAAAGCGAGGTCGCTCAAAAACAGTTCTTAGTAGAAAGCAATTACATAATTAATATAAAATAAAATATTATATAAATTATAAAATGATTTGTTCGCTTGTATATGATTACTGTTACCATTAATAATCTTGTACATGTATTTGATCTAATTTTCCTTGGTCTATTGTAAATATCCTAAGTTAGATATTGTGAAAAGGCTTTATCAAATCTTTATTTAACGAAAGCCCTTTTTTCTGTTATTTTAATAATTACAGCTTCCGTAATAAATATTACCTTGCTGGCGTAGAGAGAATTTCCAACGGTAAAAATGGCATATTGTTCAATCTCCTGGTGTGAATAAATAGCATTGATGCAAATTATTGTTCATTTTAAGATAATTCAATTGGGCCAAAATTTGCGACTATGCCAAGAACAATATGCCAATGCTCCTTTTATGTTAAATCTAGCATTCATTTACAGATTTTCAACAAAATTTAATTTACAGTTTAGAAAGCACCAGAACTTATAATTTCAATATTAAATGCAATTACTCTCTTCTACAATTACTCTACATAACCATAACACAAAGAAATGCATATAAATTACATAAAGATAATTCCCTACACCAATATTTCATCTCGATTTCCAATGCGAGGCGCAACCGCTTCTCAGTTGCCAAGTTCTGCTTCTGAGTAGCTGAGTAATCTTCATTGTTGTGCAATGATTACAAAAGTTGATATTTAAATGTTGGTTATAACATTTCTGCTGAGCATATTTTGAGGAGAACATTTTCTTGCGCGATTGAATTACGTCGTGAGTATGTAGTTATAATTTCTTGAGTTTTCTAAACATCCAAACGATGAACAGATATGCGAAAGGAAAGGAGTCAATTTATAATTTATTATTATTAGATTTTTATAGAAAACATTTAATCAAAAATAATTAAATGTCAACTTCATTAATATTTGTTTGTAATCAATGGGATCTTGATTATATTAATCAGTTCATATTAAGCTATTGTTTCACAGTCGACCCGTTAATTTTCATTAATATCAAAATTTCTTCGACTTCAAGGAGTCGATACCGACCCCGTTCGGAATTCCTGTTCTACAACCTTTGCGGTATTTGTTGAATAGATGGAATAGCCCAAAATCGGTGCTTGTTCCAAAGCCGAATACCGCTGCAAGATTTCAATGTGGACACATTTGCCACTTTTCTATTTCGATCTGAAGTTTTGACGCAGTGACTGGCAGTCGAGCGACTTCAGACGTCACACTGTGTCCTTAGTTTCGCCTCCTGCATATTCAAGGTAGTTCCGTAGAAGCGCCCGCTGACACCGATCATCCTAGGAGCCGGGAATTTCCCTCCTTTGACGGTTCCAGTTCAAATACCCTATAGGAACTGGTATGTTGGAAATGTAGAGCTTAATGAACATATATTTCACTTGATTTCGTGACGCCTGTTAAGGCCCACTGTTCTGGAGTACACTGTGGAATGACTAGCAGAATTTCTATCTACAAAGAATGTGTGACGAATGTTTTGATGACTTTGCATCTTTCTCTCTCGTTCTTTAGTAACAATTCTGTGATATTAACGTATTTCACAAGGTTTTGAGATGTAATATATGTTAAACCATTCTGGTTCTTTTCAGATTTGATTTGATTTTTGTTTTCCCTATTCAGATTGATATTTTTGTTTGTTTTTTATTTCATTGTTCATTTTTACCTTTACAGTTTGAATATATTTTTATTTATTTATTTCGTAAAAAAACAGTAAAAACTGCATATGACATATGGGGAAAGAGATTATCTGCGCACATTTCTTGAAGCCCAGAATTTAAAAAAAGCGAAATCAGTAACATTTGAAAAACTAGAACAAGAACTTAGAAAAAAAATATTATTTTAGAAAAATAAGAAGTGGAAACATTCTTGTTCCCGAATTATAGAAAATCAATTTCAAAGGTAAATGGACTGCTGATTTGATTTTTCTGCATTGCTAACAAAATAGTAACGAACATCAGTTCTACTCCTACCACTACAAGCAAAAGGACTGCTCAACAAAACGTGCGCACAGTGAAGCTACATTTACGTCTAGATGCAAAACCAGGGACCATCTCAGCATTTGCTCAATGGATCAGGAAAACTGGAATAAACCTGATCGAGATGGGGATCATTGACTGGACGGATTGACGGAAGCTGAAGGACATTACTTGTTACAGGCGTATTATTTTTTTAATGTATACAATACAAACGTTAACTAATTCATTGTATATGTAATTCAAAAAATGTAGTGTGGGCGACGATACATGGCAGCTGGCAAAAGTATGTGCTGAGAGCTTGCTGAGCTTGCTGAGACCCAAGGAGATAGAAAACCAATACGGGAAAGTGTCATTTTGTAGCACCAATAGTTTCTTTAAACTTTTGGTTAGGATAGAGTCTAATGCACTCTATGAGATGACATAAACACTATATTCCTCTATTCTTTCGTTTTTTTTTAAAATTACAAAAATGTAATTTTTTTGGCTTGTCTCACACGTCGTTATTATTTACATTAGCGGCGATTCTTCCACACTATTATATTTATGAGTACGTGAGCTTTAAATAATGTCAAGTAAAGTTTCTCCAAAATTCAACCGTTTTCTGTGAAAAGTAGCTCAAAATTCCGCATTTTCGGAAACGCTCAAACGCCATTTTCTCATCAATGGCTCCAAATTTTTTCTACAATCTTTTCGAACGGATAGTGCTAATTGCATTCTTAAATATGAGGTAAAGTTCATTTTGGGGTATTTTTGTTTTTTTCAAAATTTACATAACTGTAATTTTTTTAAAAAGATCTCTCACACCTTTAATATGCACATTACCAGCCATTTGTAAACGCTATTGTATTTGTGAGTGTATGTGCTTCAAATGACTTCAAATGAAGTTTTTTTCGAAAACTCACAAGTTTTCTGTGAAAAAGAGCTTCAAATTTCGCATTTTAGTAGCACTTAAGTCTTTTTTTTTAAACACCTCCAAATTTTTCAAAGAAAATTGCCATTTAGAATGAGGTTTTACTTTTTTTTATACTTTTAAAAATTAATATTTCTGTTCTACCATTAGGAAACCGAAAATTTAAGAAAGAAAGAAAAAAGAAGAAGAAAAAAAGTACTTTTGGCGGCGATAGATGGCAGCTGCCATGAGTACTATGGCCATTCCGAATAGCTAGCCCAGACTCAAGGAAATAAAAAACTAATACAAGAAAGTCTGTTCCATTCTGTAGCACCACTAGTTTATATTGTTTTATACAATTGTACTATTTAATTACATGATAATTTAATTATTCATACACCAATAAAATGAAATTCAAATATAGCTTTCCCATCAAATGTAACACATCATATACTATATTTTTACAAATATCAATAGAGAAAGAATTAAAATTATTTTACCATTTATTATCTGATTCTCATAATCAGATCAGCACCTAAATACTTAATGATTATACCTGGCTTTCTTGGCTTTTTAACTTCCTGTCAACACTTTAATAATTCCATCAGTTGTGATACATTTTTAGTATCTCTAAGAGTCAATTTTCCGGAAATTTAGAAAATAAATGAAATAAGGTATCAGTTGAAAACATTAAATTATATAAATCAGATGTCAGTTATAATTCAAAATGTTAAAAATTGGTAAATATAAGTTTACTTTGCTTGTTTAATTTAATTTTTGCATTGACAGAAAATGATTGACATTTCCTTTCTTTATAACCTGATAGTGAGATCTATAGATATCTATGATAGATCTGTAGATCAATTTATAGACTCAGCTTTAGGACACTTGTCCCTCATTCTAGAACCTAGAACTACCTGCACCATTGCATGATGTTGTTTTGATAATATGCAATGCCAGTATTTTAGCCAGGATTAACCATCTTTCCTGGCTAGGTGTGCATTAAACAGAAAATATTTTTGGTATTTTGTCGTACTTTCCTGTTTCTCCACAGTTATCAATTTGCATGTAGTTTTAGTTCTCTTACATTCTACAAGGAAAATGAGGACAAGTTATAACATGATAAGCTATGAACATTTCTTCTGAGAAAGAATGGTGAGAAGCACACTAAATTCATTGTCATTAATTGTATAAATAGTCATTGTATAAATAATCAGTGTATAAATAGACTGTTCAACAGACAAAAGATTACGATTGATCTGAAATATTAATAAATTACTCTACATTATTTGATATTGGTAAAAAATAAAATTGATCATAAATTTAATATTATTATACAGTTAAGCTCTTTTTAATCAGAAGCTCTAAGTAATATTCAATATAACCTAGTATTATTCATATATTTACTGAAACTTGTTCCTATAGATCTTGAATTACATTCTTATGCAATAAAAAAGAGTATTTTCTTCAATGAAATTGGATTAGATAAATTACAGTGCAACATGAATACAGCCACTCGTTATTGGCTATTTCCTATTAATGTAGAACATTATTTCAGTGTTTCATAATTTGGTTCTCATAAATTTTACTAATCTAAATTATGACATTCTTTTGTTAAATTATATTTTCGTTGAATTATGGCCAATCAATTCAATAACTTGTGCATATTAACGCTTTAGCAATGTGTATGTATACAATATTAGCTCAACAATGGGTTTATTTTTAGTTCCCAAGTGTTGCATTTATACTTTGTGATTACTACCAATCAGTGTGGTCACAATGGTTCATGTCATTGAGCCCTTCCTTTAATTTTACTTACAGAACAGATCCTCTAATATCTTATCAAATCTTAACTATATTATTACAGCATTAATTTACTTAAACATGTATATTTTAAATGGATTTTCAGATGATTTCTAACATATTTACATATAAACATTTAGTTTGATCTTTATTTATATTTTTATAATCATACGCTGTGAGTAAAATTTATTTCTTGAGTTGGGAGTGACAACTAGAGCACTGCCTCCTCCCACAGAGATGCCACTATCATTGCAGTTAATTGAATTAAATAGTTATTTATGCACCAAGGGTATTATAAGGGTTTTATTGATGAAGCAGCATAATATCAATAATCATTTGTTTTAGATGTTTGTGAATTAATATATTCATTTCGAATAATATTAAATTTGTTACCATGAAACTTGGGGGTAGAATTTAAGACAAATTTTCACTCCATTAAATAATCATCTCTATGTAAATTTATTGTAACACACCCTTTACAGCAATGACTTCTTCTTTCGGCAAAATGTACTGCACAGTTTCGTATATTATGTTCACAACATCAAGGCAAATTTAATCAAAGAGTTCAGTACTCCATTTTTAATACGATGGAAGTAAATAATAATTTGTATGTGCATATTCTTCTAAAAAAAACTTGTGGAAATAATTATAACAACGCCAAAAGTTAAAACCGTTATTTCTCCTTTTAGCAATGATGCTAACCGTATTATTTACACACGAGGTAGCACGTACAAACAAAAAGCCGCACACAGGTTATTTTGATGATTATGCATCACTGTAAAGTGGAATTTGTTTTTCGATGAGATACCTACATTAACACATTCTTTTAAACTATTAACTACCTCCCCTGCATATAATGATATCAAATTGTTTATTGCTCATTTATTTGTGTGAATGTGATTTGATTTCCTCAGTTTTCGCTATTTTACGATCGATAATAATGACATGCCTCATTTCATTTCTAAAGTCGTTTAGATTATGCACTCACGTCTTTCACGAGGAACATTATTCAGCGTTTTGTCGGGATATTTGTAGAACTCCCGCAAGAGTGCAAGGTAATCTTGAGTAGTTCACTTTGTTTGATCAACGATAAAATCAGCAGAATGCTCTTACACGCAAACACATCAATCGTCCCCGAATAAAGTACTTGATTTTTTCCGAGACTATGCGTAATGTTCTTTATCATTTAACTTCCATTCATTGCGAGACAATTTTATGAAACTGTTGCGAATTGACATGCGCGCATAGTGAGAAACGGGGAGCAAGGTCGCGCAAGTTCAGATTTGTCATGTGATGTGTGAGGTCTCCAAGATAAGTACGGTATTTCTTCGTTGATAACTAATAAAAGATCCATTAGGTCGGATGTACACTTCCTTCAGAGTCGTCTAAAAATTTTGATAACTCTGACTACTTTTTAATAAATTATAGGCGGAAAGTTTCAGCAAGTTCCGAATAAATAAATTCTTTAAAAAATAATGTTTTTCCTAGGAAGTGATGTAATCGCTCTTCCGTGAAGCGGCTTTTATAAAAGGCACTTCAAGCACTACACTTTCTCCGTCTCTGTAAAAATTCTATCTTTTAAATAATTTGCATTTTAATCTCCCCTGTCATGGTAGATACTGCTCTTAACATTTATCTTTTGGCATATCTGGAAGCGGTGAAATGGCTTTATCTCAGTAATTAACACTTTCTGTATTATAAACAAAACTTGTCTCGGAATATATAGGTTGTGGGGCGTTGTCGAAGGGTGTGCACAGTGCCTGTGTGGAACGTGCGGGAACCTCCAGGGCGAAGGGTCGGGCTTGTGTCCCGTCTTGGAAGCTCACTGGACGCAGACTGACGCCGACCTGTTGTTTTGGTCAGCGCGCTTCATTACCTCCGTGAACAGACTGGAAAAAACCTCGAGCTAATTTTGTCCACGGCGTGCGTGACTGATCTCACGGCTGTAGAGGTAAGATTTTAATCCTAAATATAAGTATTAATCAATTTTTGTCCTCACGTGCAATGTTGCATTATGTAAAATATGACACGTGGAACTTACTGATACAGATGTGTTATTACGAATGGTATCTAAGTTGCGCAGACCATTAGCAACGGCCGCGGCGCACTGTGTGATGTTACAATCGTGTATCCCCACCCCCTCTCGTAGAAAAAACCCTGTGACCTTATGACTTGCTGTTTCAAAAGCATGCAGTAACTTTGTTGTATAAACGGCGCAAACTGTTCCCCGAGCAGACCATTGCTTCGGTAGGACCAGGAAAGGTCCGTTGCAAGCAGGATAAAAACTTGTATTATTTCTGAAGTTAGTGGCGTACAAGTTGAAAGTTGTTAGCTTACTTTAATAGTAAAATCTTACACTCGCTGTGGAATAAATATACTTAATTTTGAGATTTATTAATTATATTAATAAATATTAAATTTAGTTAATAAATCTCAAACTTCATTTTCTTATTTATTTTATCCACATTAAAATTAAAGGTTTCAGTAATCAATGTGATATTTTTAAAGGATACTATTTATTATAATGGACATTATACAATCTTAATTATTGAGCGATTTATTTGTGATTGTAGTAATAATGTTACAGATGGCTCCTTCACCTACTACCGTTCCTCCAGCTCCAGTGAAGCCAAGTGCTTCAAGTGAGAAGGCTGAATTTGTCCGTCCAGACCTGCCAAGTCGCTGCACATGGCACCTTGGAGCAGACAAGAAAAATAGTCCTCATTTTGAACAACAAGTGTAAGCAAATAAGAATATCATTTGTATACATTTTAATTTTATTTTGTGGAAATAATTTGCAAGACTTAATTTTGTTTGTAGTGTGCCAAAAGAGAAAATTTTGCCAAATGTGCTGGATGCAATTGGCCATACACCAATGATAAGATTAAATAGAATTCCAGCTGCATATGGAGTTAAATGTGAAATGTGTGAGTAATTTGAGAATTTTATACCTAATTTGAAATAAAGCATTTATTGTCAGCAGTAATGATTAATGAGAACTTAATGTTTTAGTGGCTAAATGTGAATTTTTTAATCCGGGAGGCAGTGTAAAGGATAGAATTGCATATCGTATGGTAGAGGATGCCGAACGTAAAGGTCTCCTGAAACCTGGATGTACTCTAATAGAGCCATCATCTGGAAATACAGGTTTGTTTTTGTTTTCAGCCTCTTTAATAGCTAATAAGCATTTTCAGATCTAAAAATATGAAGTAGCTCACTTGTCTCTCTTTTAGGCATTGGTCTTGCAATGGCAGCAGCTGTCAAAGGCTATCATTGCATAATAGTAATGCCAGAGAAGATGTCAAATGAAAAAGTTGATGTACTTCGAGCTCTTGGTGCTGAATTATTCGTACTCCAACTTCTGCTGCATTTGATTCTCCAGAAGGTTTAATATCAGTTTCTCAGAGACTCAACAGAGAGATACCAAATTCAATAATTTTGGATCAAGTATGTATACTGTGATCTATTTTAACATCCTATTATTTTATATTTACTTGTGTGTGTTAACTGTTTCTTGATATTTGAACGATTTTTCTTATAGTACAGAAATGCTAGTAATCCAGTTGCACATTATGATCTTACTGCTGAGGAATTATTGACCAGTGTGATGGCAAAATAGATATGATTGTTTGTGGAGCTGGAACTGGGGGCACTATTTCTGGGATTGGTCGCAAGATCAAAGAAAAATGCCCAAATTGTAAGGTGGTTGGTGTAGATCCTCTTGGTTCAATTCTTGCTCTACCTGAAGATTTGAATAAAACAGAGGTTTCATTTTATGAGGTGGAAGGAATTGGATATGATTTCATTCCAACTGTCTTAGGTAAGTATTAACATGCTCATAACTCAAATGAGACTATTTGCTTGTATGAAGTAATGTGAATTTTATTGTTATTATTTTAGACAGAACAGTTGTTGATGAATGGCAAAAGTCTGAAGACAAGGACTCACTGATAATGGCCAGAAGATTAATAAAAGATGAGGGTTTGCTCTGTGGTAAGCTATCATGTATTTCACCTAGGGATTTTCTTGATAATTTTTTAACTGTAATTTAAATTACAATTTGTGTGAACATGTCATTCCAATTGTTGATTGTTGCAAATTTGAGGGATCCAGCAAAATAAAATTCACTTTTAAGATTGATATTTGGGTAATTAACTTAAAAAGTACATTTTTTGAAATTATTACTACTATGAAGTAAAAATTTGTTTTATTAGTTATTATATTATAAGTAGTAAGTCACAAACAATACTAAATTATTACAGAAGTAAATTTATTTTGATAACAAAAAAATATAAACAATAATATTCAACATTGTTGAGAGGTGATATTTTATTGGGTCCTCTCGATACCTTTTGGTGCAAGTGAAAATGAAAACTTAACAAGTATTACCTATTTTGGTTGAGTAGGGTTGCAATGAAACAAGTCATTTGTGAAGAAGCTGAAAATTAATAAAAAAAACGTTCATGATAAAGTTAACAGATGGTGCTTGCATGGGTGTACACTAGTATGAAATGTTAATATTTTTTTAGATATTTCATTGTTCTTTAGTCTGTCATAAACTAAAATTATTTGTGGAAAATTATAATGCAAATTAGAAATTTTTGGTTGCCATGATTTGACATATTTAGTAGATTTGTTGTGCAGTAATAGTGTTTAGAAGAGCAAGAGAAAAAATAGGTTGAATTTACATCAATATTTCTAAATTTAGCTATTTCTCTGTATAGAATTTGTGATAAAATTCATGATAAAATTAATTATATATTCAGATCGTAGAATAAGCAAAACATTTCTAGAACTTTTTAGAACATATTTTTGACAGGTGTTTTCTTGTGCATTAATTTGTTTGGAAATTCCATGACTATTGTCTAATAATTAATAAGATAGAAATTCATGTCACTTGCAGGAAAAATTGAAGCAATATTAATAAAACATTAAAACAGAAATCTTTGCTTTTAATGATATACAGTTGTTAGTTGAAGTTGGAAATGTGCCAAAAATGTTGATTTAATCGACAACTGTATATTATTTTGACTCCTTTTTATACATTATTAAAAACTTGTGTGTATTGATATTAAAATGAAATCAGACCTTCAGTTTAGGGAGCAGCGATCATAACGAAGTTCAGCAATTGATCTTGGACATAAAAATTTTCCTTCCAGTAAATGATCCCAAAAATCTGGAAAAGAACTGATTGTTTTATTTCAATGTAGAGTGAAAACATGTGTAATTTTTAAAAGAAGATTTTTATGAAAACCTTTTTGTGGTATACCTTCTATTCAAAAATGTTGTTTTGAGTATGTGATAAAACTTTAAATTTTTGTTGAGATTGCCTCCAAACTAATATTTGCAAATCGGTTTTGACAATTTTAGAATTGGTGTGTTAATCCAATTGTAGTCTTTTACTTACAAGATTACATTAGAATGGGAACAAAGTGGAAAGTTTTACGTACTGCAACTTTCCATTCAACAACAACAACAACAAAAAAGAAGGTTAATTTAGAATTATCACAGGCAGAAGGAGTACCTAACATGATGAATAATGAAATGTGAACAGTAAATTTTGTAGGACAATTCATCATTAATAATTCAAGAGGTATTCTTGAAAATCTGTTCAGATGTTTTGTAGAATTCTAACAGCATTACTACTTTTAAAGGTGGAAGCAGTGGCTCTGCGATGGCTGCAGCTGTAAAGGCAGCAGCAAGTCTGAAGGAAGGACAGAGATGTGTTGTTCTTTTACCTGATGGCATTAGGAATTATATGACCAAATTTGTGTCTGACCAGTGGATGCAGGCCCGTGATTTCATTGAAGAAACTGGATCACAAAACCACTGGTGAGAGTTCACAAATATTTTCTTCATTTCTACTTCTGCTGAAGGTTTATTTCCATTTGATCTGTAATAGGGATATTGACCACAAAACATGGATGTTCAAAATTGAAGCATCAACATTAATTATACATCACCCCCCAAAATCATAGATGTTTAAAAGAGCGGTTTAGTAATTTATGTTAGTGCATGGGAGCATTTAATTTGACATAGACTGTGTTTATAGATCATGGTCGTGGAACTTTTTCATTCTTAAACAAAATATTAAGCAACCCTCCTCCCCCCCCCCATCCATTGATTTTAAAAATAACTAATCAGTTGATTTTTAAAACCTCTGTTTTGACATTGACACCGATGACACATTCCTAATCATAGTTTGTAGATGGCTAGGATGTGAGTAATACTGGTCTTAAATAGGTACTTGCAGTATCAAATGTTGATATACAGGTATTTGTACAACTCTGAATACTTTGTAATTCATTTATTAACCATTCAAAGTTAAAGATTTTTCTAGTGTAGCTCAAATGAAAAATATTATTGCAATTGCTAATATTATTCTGTGTTTTCTTCAGCCTGCGGAATGACAAATCAGCTACTGACAAATCTAGTATGGACAAGATCAAATAAGAAGATAAAATCTTCATTCAGAGAAGCAATTGAAGACTGAAACTGCTATGTGCTTTTTTTTCTATATCTCAGCCAATGACAGAAATGATAATCACATGAACAGTTGTAGTATTGAATCATCATCATATTTTGTTAATTTTTAGTATTTGTTATAATCATTTGTTTTATGATATAAATTTTAGTGAATCATTAATAATATTTGTTCTAAAAATTTCAAATTTAATCAGAATATCATTTTAGAATGTTATTTATCAACATTTTTTACAAAATGTTTACTTATGGTTTTAAGCTATTTTCACATAAGAAAGGTATAAAATTATGTCCATTTCTCTCAGCACGTACAACATATAATTTTGAGTTTTCTTTGAGCCTGCACTCTTTAACTCGTTTAGGGAACATATCTGTATGTGGTAGATTCTTTTATATATCTCAGGTTCATCATATTTTAATACACTAATCCTTGCTTGGATATAAATTTCCTTCCAGCATATCATGATATAATGCATTTATCAATTTATGTCACCTGTTGAAGAAGGTGTATACATTACTTGTGGATATAACAGTATATTGCAACCACAAAAATAGTAGCTTATTGTTATTGTTAATGCTAGTTTTATATTAAAACGTGATTCGCAATTTCTCACATAAGTTTTGGATAGTTTACTTTTCTAAGACACTAGCGCAATATTAAACATTAAGTCTGTTGTGAATGGGCAAACTTCTGTATTCACCATTTTCCACTCCTGTTGACATACCTGTGTTATTAAGTTATAATTACCTTTCAATATAGAATGTTACTAGACTCGAGTCACATTTACAAAAGTTTATCATAAATGTGTGTTTTTAGCTGTTTGAAACTTTTTGAATGCTATCAACAGAGATGATTAGTAAGATACAGTAATATTTGTAATTTAAGTTCATGTAATGTATTTGTTTGCTCTGTGAAGTATTTTGTAGCATGTGTTCTGCTTATTGTGTGTACCATAATTTGAAATTAATGAGTTAGGCTCTCCAAGACTTGATGTACTTAATTATACTTTTGATTTTGCCCTCAAGATCAATTATACTAGTACTAGTGCTGATAATATTGCAGTTTTTGCAGATTTTGAATAAAAAAGTTAATAAGAAAAAATGTTTTTTTATTCTAATGATTCAAATTGGTTAATGTAAACAAAACTAAATTTTCCTTGTATCCTGAAAAAACATGTATCCTTTACCCTTTTTCATCAGAATTTGCAAACAAAATCTTACATAACACCACATAAAATGTGATGACTAGGGCTTGCTCCTGGACTTCTTTAAGACAATATTGAAATAAAAATTGGCCTAGAAATCTGGGTTTCATGACGAAACAAAATTTCTTCCAGTCTATTAAAGGTGAAATGAAATAATAATTTTAAAATTCGTTTGGTATTCTGTTATAATTATTGCTTGTTCTGCAAGAAAGTGTGGTCCTTTCATGCAAAAAAATCAAAATGGGTCTGCAGTTGACTGAGCATTTGCAGCCATTTCAGCATTCCACTCATCGAATGGAAGTAAGTGTCTTAAGTGACCACTTGAGACCGGAAAATATGTAGTATTAAATGTCAAAATATGTACATAAATATGCAATGAAAACTGTAAGAATATGTAACAAGTATGTAATATCAGATATAATAAGTAATATTAAAATGCTCTAATTAAAAAATGATTTACATAATATGAAATAATATTTATAAAAAATATTCTGAAGAAATTTTAAAATTAAAACAAATGTTTTAAAAACCATTTGGAGAGCTCAAGTTGATGCACACTTGGTACAACTTTCCTGTCAATAGTAAAACCTTCATCTATTGAAATCCAAGACCATAGTTTAGCAGTGAGACTAGACACAATAGAAGTCATTGTACAAACCAGCGATAACTACAACCAGCAAACAATCACTGCAGCATGCAACATTCTCATTGAAGTGTTATTATTGGTGATCACCTATTTTTCTCGGAAATTAACGTTACATGTCGCAAAAAGTGGTGTCAATGATACTTTTCACATGTAGATTTCACCAAAAATGTAGGAAAAAATATCAATTTTTTTGAAAATCCTTCTTTTCATACAAAATATGTAATAAAATTTATAGAAAAGAAATATTTTGTAAAAATAGCAAAATATGTAATATAGTACTTAATATATAAAGATATGTAATGAAAAAATTGGATGTTGTGTTAGAAAGACAACAATTCACGAAGATTACAATTTTGAAGATGGTAAGAAGAAAGACAAAAAGTAGGTATTTACATAAAAATCCTGTCTCCTAGTGACCACTTTTGGTTCCATGCAAAAAGTAGTCTTTTAGAGGGGTGGTTGCTTATTATAGGAAATCCTTTTATTACTAAATTATTCTGTTATTACAAGAAGTTGGATGTCTAGGAAAGTGTCTATTTTATAGTAATGAACATATTTAAAGGCTTTTAGAATATTGCACTAAGGTAAGAGCACCTATAGTTGACAGGGCACCTATAGTCGACATATTTTTTAAATGCTTATCATATTATATAGTGATAAAGGAGGCCATGAGTACATCTGGCAACACTACTGTGCCTTGTTTACCGGTTGAAAAAATCAAGTACTGCATGGATTGCATCAGTCATGTGAAGAGTGCCAGATGGAAGAAAGTGTGACTAAATTTGAGGCAGAGCTAAAGACAGAGTTAAAAAAAGTTAGTGTTGATCATAAGAATTAGGATACTCCTCTTTGATTTTCTAAGTTGTTTTTGTGCATTATTGGGATACAGGAAGAATAATAATGTTATTTTACGAATTGTGTGGGAAAAAAGTTAATAGTTATAATAGAGTAGGGTTGTCAGGTACTGGTTCTTGTAAATTACAGCTGCTCCTATAGTTGACAAACATTTCAACTTAAAGTACCCAACATGCAACAACAAGATTCATCAATATTCTCAGCAATCAAAAACAACATTTATTTATGTTTCTATTATTCAAGAACCAATGGATGATGTGTTAAAATGCTTTGTTATTTGAAAGTATAATCTGAGGATTAAAACAATTATGTTTCTTCCCTTAACATGTCGACTATTGGTGCTCTTACCTTAATTATGAAAAATAAAAAGATTTTCATGGAGATTTAGATCACTTATTTTGATGTAAAAACCTATTAAGAAATATTTTCTGTTTTCTAAATTAATTTAAACTAGCAGTGCTACAGAATGGCACAGACTTTCTCATATCAGTTTTCTAATTTCTTTGGTGTGGGCTAGCTTTTCAGTCTTGCCCCATCCTCTGGCCAGCTGCATCTACTGCCACCAAAAGTACTTTTTTTCACAATTTTTCGATTTCTTAATGGTAGAACCGAAATATTCCTTTAAGTATATTAAAGAAGATTAAAACCATGTCCTATAAGCAAATTTTCGTTGAAAAATTTGCAGCCGTTTTAAAGAAAATATTGCTTCAGCGTCACTGTAAATGCAAAATTTGACAAAAATTTGCTTTTTCACAGAAAACTTTTGGGTTTTTGAAAAACTTATATTTTTTTCCTATGAACCTATTCCTCGCCTCGCGCCGCTTCAGTTTGCGCGTATGCACCCCTTTCTGAATTTGAAGGAGAAAGAAGAACGGAGTGAGGGGAAGTTGCCCTTGCTCGCAGGAGCGCCGGTCTTCCCAGGCAAGTAGCTCATGCGGTTGTCATGCCTGCTCTACACTTCCCTCCCAAACACAAGTGTCCTTTTCCCCACGATTACTCGAGGCTCACAAGCCGGGTCGCGTGCGTTCGTTCTCGAGCAGGCCAGCTCATCAAGAAGAAGGTTGCTGGAGATTACAGTTGATTCAATTCATTCTCCCTGTGTTGGGCTGTAATGTCAGATTTCGAAGAACAGCACCGGCTGGGGTGACTCAGGGCACCAACTAATGTCACTGCAGTACCTTTGACCAGGAGGTCCAACGATTCGAGTTCCGACGGTCGTGTATTTTCGACACTAGATGGAGAGCTAGGTCGAATTCAGTCGCAATCTGGAGGAAAATTCTAGCAGCTACTGCTCTGATTGATAGTTTTCCATGTTTTCTCTCAACACAACGAGAATGCCGGAGTAGAACCTTACAAACGGATCACGAATCACGCGCGATCTTTCCCTCCTCTTCCTTGTCCTATCTTCACTCCTTACTTAAATACACTTTTACATGTACTACACTGCCACATATGTCGGGTGACCAGTCGAGAGCTTAGAACTTGTCTCGACTGAGGCGGTGCCACGCTGATGGAGATATCTGGGTGGAAAAACCTTATAAACCGACGTGTAGGTCGGCGCCGGATCTGACTATCCAGCGGGGGAAGACAATACCACATCTGTGATAAAACATGCATGCTGTGATAAAATACTAATGACCATTGTTGATGCGCCCGGCAACAAGAAATAATCAAGTAATCAACCAATCAACATAAAACATTGATGTCTAGAGTAGCTTATCTTGGGGGATGATTAATTTGTGCTTTGAGACATTGGCGTATATTCTCTGTTAGCTGCGAAGCCCAGTCCTAGTAAGAGAAGAAGTGTAATGGAAATAGTCATCAAGTATTGTTGACTAATGAACGCAGAGTAGTCAGAGAAGACTTCGCAGAAAGAAGCCTTTTCTCGGTAGTCTCGGAAGACACTCCAGCGCATTGGCTGAGTATTAAATGCATGGCCGGTACCATGGTAAATGCAGGGCCGGTCATGTACCGGCATGGTATGCAGTCATATACCTACATGCAAAATGCGATCACCTAGCATCTCTCGGGGAGCAAATCTCGGGGGGGGGGAACTTTTGGTAGATGTTTTTCTAATACATTTTTTAAATTTTGGCATATTGGTTTTGTTCATATTATTAATAAAATAATTATTAATTTCGTAAGAACAAAGATTCGATACGTATATTTTATTATTGTTTCAATAATTATCGAATTCATTTTAGTTTATCATTACTGTCTTTATGTTCATATTCTGATTAATAATAAGTATGTGTGTTTATTATATCTGTAAATCAAACATTTATTATCATTTTTCTTAAAATTATTACAATTGTCTTATGATTGTAAACATAATTTGTCTTAAGTTTGTAATAACATAATAAAATTTTAGAAAACCCAAAGGAACTACCGGAATGGCTCACACGCCGCATCACTTATTTGCTACCCAAAGCGGGAGGCAGTTCTTTGACGAAGAACTACGGGCCGATCACTTGTCTGTCAGTACTGTACAAAGTTATTTCTGCAGCCATAGCTACAAAATGTACAAACACATACAGAAGAATTACCTGTTGCCAGTTGAACAGAAAGGATGTCGTAAAAGTTCCTATGGCTGTAAGGAAATCTTGCTTCTAAATAAAGTCATCTTGAATTATGTAAGGAAACGAAACGTATTTAAGCATGGCTTAGATTGACTATCAGAAGGCCTTTGACAGTGTACCACTCTATTGGATTTTGAAGACCCTGGAGATCTTTCGGTTTCATCCTAGACTTATTGAGTTTTGCAAGGGTAGTATGAAGTCGTGGAGTACCAGGTTAAGCGGAAAAAAAAGTAGTAGAAACCAGAAGAATTCAGATTAATAGGGTAATTTTCCAAGGCGATTCGCTCTCCCCTCTGCTGTTTTGCATCAGTTTGATTCCACTCTCTAGAGCAGAGGTGCACAATCGCTCCATTTGAACCCCTTCTTGGGGCGCCGGGAAGCCCGCGCCCCACGGCGCACCACGAGAACCAGGAAAGTTGACTTAATTCCCGACGGCTGAGCTGTCCCTTCATTTTACTGATCAGAATCGTCGGTTCAATGCTAAGTGCGAGCACGAATTTTTATTCAAGGAGGGAAATGGAGCATCAATGTGTCTCGTATGTCAGAAGATGGTGTCGGAGAAATAGTAACAGCAAAAAGTAAAATAAACATTTAAAAAAGTATGGTCAAGTGTATTACAATCCGATGTAGGCTAAATTTATGAAGTGTGTATTATTATTAACAATGAGAAATCGTTAAATTTTCTGTTCTTATAATTTATATCACAAGTATTTTCAAGATCAGTTTGCAACAGTAAAAATTGACCGTGAAATGTAAGGAAGTTGTCGAGCAATTTATTCTGAAATAATAGTTTACAAAACCTCCCCTCTTCAGAAACTACAGCCGTTATTTCAAGTTTTAGTTCAACATAATTCAACGCATTTTCGTCCTAAAAGCCGCAGGGCTTTCCTCCCACCGAGGGGATCGGGCAATGACCACTTGCCTCAAAAGTGAAAGTCTTTCACTAGAAGCCGGTGGGGCGTGGCCGTCGTGAGGCGCGTTGCTGGGGCCCTTGTGCAAGCCTGATCTAGAGACCTGCACACTAACTTTGGTTACAGGTTCCATGGGTGATGAAAGAACAGTATCGCATTTGTTTTACATAGATGATCTTAAAGCGTTTTGCTAAGAATGAAGCGATTCTCTCCAAAATGCTGTCTGTCGTGAATGACTTTAGCAATGACATCTGCATGAAGTTTGGTCTAGGCAAGTGTGCAAAAATCAAAGAGAGGAAAAATGATGTTAGAGAACATTGAAGTTGATATGCACACTGTGATTCAAGATCTTGAGCCTGGTAAAAAGTACAAATAACTGGGCATTAAAGAATGTGAGATCATCTTGATTCGAAGCGGAAGAACAGTTCTCTTTGCGGATGATACAAATATTATTTACAATAAAGAAACCGTAAATAGTACAATATCAGATGTTTCAAATCGGTTAATAACAAATTAATAGTAAATGAAAAGTTTCAATGCAGTTTTCCATTTCAAATAAACAATTCTGTACTCCATTGAAAATGAACGGTGTGCCAATGACTGATGTTAAAGTAACAAACTTTCTAGGTCTATAAATTCAGTCAAACCTCAAATGGAATGCCCACTTAGATGAAATTGAACACAAAAGTTCATTATGCTACGCGTTTAGAATTCTTTCAAATTCCGTCAGCCTTCATACAGCTCGTTGTGTATATTTTGCCAATGTCCATTCCCGCTTGAGATATAGCATAATATTCTGAGAAAACATATCTTATAGCTCCCAGACTTTCAGATTGAAAAAAAGAATTGTACGAATAATAAGCAAATTCCACCTACGTGATTCTTGTCTCTCTTTATTAATCTAGGAATTTTACCATTACCTTGTCTCCTGATTTACGAATCAGTAGTTTTTGTCAAAAATGACTTACTTAAGGGCGGGAATATATTTTCAGCAAACGCCGATGTCTATAAGTATAACACACGACGCGTAGTAATCATATTCATCACGTGGCAGTATCAACAGCTCACTACAAAAAATTCACATTCAATTCATGTACATTACTCTGCAACACTTTGCCTGATGACATTAAACGATTAAATTCGATAGAAAAATTTAAGTCCCAAGTAAAATGTTTTCTGCTGCGTAACTGTTTCTATAAAATTCAAAACTATACTGAGTAGCAAAAGGAAAGTAACATTAATTTTAAGAATGATAGTTAATGTAATTATTTATCATTTGGACTGTATAATTCTAAAGAACCTGTAACAAGTACTGTACCACAGCTTCTGGGTTGATGGCCCCCATCTCGATCAGGTTTTTCGTCCAGTTTCCCTGATCCTTGAGCAAATGCTGAGATGGTCCCTTGTTTTGCTTCTGGACATAAATGTAACTTCATTATTTGTGCACGTCTTCTGAATTTCAGTAGGAAATATAGTTATTGAAATTATTGTTTTCCATATTGTCGCGGCAGAAAGTATTATTCTTACATGAAGAACATGATGAGGGTTAAGGGCACAAATTCATAGCTAATTTATCTTTGAAAATATATTTTATTATATAGGAGCGAATATTTTTGTGAACAAAACTTGAAAAAACCGCTGTTTTTTCTGTATTCAAAATTCGACTAGAATATGGTTTAGGATAGAGATCACAGAATTATGAAAACGTGCACTAATTTCACTTCTCCCCATAGCTCGTCACATACAGTTTTAATCTGTTTTTTACGTAAATAAATAAATAAATAAATAAATAAATAAATAAATAAAAATTCATCCAATCTCGAACGACACAATGAAAGAGAATTCGTAGGGAGTATTACAGAAGAGTGAGACTTGTCCTGCAGTCCGCTCGGAACTCTAGGAATAAATATCTGCAAGAGGTAGTTTGGCAGTGCCTGTAGCCGAATACAGTTACGGGTTCATGTACTTGACTGAGCAAGAAATTCGAATCATAGTTCTAAAAACCAGAAAACTGCTTACAATACATCGTGTCGCCCACCCTCGAGTTGATGTACATAGGCTTTATGTGTCACGTAAGGAAGGAGGAAAAGGCCTCAGACAAATTGAGGCCTCCTGGCACAATGTAATAGTCAGGATGGGAAAGTATGTAATCAGCCATCAAGATAACCCACTAATGAGGCAGGTCATAAAATCTGACCGAAGAATGGGAAACAGAGGCATTATAAGTGTAGCAAGAAGCATTACAAATAAGACTATGCAAGGCACGTAGAATGACAGATACTGAACTTCTGATGCTATTTAACACGAAATGTGAGACACAGAAAAATGTTAAAGTAATCGTGGAGAGACAAACCACTTCACGGATAATATTTAAAACGAATAGACAGGGTACATATTAATAAAGATCAATCATTTATGTGGCTTAAAAGAGGAAGAATGAAGCCAGAATCAGAAGCACCAATTTTTTATATCATTCTTTAGAATTATCATATTTTGGAATTTCAGTAGAAGACAAGTTAAATGCAGATGAATCAGTGGAAAAATCTCTCATTCTGATCGTTAATATTGGTGTTTCTTACTGTGACCTCTGTGTCAAGACCATGGATTGCTGTAGTTATGCCTCTTATCCCTCTTTGCCATCCCTCTGTCTCCCTTCTCCATGTAACAGTTTTGACGACGACACGAAGGTCATCTTTCCAGAAGGCGAGAGTTGAAAAGTCTGCTAAATATTGTCCGTTTAATTGAAGACCACGGAGCAATAATATACTATGCCACAATTCTTACGTTTTGAGAAAACGGAGAGTAAATGTTTAGACCTTGCACAGGGATAGGGATAAAGCACTGTATTGTCCTTCCTGCTTGTATGACACCATAACAAACCCCTGGTAACCGCGTACACATCACATTTCAAGCTTCTCCCAGCATTTCCCGTCAACTGTTTCACTACGCCATGTTTTGTATATCACACTATCAAATATTTGCTAGAAAACATAGGGATAAAGAACGTCATGATTCAGCATTGTTCAGCGAAAACTGCATTTCGATATCGTGAACCGTTTTAGATTTAATGGGGGGGGGGCTAGTTGGAGGAACATCTGTATAATTTATAATAAAACATACGATTTACTTTAAAAAATATTTCTGATCATCATTATTATAGTATATGGAGGGCGCACAAACATCTCATTTTGAGTGGGGAACAATTTTTTCCGGTGGAATCGATTGATTTTTCTATAAGATGCAGCGGGACATTTTATTTTGCCTACTGGCCCTGAGGTGATGACAGGAAGGGGCGAGGGAGGGTATTAGCAGGTATCACACCAATCTTTCTGTAGGCGACTAGAGCGAACGACGACGAAATTAAACGATCAGCGGCGGGTGACCGTGCTTTGCGCGTGCCCATCGCGCCGAAGATTACTTGGTACCAGGAGGGAAGTACTCACGTTTTCTCATCTCTCTCTCTTTAATACAAAGCTTCTTCTGTGGCGTTAAATTCGGAGTAAGTGAACTCGTCCCCGTTTCGTGGCCGATGGCTATCGTTCCAAACCAAATTGTACTATAAATTTCCATTACAGTTCAAAATCGCTAGAGGTGACCGTTCAATACAGGCCAATCTAGGTAATGTACCAGGCAACTGCGTCTTATAGAAAAATCAACCGGTTCCACGAAAAAATGGCTCTTGATTAAGGTGATCTTTTGGGCATATTTCAAGATTGTCAATATAGAGGTCTTGTTAATGGAAGAGTGAGTGCTTGGGTGGTTGGGTCAATTATGTGATTCGAGTACACCACCTTCTAGTATAGACGTACGCAGCCTAAATCAAAAGAGGGGGGTCATGCACATTTATAGGCTCTGTTTCCCTTGAAACTTTTTTAAGTGACATTTTACATGTAAATAAAAAATACAAGTATAATAAAATTAAAACTTTAACAATACGATTGATAAAATGGTAAATCATTTACACGAATACCAGATGGTTTGGAGTGCGTTATCTCCAAATGCCATACAATTTCTCAAAATGTGAGGTTAAAAAATGGAAAATCAGGGATTAAAAGATATAAAATTAGGGATTAGAATATATAAAATCTTTTATTTCTAAGATCACAGGGCTCCTTTCAAAATCTTCAGGGGGAGCACGGCCCTCCTGGTCCACACTGTGCGCAGGCCTATGTTTTCTAGCAAATATTTGATTGTGTGATATACATAACATGGCGTAGTGAAACCGTTGACGGGAAATGCTGGGAGAAGCTTGAAATGTGATGTGTACGCGGTTACCAGTGGGGTTGTTATGGTGTTATACAAGCAGGAAGGACAATACAGGGCCGAATATTGGTGTCATACAAGCAGGAAGGACAATACAGTGCAGGGGGTTGTTATGGTGCAGGGCAGGTAAAAAAAACAAAACAATTTGATATCACGTTAGGAAACAAAACCAGTGGTCGACGTGTGATATGAACTCATTTGAGGGGATAGGTTATAAGTCGCAAACCGGGAGAGCTAGGAAACACGGGAAAGTAAAACAATTGGCAAGTAACTTCCACCTACGAAGTGACGGGTAGAACATCACTCTCTTTCATCTGCTAGACAGCGAAGGGTGCGGATCTCTCGTGAGTAAGGGGAAAATCATTGTGAATTATAGGTATTCCACAGTGTCGTAGTGGACTCGGGTGCAGTGGTTAAATAGACCTATTGCATATTCGGAAGAAATTTAAATATTATTCGGACAGAATTTAAGTCGACCGACGGAACATTTATTATATTGTAAACGGCGACGTGGAATTCAAAGAACAGTTCGCAGTGTCCGGACGAAACTAAATTCATTTGCCGTTTGTCAATACGAATGAGAACTTTCGATACTTACGGTGACGTGAATACCAGAATATTTTGTTAATTCGGAGAAAGGAAGAAAGCACGGAAAGCAGTAGAATCCTTAGCATAGCAGGCATTGTTAATTTTTTTTTGTTCGATCGTACACAGTTCGCGAGTAGGCGCCCATCAGGGACGCAGAGTAGTGACAGTCATTTAGATGTCAGATTTAGGTGATAAGAGGAAAACGCAATGGATTTTCAAGAAAAAAGCAGAGGTACTAGGTCCCGGTCGGCGATTAGAAGAACGAAGACGTCGCACGGAGGATCATCTGGATTGGTTTCTTCGGGGCGACATCCCACAACGCCAAGAGAGCTCTGGGTACCATTTTGTTTTAAATATCAGAGGTCATGACCATAGAAAATTCAGGCAAGTTAAACAATATGTTTGAAATAACGTTGGTTGAATAAATTGGTTTTGTTATTTGAAAAAAAATTAAATACATGGTTATCATTGTGCAACCTGGCACGTAATTTAGTGCCACAGTATCAGCAAACCTTCTGATTTCGCGCTACTCTATAGAGAGGGTGGATCGAGTAGCAATTGGCAGAGCAGGTAAGCGGATTGCTACTTAAAACCGAACCCAAACGACTGAGCCAGCACGGCAACGTGCGATTAATTAATGTAAAGCTATTTTTACTTGGAATTGTTTCCTGGCGCCCAATCAAAAGGAAAGTAATTAGCAGATTGAGTCAATCAGTAAGTGTTAAGTTAACAGTGAGGATATACAGAAAATGGGTGAAAAAAAAACTTTACAAATGGCATCCCAACGTGGGGCGAATAAAGTTTCGTGTAAATATAGTAAAAAACATTACAATAGATTATTTAATCCCTATATTATTCAATCACCCCTACGCGACAGAATATCTCGCATTACTTGGTGAGATCGATCCTTATCGCAAATTGGGGGCCATACGAATTGGAGAGACAAACTCGTGGTGCTACAACAGTACATATTTTCTCGCATTATTTCTAAATTTGCAAATTTCGAAAATTCGGGGTGTTCAATTAAAATTATACCTGCACCGTTCTTTTATGCGTCCTTTGTTTTGACCCCGAAAAAGAAATTTAAATAAAAATGGAGCGTTTTTTGAGAAAATATTTTTTTGCTAATTGCATGAATTTCAATCCCAAATTCCCAAGAAACGACTCATCTTTTCGATTTGTTTTAAAGAAATATTTTTAAACAGGTTTTGTTTAGGCAAAAATCTCCGTCTTCAATTTTGTAGTTATAAAATATTAACTTTTGGCAATTTTCGAAAATTTAGAGTTCGCCGGAAATAAGACTAGCACAACACTTTTTTAACCTTCCTTTGGTACATACGAGGAAGACATTTAAAGAACAAATTTGGGACCGTTTTTGAGAAAATAATAGTTTAAAATAGTTTCAAAATTACGTATATTTCACACATAATTACTCGAAAACTGCTCATATTTTCGTAAAATTGTACATGACCTTAACTGAAAATCTGTCTTTAGAGAAGAGATTTCATTCAAGAAAAAAAATCTTAGAGTTCATTCAGATCAACCGGGAATATGAATCTTGGAGAAAATTGGCTCAAAGTGTAGGTGCTAATGTTGACCACAGACAGACGGACGGACGGACAGACACACGTTTTTGCCATCAATTGATTTTTCGATATCAAGGGTTCACAAAACATGGATTCTCGCTATACCAAGTGTTAAAGAAACTAATATACTATATATATGAACAAGATTTTTTTTTCACTTTTTCGTTGCCAGAGCCCGGTAATAAAGTTCTGTCGAAAATTCCCCGTTTTCCGGCGCACGAATACAATTGGGTGGTATGAATAATAAAGAAGCATTTGCTTAGAGTATCTTCTCACGAGCATGAGCATTTGTTCTGAGAAAATTCTTCCACCATTTTCTCAACTTCGCATTTGCTCAACTTCGTATGAATAAAAATATTCTCCGAGTGATGAGTATATTCTCATGGAAAATTGAGGATATTCTCATTTGCCTTGGCGGCTGGTGTGATTTTGTTCCGATTCGCGCTGTTAGACAGCTTGGTTTAACTATCTCGTTTGCGTGCTGCCGGTTCAGTTGTTTATGAAAATTATCGTTGTTGCATTGTGGAGAGTATATTTCGATCTTAAGCTTGAATTCCACGCGTAGTGGAGCAAATGAAATGCGGAAGCGTTATTTCAGTTGCCTAAAGCATATCTACGATAACACACTCCCGAGGAAGTGCTATATAGTTGCTAAAGAGCTATACGGCCACTATATAGCCCTTCCTAATCATATAGTGCGTAATTGAACATGGACAAAAGCATAACCTTCATTTCAAATAAGTGAGATATTGGAATTGTTAATTTTCTTTATTTCGTAAATGTCTGAACTTTTTCATATTTTGGAGTTTTAAGCAGATTCAGGCTGGGTAACATCTTTATTTCCACCATGATTCACGCCAGTAGTTCTATTTACATCTATTTGCATACATTTTTGCTTGAATACCTTGTATTAATCTATTCAGCCCCAAATATCGTAGTTTTTTTGTACGAAAATATCGTAGTTTTTTATACGAATGTGCGTACAATACAAGGTGCAGATAGAGTAACTCAACGTGCATTTGTTCTGGCTCTTAATTTTTTATTTGTTAATTTTCTCTTCGAATTGTATATATTTCATTAATTTTGGATCAATGTTGATTACAAGGCCCATAACCTCAACGTGTTTTTCGAAGTGTTGAATGTCTGGCAAATGCACATATCTCTATCAACACCTTACTGAAAAGATCAAGGTCTACTCACAAAAATACTTTCAATTTCGTTTCATATGAACGAGTGCCACATCCAGTTTCCATCTTTTATTGGCTGAAAACAAGCGTTACGACGAATTTTTTAATGTTTCTCTCCGAAAATCGTAACAAACTCCGCAAGTTTTATCCCGACGCCGCGCCGTGCTACTTTTAGTTTATTATATTCACGAAAAAAGTCATTTCTTGATAGATTACTGCTTACAACAAAGGTACGATAACCTCACATTTAAAAGCGAGGCACCTCAAGACCAGACTCAAAACAAACGGAGGATATGCTCACGAAAGGAGTAAATTCTCGGTTTTTATTCATATGGATGAGAGCATATGCCCTACTGAGCCTCGGAGAGTGAGAATTTTCTCAAGTTTGAGAATTTACTCATTCTTTAAGAATATTCTCGAAACTTTTATTCATACGCTACCCAGCATTTGCTCAGAAAACGCGAGTAAAAAGCATATGCTCAGTTTTATTCATACCACCCAATACTTTATCTTTCAATGTAAGGACGAGAAAGTAAATTGAATATTTTCCATTAAATTTGGTCATTGGTCATTAAAATAAGAGTTTATAGGTAAACATTTTCAGTGATATAGTTTCTATGTATGTTTGTTGGCAAGATATTGGAGATATTACTCATTATTTAAATTGTGTCACTTTCCTCGGCAGAATTTACTAATTTTATTATAAAATGGACCAATATTTTTCGAAGATAATGGCCACACAGGGAGTTTGAGAGTGATAATTTGTGAGAAGTGTTGATCTCTGCACTAGAAGAACGAGGACTTAATCTTGATGACTAAGTATACTTCTAAGAATATTACTAACAAATCAAATATTTTTGGAAGATTTTTTATTTTTATGCCTAAACAAATGTCAGTTTCTTTGTATTTTATAGTTTCTGTTTATTGCTTGTGAGAATTAGTTAAATGAAATCCTCATTAGTGGTCTGTTTTTTATAATGAGTTGGGTCATTTGACATTTGTCTTGTTTGCTTTCAATATTCCTTGCAATTTTGTTAAAATAATGCAAGGAATATTATTCTAGTGCTCATCTTACATAATTTGCTTCTATAACCAAGCTCAAGCTTTTAAGATTAATATTAAAAATAAATTGACAATATTTATTTTGTGATGCTGTTTATTAAGTCAAGATAATTTAGTACATAAAAATGTTATATACAAAGGCTTTAAGACATGGTAAAACCATGAAATAAATTACAATAAATAAATAAATAAATAAATAACAATAAATAAATTAATTGCAATAAATAAATAACAATAAATAATAAATAAATAAATAATAAATATTTCATGAAAAATTAAGAACATAAGAAACAGACATTTCACTGTCAAAAAAGAATGGAGAGAACAAGAAAATTAGACAATTTAGAAATGTCTACAAATTTTTTTTCAGTACTTTTGTAAATGAATTGCAAAGGTGTACACAGATTTAGTGATCACTGCACTACTCAAGACAAATTTCATTTTTCATAATGAAATATGCTCTGAAAGAGGGTGAGGAATATTACACATGTTCCGCATAAGCAAAAACCCCATGTCAACTTGCATGAGATGGTAACAGCAGAGATGATATATTTTCATGAAAAATATAAGTTCACTCATTTAAATATTGTAAACAAATTATTTTCATGCAATGGGTAACAGATTTCAAAAAATATTACTATAAATATTCAGACATTATAACATTAAGCTTATACAGGAAGACATAATAATAGTTAATTCCTTTTAAGTTTGGAATCTTTCACATAATATACAAGTTATTTTAGAAAAAAAATTGTCATTGATAACAATTAACATCAGTTCTACAATATCAGTTCTGTACAAGACCAATGACTTGAAACAAATGTGTGCTGATGTCTGATCATTATTATAATAAATTAGTTTCTTATAAAAGGCGATAAGATGATCAGGCCACTTGTATAGTTCTTTTAAATGTCTCCAGAACTAACACTAGTAAGCCTACACATAAATCTTTGGAAATGTTATAAATATGAAATTATAGTTATAATTATTTGTCAAAATACAACTGTCAGTATTAGATTTCTTCATTGCTGTTTTCATCACATACTCATATGACTTTTGCAGAAAAATCTTTGCCCATAAAAATTTGTCTTAAAGGTACTCTGTTTGCAATCATAGAAAGTTTAATAGTTATTATTGACAATTGGCAAACATTAATTAATAGATTTATGTTTAATGACCCTAATGTGAACAAATATTTAACCAGGTGGCCTTCATCTTTAACATTTGGTACACATGCATTTTATCATATTTACAAGTATATCTAAAAGTAAGGATTTATTAGCACCCTCTGTCACTTGTAACTTATTTACTTTGCCTTTACTGAAAATGAAAGTTTAATTTATGTAGACGGAGTTAATTACAGATTTTGGATATTTATGTGGGAGAATACTAAAATAAGTTGTCTATTTTCCATTTTGTAACTGTACTATTTTACTCACTATGCTGTATTCTAACTCCTCATATTTCCATTTTGATATTCTTCTTGAATGGGGTATAGTTTAGGAAGCATGTGCTTTTTGACAACAAACATTTCATGGACAAAGGGAGAGTTTATCAAGAATTTGGTAGCTTATAATAACCACTTATTTGCCCATTTATAGTTGCGAAACAGGCGAGGGATATCCATTTCAGTCATTACTAACTGTATGATTCTACCATGGATGAGCAAGTGAAGCCGAACGTTAGTTGGAGGTACGTTCTTATCCCTTTTCTTTGAATTAGGCAACTACCAAAGAAGTGTAGGTCGTAAATCGTTGTAAGTGCTTTCCTAACGATACAAAATTCACGAACCAACTTGACCAACTCCCAACTACGTTATATTAATGAAAATTGCGATTTCAGTCCGCTAACGCGTTGAATATTGTCGGTCGTTCCTTAATTTCCAATGTGATCCAGAGACCAGCAACCGTTTCACAAACACGTTTTCTGGGAAGGCAGGAGTTGGACATTTTTACGCCAGTTCCAAAGGTAACCTACCTGTCGAAGAAAGTGGGGAGGGTGGCCGGGGGGGGGGGTCCGAGGGCACAGCGATTAGGCTTCCGGCGACCGCCCTCCCGTTTCGGCGACGCTCGCCGTCTGTTTCCGCCGACTCGGGGGCAACGAGCTGAGAGGCCGGGGCGGGGGACGCCGCGGCGAGGTCTCCCAGGCTGCGCCCGACGCCGGCGCGGCCCCAGCCGTGGCCGCCGTACAGCTGCCCGCCTCCGTGGCCGCCGCCAACGCTGCCTCCGAATCCGCCTGTGGAAAAGTTACGGAACAGCTACGTAAGTCATCCGCCTCTGGTTCATTGAACAGCTGAGCGCAATAGTGGTCTAACCCACCAAAAATGAAAAAGAAATTATTGACACCATTTGTTATCTAAGAATGTGAACATCTTTGAACATTTTTGATTTGACCGGTTTTCCTCTATGAAGTTAAGAATGAAGTCATTATTTTATTCTCTTTACAAATTTTTCTAACCACAACTATGTAACTTTACCTTGATTTTTTCCAGTTTTCTTAAAATATGGCTTAGTCCCCTATTGCGCTAACTCCTTCAATTTGATTTGATTCGATTTATTTTCATCAAAATTCAACGACCAACCAAATCAAAACCTAGTCATTTCCATAATACCTCGTAAATTCAGTTCGGAGGAAATGTCGCCAAAAATGAAACTAATTTAATTGTAACCCCTTACCTCCATGTCCGCCGCCGTGGCCCACAGCAGTCACGTCGAAGTGGTGGTGGTCGTCGGCAGGCAGGACAGCTTGAGAGTGTGAGTAGCCGTGGGACACCACTGGGTGCTTGACGATCTCGTAAGTGGTGCCGCCCTTATGGCCGTGGCCGACCAGGTGGGACAAGCCCAACACCGATGCGAGGACCAGAGCTACCTTGGCGACCAGCAGCGCCTTCCCCGCTAGCACGGCCAAAGCCTACACACGAGACGGTCTCATCAGACAAACAGCAAAATGATACAGATGCATAGGTAGAAATCGATTAAGGTTTAAGTAATGCGCAAAGGCTCGGACTGAGTGAATGAAGGACACAGGGGAAATCCGATTGATTCGGACAACATGCTTGACCAAGGACAACTGAACTTGTAGCGCACAAACAATTTGAAGAATGTAATGTGTGAGTGGGCTGGAGTCTGTATGACCAAACTGTGTGTAAGTAATATGTCGATAAGACAATCAGGCCGACTCGATACTTCTGAATGTCCGCCTTAAATAAAAATTGAATATGGCAAAATATCGGGTTCCTGCAATTTTCGACCTGTCTCAAACACTATTCGTAATGTGAATCACGCGTTGGAAAAATTAATTCAAATTTTCAAACGAACTGCTTACGTTCGTATAGCAACATGTAAGCCTAATTGTATAACAAAACTGCTCTGAATTTTATAGTAGAAATGTGATTCAATAGAATTTCGTAACTAACGGCTAGATTTGTTACATTCAATTTTACTTACATGTAAAGAAGTAATATTCAAAAACTCTCTCTTACCGTGCAAATACACTGCGCAGTTTTTAAATGAGAGTCAAAGAATATATCTATTATATTACGCTCCCCAAGTTATACTTAAGTTGTTAAAATTTCAGTTGAAAATTCGTCTTCTGTAAGGAATGGAAGGACGTCTTGGAAAAAAAATATATGTGCTTTGAATTGTTGAGCGTCAATAACACACAATTAAAAAACCCGAATATTACTTATTTGAATTCGTATTACTTCTGAAGAACCAATTCTAGAAGTATTCATTTTGAAGTTAGCAAAAAATACTTGGTTTTATTTTAGGTTATTTAAAGACACATAGGTTGTAAATTAAAGGGAATATGGCTCGCAGAAGCAGCTGAAAGAAGCACTTTTTGGAAATCAGCTACATAATTAGATAATGACGCACATGTCAGTTTCCGATTAGTGTTATTCGTTAATATTTCAATAGCCCGAATTGAGAGTTTCTGCAGAATCTATTGATCCGAACAGCGGCCTTCTCCTTCTCTCAGCTTATCTCCATGCCTATGACACGATCGAAGAGGTTCGAACTGAATTATGCTAGGACAGTCATTCGGAAAAATACTGGTAAGCAGTGGGACTGTTAGTGGGTGATGGAACTGAGGCTATCACTTGCTACAGAGACCATGACCCGCACCCACTTGCTTCTGTCGTGCTTCTTCGACTGTGCTGGGGGCAGGATAAGTGCGATAGTTGTTGCGTTCGATTGCGTACATCATTTGAAATTTTCCTGCATATCGTGTGATCATTTTTCACACTGCTCGTCAGAATTATAACTATGAACTGTGGCATTAAAAATAGCTATCAAAAGGAGGCATTGTGAAATGAATGATGGCCATAATATATAAAGCGGTAATACGAAAATGTTTTATAAGGTCTGTTTAAAAAGGGAAAAATATCTAGTTTCCCTAAGTCTAATAATTGTCAATGTCATGATAATGAATTAGAAATCGCAAACACAGCATTGAAGCTACATCGGTCATTTGCGTGATAACGCAGTTTTTTGTATTAAAATTTTATTATATATTTATCTCAGTTATATTTATTAGATTATTATCACCTATTATATTTTCTTTCATGGAATGTCCGAAAATTTGCTTCAGGAAACTCATTACGAAAACCGTAAATAACATTTGTCCAAACTTAAAATTGGTTTTACATTTTCTAAATCAGGGGTGCTAAAACAGCACGTACTTTCTCGCCCACATTTTCACGCAAAATTATGTGAAATGTACTCAAATTTTCGAAAAATTATACATAACCTTATTTCAAAATCTATTTTTAAGGAACAGATTTCATTAAGGGAAAAACTCTATCTGTAATATTTTAGATGTAGGAAGACTCCGAAAAAATTCTAAACTTTTGCAATTTTTGAAAATTCAGAGTTTTCAACGAACATAAGATCTGCACCATTCTCTTAAACGCCCCTCATACATTCCAACAACAAAATTTAATAAAAAACAATGAAGCAATTCTTTTAAAATTTCAGTAATGCCCCAGGGGCTTCATGTAAAGTATTCCCCAAAATTAAAATATCGGTTTCAAATTCAAAGAGCCGTGACATCAGTCACATCGATTGAAGAATATCAATTTTGGAGAAAATTGGCTGAACGGTTGAGTCGCTAGCGCTGTTCACAGACGGGCGGACAGAGACGGACAGACGAGCGTTTTGCCGTCATTCGCTTTTTCGGTATCAAGGACCCCAAAACATGGATTCTGGCTACACCACGTGTTAGAGGATTTATTTCTAAATGTTGCAACTGGATTTATCCACCTTTTCGTTACCAGGGCTCTGTAATAGGAGTTTCTCTGCCTAAAATTCGCGGTTTTTTCGCGCAGCATTACAAAAATTTCCCATTTACTCATTAGCGAGAAAGTAAAAAAGTAATTGAAGTGTAACTTTTTTTCCTTTCAAAACGAAAAAAAGTACGAAAACTCGTGAACAATTGAAAAAATATGTGCTAGCCTCCAAGGATTCGCGACCTTGGAAAAGGAGGTTCACGAAATTAATATTCTAATGGCGAAATTATACATCCCAAACGTCCTACGTATACATTTGCTTTAAGTATAAATTCATAAACAGGTCAAATGCTAGATCTATCTTGACTCAAATTTCAGACGTCAAACCAACTTTTAATTTCCCATCTTTAAACGAACAGACACAAATATGCCATTAGACTGTTTCAAGTTTAAGCTTAGTAAAGAAACAATTGATATTCACCGCCATTTAAGATAATTTAGTTTTGTTTTCAACTTACTAGAATGAATGCTGTTTAACTGCATTAATTAGGTAAGTAGTGTTAGATCTTGATGGTGATATTTTACCTACACATTTTTTGCAGATTAAGCTATCACTTATATTTTATTAATATTTCTCTGCAGATGTTTTGCGATTAAATTTTAGTTTTTCGCCATAAACAATTTTCATGAGAAATATATTTTACAAACCAATATTATTTTTTTCTTTTCTAATATTAATAACTGCACAAGAGGCTCGCAAATTTATTTCAGTTTGTGGAAGGCGTTTGCAAGAGGAAAAAATGAGAATCACTGATACAGACAAATATTGCGAGAGAATTTGCTGTCTGGTGAAACGTAACCTCTTGTATGGTGTAATGTGGTCTCCAAGTTTCTGTCATGTATAGCACAACACAAAATAATCACGCGTTGACTAACGTTGTTCATGAAACTGGTCAGAGTGAAATGATGTTTGCATTGTCTATTGTCGAAAATCAAGTCGAGATTAATTAGTAACTAGAAGATATATGAAACCAGATTAAGTTTTTGTAATGTCGTGTGGTAATGCGATGTGGTACTTCGGTTGCATCGCTGTGTGGCCCCGTGGTCAATGTGATGAGGAAACTGTGTCTTATCTAAAAAGCAATTTAATTTTTTTCATCTTAACAGTAGGCAAAATTTTTATCTCAATGATGATTATAGAGGTTTGAAAATCCCAAACATTAATTTACGTCAGGTTCTACCGATTAGCTCAGTTTGGTAGTAACGACTATATAGTACAAAAACATAGAAAATTTGTATTAAGAATACTGGACAACAGTAAGAATATTTCTTCAGTGCTTGTCGGCAGTCTATAATTTCATTCCTTTCAGAATTATTTTCAGTAATACTAGGGTTTAGGATTCCGAAATGTCTCTCGTTTGAGAGGAGTGTATGCACACGAAACATTGACAGAAGTGAATGGAAATTTCATTCATAACTAGACATTTAATCTACAAGAAAATGTGCATCTTTAAAATGTATGTGAAGTTTTGGAACGTTCTTTACACGAATGAACAGAAGCGAACAAATGTAAAGCACAGCACATTTTATGAATTACGAATTACATTTTATTGAATTAAATGTGAACAGTGGCTCACGAAATGTTATATTTCTAGTTAAAATGTGAAATGTTTAGTTACAATCGGTTGCCTGAACAATAATTACAATTTATTAAACACGGTTTATTAAACAGTTCCGTTCCAGATTTTCTGAGGTATATCTTAATAATGTGTATATGTATTTGAAACTTTTATTTTCAGGAATAGAACGAAATTATAATTTTGATATAAGTCTTTATCTTTATTGTGCATATAACTAGTCTAATTTTAAGAGTTAATCAGTATAATTATAAAATATTTTCTAAGAAAGTAAAATTAAAAATTACGTTAATCTGAAATTATTTGATTAATAAAATATTAAAATTGATGTTTTCTTAAAAGTATCAATAATAACATTAGTTTGAAATTTATTAAGCCATTTAAAACCGATTGTTTCCTTTTGAAAATTATTGGCAGTTTTCAGAAAGCTTTACATCTTAATTTAATTTCTTTATTTTTTACGGTACAATATTAAAATAACACATTTATTTGTGCACCCTTTTTGTTTTCAAGTTAAAAAATTTAATTGCACGTGAGAAAAAAGTTATCTGATGGTGACGCTCAAATTGTCCTATTGCTCGCTCCCTTCACCTCATTCACAGTGTAGCCATTGCGTATCCCTTGATTTATAGAAAGACTGCTTACCTTGTAAGCGTATGCGATCATTCCACCCTTCATGAGCATAGCCAGCAGCAGAGCTCCGTGTCCCTTCTTGCCACCCTTGCCGCCGCCGCCACCGCCGCCGCCACCGCCGATGCCGCCCTCCTTACGTGCTCCTGCGCAAGTAAATCCCGAAATGGGAGCACATTCTCGAGACGCACAATCTACGCATCCAGCAATTCACGAGAACTTCAGCTATATCTTAACATTCCAGACATGGTCTCCAAAATCGAAATCAAATTAAATCCAACAAAACTGCTGTTAAAATATTCACCATGAAACCACATAACCCTCCCTCTCCACTTTCATTCAATCAGGAAGTAATTAACTGGCACCTGCGTAGCAAAAAACATCAAAAATCTAGGATTATTAATGGATACAGAATTAAACTGGAAATAGCATTTAAATAATAAAATATCACAGGCTAAAGTAAAACTCCACCAAATCCGATATAAAACATGTCAACCAAACTTCCCTATAACACAGCACGAACTGTATTTAAAACCATAATTAGACCACTTTTATTATCTTCTTGTCCTGTTTGGATAAATGCCGTATAATCGAACACAAAAAAACTACAGATGGTTCAAAACCAGTTCCTCCGAACAATTACAAATGCACCATGGTTTATTTCCAACAGCTGCACACTGAATTCTAGCTCGAAACTATAGAAAACCACATCACGTATCTCTCCATAGTTTTACCATAGATTACCACAAATCACCAGAATACGTCCCCTTCGGTTAGACAAAAATACCACTCATGATTCCCGTATTAAAAGTAAATTTCCCTTCTATACCTTCCTTTACAAAGTTTTCCAAAATGTAATTCCCTGAGATCTCCCCATAAAGGATTCCTCCCCCAAAAATATAATGTTTAGAATTAAATAATTAGCATTCGGTTTGTATTAAGCCAACGATACAAATGAAGAGAGTAAACTGAACTTTGTAAAACCTAAAAATGTTTGTAAAAAAAAAAATTATCGAGATTGACCCATAGATCAAACAGCGCTCACGTGTCAGAACCAACATGAAAATGTGGATACCAGTGAAGAGCAGGCCGATTTTGTATTGCAAATATATTAAAATCTGTCACGATGAAAAAATATTGATAACATGCTCGATACAAGAAGTTTTTGTATACTGTGGAAACTAATCACATTATAGGATTTATAAGATGGCGCATTTTTTTAAAGTTATGCTAATTAACCGGGAATGCTCTTTGTTGATCTTAAAACTGGATAGTCAGCACCAGGTGTTTTCTTATTAATAGAGTTGTTGAAAAATTGGACACACTAGTGACATCTCGTTTGATTAGTTAGAGAGGTAGGGGGACAAAAGCTACAGGCAGGATCCAGAAACAAAGCACGGGGTCATCCCAAAATTTGTTCAATGAGTGACAAAAAATTGGCAGGAAACAGATCCAGATGATCATTAAAATGCATCTTACAGGCTTTGCGAATTTGATTATACAATTTAATGGAGAACCTAAGATACAAGAGAGCCCCAGATTAACTAACACATAATTATTATGAATGAGTTCTATTTTTGTTTTTGATATTAATTATAGTCTGATTGAATATTTATTTCTGGTTATTGGTAGTCCACCAACTGCTGATTGAGAATCGCCACCTTAAAGATCACGGGCCATGAGCGTAGGGCAAGTATGGACACTTCTTCTCATACTAGCAATTGGATAGAAGCACACAAAGGAAATGAGTAAACAAAATAGATGAATCCATGAAATATTTTGGCAAACAATCAAATATTTATTGGAATTATTACATATAGACTATAGATATTTACTTTATTGTAATGTAAATATCGTTGAAATTTGAAAACTTAAATTGAACTCCGTACTCGTACATTACGACGGGTCAACTACTTTTCGTTTTAATGTAGATATTTATTTCTTAATTACGTATGAGCATACGATTATTATGGATTAACAAAAGAACCAAAACGTCCCTTGTTACTAATCCTGAGATTTACACAGAAAAACCTTGTTTCATTAAAACTTGCTTATCAGGGCCCACAACAGACTGCACCGTATTGCGAGAAATGTGAGACGAAAAATGCTGAAAATTAAGAAAAGTAGCAGCTGCAGGCCCCCACCCACTCAAAAGTGTGTCGCGTTTCTCTCTTCGAAGGTGAGTGAACTTTAAGTTCTGATCGGTCGGCGAGCAAGTTTTCTTGATGTCATTTGATCACCTTCATTTCTTTTCTGAAATCTACGCGCATGTTGCCACCATTATACAGTCAGTGCAATGATACTGAGTTATTGAGCACTGAATGATATGATAAGAATCGGTTAGTTTAATGACACTGGTGTTGTTGTTTTTTGGCGAAAAATTTCGCCCTAAAACTTGTGTGAAAAATGAGCCTTACTTGTGTGAAACGAGTACTAATGAACAATACAAAAATACACATTTAAAGTAAGAAACCTGGAGTGCTATTTCTGAAGAGCCTGTCCACGCGTGCCTTCTCAGAAACTGATTCTGGGGAAAGACATGCTCTGCTCCAAAGCCAACTTTTTTTCTGCATTCACTTTGAACATTTAGGGGCCACCAGCAGAGGCCCATTGTCACAGTAGTGGCCTGTTCAAGCACCAAATGTAAAATAATAAAATTTGGAAGCTTCCCACTTGCTTCAAACTTGCAGAACGTTGAGCTCAGAACTTCTAGTGACGAGCCGAGTGAAGATAATTTGTTTCTTTTCCCTTTTTATATGTAAGAATCAGATAAAAACATCTTATTAATCGGCTTTATGTATTGGCATTGAAAAATTGTAACGTTGACTGTCAGGTTTTTATGCTTCAAGTGTCTCAAACCCGTTCAGGGGTAGACTGCCGAGTGTCCACTTTCGACCATTACCATTATCAAATCAAATTTCTAACCATTACCAAAATTGTGCATTTTTCCAAGTGGTCACTATTGAAATAAAATCTGGATTTCGAAATAATTTAATAAAAATACCACAAATTGAAATTTGACACTTTTTAAGCAAGGGCTCTATTCAGAAGAGGTACACAAATACCTCTTATTTTTTACATAATGTATTTACAATTGAAGACCAAGAATGTTAAGAAAACTATGAAAATATTCTGAATTATGGCCACTACTAGAGCGTTTATCCCGTGGAGAAATTACGATAAGAAGGGGCCTCTTCACAGCTACTGCTGGCAACATAACTGCAAGTCAAGTCCACATGCTCAACGCGTCAATGATTTGCTTATAGTTAGCTCATTTGCAAATAACTTCGTTACTATCTCTTGCAATGTCATCAGCCTGCATGACGTTAATTTGTTTTCCGACCTGTGAAAGTGGCCCCTTCTCAAAGTCCTCTATACCACATATTTACCTCATCTCATCCAAAGGAGTATTACAGACATGAATATTCATTGTTTTTTTCAAAAATACAGTTAGGTGGTCCGAACTGAAATTGCTTCCACCATCCGATATCCGTCCTGGAATCGTTTCTGTGCGCTTGTATAGAGACATTTCTTTAAGAAGGGAAAAATTTGACAGGTCTGAAAAATGAAAATCATGTTGGTTGATGGCTTTGCAGGAAGTTTTGTCGAAGCATTTTGAAAGTGAGCCATCCGCAAACGAACGTTTTGACGAAATGAGCCCATAGGCGTAACCAACGTAAGGCGTAACTTAATAGGCGTAAGTTACGTTGCCAACAGTAGACAAGTAGCAGCTGTCAAAGCAGTCCATTCTTAGAGTAATCTCTATCGTTGGTGGCCGTCGGTTGCGAATTAGAAGGGGCGACATATATGTCCGAAATAACACTTAACTCTTCCAAACATATCATGAACGAGAAAAACTATGGCATTTATATTAGAGCCGATTTGCACGTATCAGGAGTTTAATCTTTGTCTAAGGCAACTTTTACGTTGATAACGGAAGGTACTATGTGCTCACACGAAAATAAAACATTATTTTTAAAAAATATTTGCAGCAAACAAAACAGTAATTTATGGAATCAGATGAAAGTTAGATTTGTTATTCCTATTATTTAGGAACCTAATTCAAAGTCCGTTCTTCTCACTTAGTACTGCATTGCTTGCAACCAAGTTTAGTTCGAAATGGATTTTGCTGCACGTGCCCAAGAAAGAGTGATATAAAAGTTAACTTTTTTTGTTCAGTGTGTAAAATGTTTATATGCAAGGAACATTGCTTAGATTAATCAATATGTTTAAATTGTAGGTGATTTAGAAGTAAGTGTTATACTTCTCTACATTTATACATCTCTTAATTTGTTACTTTTCAAAATAAATATTTTTGACCTAGAACATATATTTTTATATTTTTTAAATTTGACCTTCTTTTCCTATCGATCAAAAGATGTCAACTAAAGGGATTTTTAAGTTTCAGTCAAAAGAAAAATTGTCAAAAAGTGAAATTGGAAACGGGGTCTCGATAGGACCCCCCATGGTATTTTACGTGAGACCGTGGTACTCGGAGGGTTAAAATTAAAATTGGAAGTGAAAGGGTGAAGGGGCAGCCGCCACTGTTCTTTACCTTCGCCCTCCTCCGCGGGCAGCAGGCCTGCGAGCAGGCGCGGCACGCTCAGCGAGATGGCGCGCGAGCGCAGCAGGCGGGCCACGTGGTCGGTGAGCAGCTCGTCGAGGCGCGCTTGGCGCCGGCCGGCGTCGGCGGGCAGCGCGCGCGCCAGCGACTCCTCGTCGCCCATGGGCGCCCCCGACCCCGCCGCCTCGCCCGTCCCTGCGGGCACAACGGCGGAGGTTGGTTAGGCGAAGAATCACTAACCTGTGTTGAAGGCTGAAGAAGGAAAAGTAAAGAGAAAACGTTTGAGGGTGAGATCGTGGGTATCAATCATACTTTAATGAAGGAACTTCGAAACGAAGACCCAAAGACGTATATGAATTATCTGAGGATTGCCGAGGCAACGTTCAATTTTCTTTGTCCTCCTTCTTACTGTCTTCCGTCTTTGGAAATTGGGTCCTCTGATTCTGAAGTTCAACAAAATTAACTTCAAGGATTGGGCATATTCAATGCCACGTATTTTCCACTTCCTGGGAAATTGTGCCATACGCATCGATTCGTTTTATTTTTTGTAGTCTGAATGAATCGTTGTATATAAAAATTCTAATTGTGCGAACTCTAACGTTACAATGAAGAAATATCGGAATATGATATTCTTTTTCATTGGGTACTTAAACATGATCGGTACTACATGACGAATATGGAAATGATTCCAACTCGTAACCACTGAGTGTACTGGTATCGCTAAACCAGTCGCAGGTAGAAATAAATTCGAAATGAAATTCAAACAAATAGGATATGAAATCTTAAAAATTTAGTAAAATCACTGCTCGTCCAATATATTTCGAAACAAGAGAGAAGGCTGTATCACTAAAGGAACGGTGAGAAAATGCGAAGCCAGCGAGATGACATGGCATTGAAGGAACGCTGATGAAATGGAAGGATACGTGAAGCCTTTTTTAAGATAATTGATTACATATATGTATGTATATTACAGTGGCTTAGTTACGTAACACCGAATAGTGGAAGAGATGATTTGCCAATGTTAATGCAGAGTGATTTGTACCCATTTTTTCTTTTCGTTTTTCTCTCTTTTCTATCGCAATGGTTGCCTCACGATTCGTATTGATTAGCACCATACAAAGTAAAAATTATTTATTCATATGTCAGAACAGTCAAAAGAGGTCGGGGAGACAATAATAGTGCTTGGACAGACGGATGGAGAAACGGACGGTTAATATTGCTGACTCGTTTTGCCCATATGGTCACCATGCCTGAACAGAAACCACCAGCAATACCCCAACCGACATGAGCAAGACCACAGCCCAGCTTGATCCTCACCCACATATCCAAGATTAGTGCCATCATGATTTTCTGTGCTTACCGCCTATTAACGGACGTGGATGGATTCAAATCTTTCATGGCCATTCGTCAAAATATACGGCTGGTTAAAATCGTCAAAATAAATTATTTTATAAAACGTCTTTTGATGAATGAATTCAATTTTTACACTTAAATATAATTATCGCGAGCCTTTTCATTCAAAATCACACTGGTGGTAGTATTTCCAAAATATATTTTATGACCCATTCCGTGTGTTCTTTCATTGGCATATAGCGACATTCCACATCACTTTCTTGTCAACGCTCAATGTCGGGGCCTGCCAGTTCCGCGATAAAACGAACGTTTTCTTAGAGCAGTGTGGTCAAGATCGATGCCACGAGTAGGAGTCCGTGGCACGAGTACCACGACGAAATCGCTCCTCCACGCAGTTCATCACCCCGCCACCAGAGACAAACGCCATCCCTATTGTAAAACTGCGGGGTTACTACTACTCGTAATAGTTCCCTTTACCGACGCTAGTTGCACAGAGAAGCTCGTGGTATGTTACGGTGCCGCGACGCTTGCCACATCCACCAGAAGAAGACCTTGACACCCCTGTCTTAGAGCAATAAAATTTGTCAGAAATGGTTTTCATTCACTAATTACACGCTTTTGATACAGATCAAGGTCGCTCGTGTACTCGGATTCAAGGGCATTCGAATTATACAACTAGAGATAAAAGCTTCAAACGTCAGCCAATCTCCAGCTCTCTCAAATTGGCCCAGAGAAGATAACATTGACAATAATAGATTGAAAATGTATCTTCAATTGAAAAATCGATGACGCTTTAAACCTGAAATAATATTTTAACGGTCAAAGACCCTAGGCTGGACTAAATAAGTTACATTCGTTTTTTAATTAATTATAAAAGGAAATTGCAATAATAGAGAAGATATGGATTCATGAAACGTAGAAATAAATATATTAATATTTTTATATAAATTGACAAACTTATATAAAACAAATACTTTTTTGGTTTATCTTGATTATCGTGTCTTCCAATAATGATGTGGTCAAGTTCAATATCAGAAAATCACGTAGCAGGCAATTTCCAAATGATGATGGGACTCTATTGTTCAAATAAAATTTAAGATTGTTATTCCATCCAATGTGTTATTATACCTGTAATACCGGCTATTTCCCTAAGCATTATCAGGCATTATCAAATGGCACTTCATTTAAGTAGGCTCATATTCTCGCCTGTTCGAATGCGGTCTGTATATGTTATTTAATTGCTTGTAACATTCAAAAATCATATTAATATTTAGTATTAGAGGAGAAGGTGGTAATATGAGCCCCCACTTTTATTTGAGCGTTTAAAAGGATAAATTAAATTTTTTTTAAACAAATGTGATAAATTAGTCTTCAAAATTTGTGTGACCCTATAAAAAATATGAACTTTCTTAACTGTTCAGCAAGTGGGTAAAAAATCAAAACTCAAAAGAAGTCATATTTGAAAAAAGAAGTTATGTGCTAGTATTAAGAGCCCCCTTATTATACGTTAATTAATACATGGGTTAAGAGAAACTAATTAAATAGTTATATATGTAAACACTATTTTATTACAAAAACTTGAAAAAAATCATTTACAAAAATTAGAAATGTAAATGTTCTTTTCGGCCCCAGCACAGTCATATTTCGCCCACATTTCACACAATTCCCAGGACCCTCAGTTCTCCATGGTGGTCAGGTGGTCACAATAAACACGAACAAAATAATCCACAAAACAAACAAGGCGTCTGGCCATCACAGGGACTTTTAAACCCTACTAGTGATTCCAACACAGACACACCTGAATTGATAAAATAGTCTGATTCTTCTGATTCCTCATCTTCAAGAAGATTCCGTTTGAAACCTTGTTCATATGCGGTTTTGGTTTTCTTACCAGTCTATTTTGTACTTTTGCCTTTTCATTTTACTTTTTTTTTAGTATCGGCAGGATTTTTTTTCTCCAGCCGCCAAATAAGCCTCCTTGTAAGGAGGTGATGTGACAAAGGTGCCTTTGAAGCTAAAACATGCTTACGGCGATTCATAAAATGGTCGAAGCAATCTCTAATGGCTAATGCATCTTCTGTGAATAGACGTTCAATTCCATTTCTTTCGCAGAGTTAGTTCGTTACCCTGCGAAAATCTTTTCTGGTGAGACCGTAGAATTTACTTTCTATGAGAAGCAACTACTAAACTCGTTTTCCCAGCTTATCCCCAATATACGCTTTCCTCCTAATTTAATTAAAACTACTTCTTCCAAAGGTTTGTCAAAACGAACAAGTCTCTGGAGAGTAGGTCTTAGTACGAGAAACGTTAGAGAAGCGTTTTTCAAATCCATGTCCTTGCTCTTAACTGCATTACCTTAACAATGTCTTCAATATACCAGTTTTTCCTTTCGGTTTTGGGCCTATAAACTTTTGTGGCATCTAAAATAAAAATAGCACGAACGCAAGTTGTAGTGTATGAAATATAACTCCCTTCAAGTTTGGGGCTCATATAAGCACCATAGTTCGGGGCTCATTTTACAGCCATCTCCTTATTAAAATTCTGCAAACCTAAACCGATCTCTCTTGCGTTCGAAATTACAGATTGCGAGCATAAAAGAAATGTTTAAAACACATTGTATTTCATTCGTTAGGGATTAGAATCGGTCTAAGCGAATACAAACTGTAATTAAGAGCTAAAGACTTACCTTCCAAAGTTTTTAGAACCGAGAAAACACGAACACATTTGTTAAACATCAGCTCTCTTTCAAACTGAACCACAGAGCTATGATGGCAAAAGGAATTACTAAACTAATGGTTAAAATCGTTCCTGCTAGAATTTTTGCGATGTATGCACAGATACTAAGGGGGCTCTTATTGTATGTACATGGCTCATATTTGCACCATTACCTCTACAATAATCAGATAACTGAAAGTCAATAAGTCTTTTGAGCGAGAATAACAATTTAACATTGGGAAAAATAATAAAATATGTATAAATAATTAATGATTCGTATTCCAAGCAATCTAGTAGTATACTATTTGGTACATCATTGCAATATTGTTTTTTTAAAAGGATACAATTGATTTTAATAAGATGTAAGAGGTAATTGAAAAAACTTAATTGAAATTTGTTTCATTGTCGATTCTTGATTTTATATACGCATTTTCAAGTGGTCGCAGGTATGAAATAATGGGATGAATCCTGCTTTGAAACATACTCGTAGCTTGTGGACATACAATTTTCTATCATGCAACCAACAAATAAACGAAAATGTGCAGTCTTCTTCGCGTCTGTCGAAACCTCTTAAAAGATCGAGACACTCAACGTCTGTCACACAAACGTATCGTTACCTGCCCGCTGGCATGACGAGAACGGAATGGGTGTGTGGGTGGCGTGACGAAGTCTGCTCCGCGTGACGAACATGGCTTAGCGTGGCGTCACGTTAGACTTCCGAAATGTGTTAATTCTTGTCTCCAATATGAGGGAAGTAGATTGTAAAATGTTTCGTATATTATATTATGAAGAGGCACGGAAGCAACAGACCTTCAAGGTTAGAAAGTCGTGGTGTAAGTAGGTTATTGGAATTATTCCAAGATAATTAACTTGTGCTCAGCATATTTTGTGTCGTACTACGGTAGTTAAATTACCTGAGAAAGGTTTTGGTTTATTGAAGTAGAACTAGTAAGTATTGATAACTGCAGTAAGTTCAGAAGACAAAATCAACGTAGACCCTACATTTTACGGTCAGATGATGGTGTTAGGATTATGGGAATTTCTGGTTCTGGAAAGGAAAAGAAATGCAAAAAGAAGAAGGAGGAACAAATTTTGTCATGTTCATTTCAGCACTATGTAAAGATAAATTAACAAAAGTAAAAATCTGTAAAGAGGCTGGTGGAAAAATATATACCTGTAAGAAGTTTTCTGCCATGCATACTAAATTTTAATTTTGGGATACTGTTGTCTGAGGTAATAAGATAAACATTCTCATCATTTGAATGAAAACAAATAGATATATCATTTTCAAACTATAACGACCAATCTATATTACTAATTTCCACTGCGCGCAGAAATTGAAAGATACCATATCATCTCGTCTTCTCGTGACTCAAAGCAAAGTCGCTCGCCTTTCATTAAGGAGGTCCGGGTTCGATTCCCGTCGATCTTCGATTGCTTCACAAGGGCTCGTCCAACCCCTGTGAAGTGTCCTAAACCCTACCCACATCCTTATTCCTTCCCAATTCTTACCATTGGGTAGTGACGCAGGGGTGGAAGAGGCGCATACGCGGAGATTCTAACTGGCGGTCCTCTTGACAACTGCGATGCCATGAGAAATTATATTAACGGCTCAACGCCCCCCCCCCAGGGGGATCGGCCGCGCGTTGCGTCCACTTAGACGCAACAAATTAAAAAAAACGGCCGACGGCCTTTTGAGATGTCATTGGTTTCGTTAGTTACACAGGAATTGGAAAAATACAAAAGCATAAATATTTCTATTTTTCAGTGTGCACAGAAATTAAAAGATGCTGTCACCGGTGATGTGATAGGGGCCTGCAGTTTGTTAGATACACTGCAACTCCGGAAAATTCCAAAAAACAATGAAACAGTGTCGATTTTGACTGAAAATGCAAATATTTGATTCTGCCTATTCTCATACTACGCGTACCGACTGAATTATCATACTCCGTGCATCACTACTTACGACACAGCTGATGTCATGCGACAGGCGGCTTGTCATTCAATACACGCTATTTAAGGTTTTACGTAATGGAACAGCAACTTTTTGTTATTCTTGGTATGTAAAGATCTGTTGTACTGAGTATCTATATACTAAACTATGATACTGTAGTATTCGTGAAGACTGTTTTTGTTAAAATATTTAATTTATTATAGGGTTAAATGGGAGTATTTTTTGAGGAAATATGAGTGATACTTTTGGGATAACCTTTTGTATGGTATTTGTTCACCATTATTGCTGCTACAGGCCACTAGTAAGAAACGTTTTTGATATGAGAGGACAGATCGGCAAAGGGGCTATAAGAAATATTTCCCACCGCCGAGTCCTCTCATAACATATTTTATCTTCTCGTACGGTTAGGGAGTTGTATTTCGTTGTGAATTTGTGAAATGGTAATATTATTGAAAGTGTAATTTGAGAAGAAATTTATCGATAATTTCATGTCACAATTTATTTATTAATTATTTATGCAATCTTCTGCATTTTAAAATAAGTATATCGGAAATATTGCCTTGCCCTGCTAAAAGCCTGTTTGGCTGTATGAAGCGTAAATGCAAGAGGCTCCAAAATAGAATGTGACGTTATCATAAAATTCGTATAATAATTGTGTATAGGCAACTTAATCATAGAATGTTTTACATTAAGACATGGCTTTCTTAATTCCTTAAATTTATTAACTTCATGAATATTTCAGTTTAAATATAAAATCACGTTATTGTTAATGAGAGAGATTTTGGGTTTGCTAATTGAATCACTGTGGGGAGATGCTGTGCGTTTGATGCAGAAATTTGAATCTTCATACCACATATAGTTTGTTCTCAAGTCGTGTGATAATTCCATTCGACATGCGTTTCACATACGCATACCTATGTATACGTATATAAAGCGCCGTGTCATTGATTCCCATAACTGAGAAATACGAAACTTACTACCAACAGACACATTCAAATATTTTATTATGCTCTTTATATTTGGGAATTGGACTGATCATACATTTTCATGCTACAGTTTCCTTCTATTCAGTGTAAAGTTAATAAATCGATGACACATTTTCCGTAATGTAATGGGATATAAAACGAAAAAATAATAATTCCTTTTAATACGAGAACATCGTGATGATAAAAAGCAAAAGAAATCTTCACATAATGCCCTGAATCCCTAAAGGGAATGGCGCTGACCAATTCGTAAACTAGGTCACTCGAAACCTATGTCCACAGGTTATATGAAGAGACTGACTTCCGGAGAGGGGCTTCCAGTTTCCACCAGGTGATTATCTGATAATTAGAAGTTCACGGTCTCCGATTCGCGCGTGACCATTCCTTCCGCCCCCTCATTTCCAAGGTCTGGGAGTAGCATTCACTCCACATTCCATGACCACGTCCCTAACGAGAACATGCCTCCGTTGCACGTGGTAAATCTTGGCGTTCTGTGCACTCGCACGCGTAGCGTGGAGAACACCAGGTTGAAATGTTTGTGAGGTGATGTTTCTGGTTCCTTCCTGTCCCATTACAAAATGTTTACGAGTTTGATAGCAGGCATTAATGAAGAACTAAATAAATGGATAAAAAACTTGAAAGGAAAACAAAGATGCCGAAAAGCTGAAGGAAAGTTTCAGAGAAGATCGAAAGATCACCACTTGGGCTCAGACATCACACACTTACAAAGAATCCAGTTTGCCCTGGCATTGTTACCAATAAATACTTTCATTGTGCATGCAAGTAATTTTATTGTGAGAAGTAAGCCAGGTTTGTAATGTCTAATTAGCTGTACAAAAAATATTTTCAATAATTTTTTTGTGAAAAATAAACTATTTTAAAGCTAAAATAAATTTCCCTACTTAAGGTACTTCCAGGGTTTTCAAATATTGATATTAGAAATAGATTCTTTACCGATTTTACAATTAACACTTAAATATCTGAACATTCATGTTATATTGGGCATCGTTGATTACTTCACAAACGTTAAAAATTCAAGATATAGAAAAAGTTAGGAAGAATATTCTTCAGTTACAAGCATCATATTATAAGAGATCAGCAGCAACATTCTAAGGTCTCTGGGAAGGGGCAAATAAACACGCAATTCATATGCTTTTAACTTTAAAGAAATATGCTGTAAATGCTTGCCACCCCCTATTGTACACAAATATGTCATCATTTACAAAGATGGGACGGCAATTTCATGAAGTCAACATAATGTCCATGGTGCTCGAATCTTAGTGATTTTTACATGTTCAACGGATGCACTGCGAAGTCGGATAGTGAATTTAGAATAATGAATACTGTAAATCACTGTATGAAATATCACCGGATTGTACACTGTTCTTGGATGTAATTATCGACATCATTCGAAAGCCCCTAGGAACTCGATATATCTTGGCTGTGACAGAACTTGTCACCGGAATTGGTGCAATGCATTTGGACTCCTTGAAATAAACGATAAAATTTGTGTAGTCGTAAAAAACGGAAACGGGGATGAGAATATATGAACATTCGAATTCCCGTTAGAAGTCGAGTCAATCCTTATTGGTTAAAAAATCCAAATGATCGGGTATTCCACGCACAGCATCGCGACACCCCGTTCGAGCAGCACGTCCATCAAGTTTCTTCACCATTCCTCTCCCTCCAGGCGCCATCTGGACTTACCTTCGGATCGCACCAAAGCCAGTCCTTCCGTGATGGGCAGGGAGTCCTGGGACAAGGCGCGGTGCATCACCTTGATGGCTTGCAGCTTGAGGCAGCCCAGGGCGTCGGCCTGGCCCTCGCACTGCTGGTAGGTCCCGTACACCAAGTCCAAGCCGGCGGCCGCGTTGGCCGACGACGACGCCGACGCCGACGTCCGCCGCGGCCGGCACCACGTGTGTGGCCACCATCAACGCCGCCGCCGCTGCCAACGCCGCCGCCACCACCGCACCTCCACACCGCTGCTGCATGCTGCCGATGCGTCTGCGATGTGATGCGATGCGAACGGGAGAGGAGGCCGAGGGAGTGTGTGGCTGGCGAGGGGTTCGCACCCGCTCTTATAGCGGCTCGCCGGCCGCCCCGTCGCGCTGGGCTGGGCCGGCGCGCCGGCCGCGCGAAAACGGGGCCGACGCGGTGCCGGGGGATTCGGGGCTGCAGGAGCTCCCGTCCCCGCCCCCCGCCCCCCGCCCCTCCCCTCTCCAGTCCCCGCCCCCGGCCCTGCGCTCGCGCCCGCCCATCCCCTGCCTAGCAGCGCGGGCGTCCGGGGTGAAGCGACGAGCCAAGGAACGTTTTTATGGGCCCAGGCTACAAAAACGAGTCTTTGTTGCGAGCAGAATGAGCGTGTTGATTTATTATCAATTCAGCAACAACTGGAACACCCGTGTGTGAAATAGCTGGGAAATTAAAACATTAAATTACGCCATAAGTGAATATGCCTGCTATATATCTTTCGGAAAATACACAAAACGCAAGGTCAGTTCGAATTTGTTGATATAAAAGATATTAGAGACAATACTATTAATTAAATTTGTTCAAAGAATTAGTCGGCCCGACCGGGATTCGAACCGGGCCTTCTGGTTTACGCCAGCTGCTCTGACCACTAAGCTACCGAGTCAACCAACCCTTTGAACAGTTTTCACGAGCGCACTATCGCTCCTTATATGTATATATAATTGTCATACATATTCTCGAGCGTATAGCTTTCCAAGAAGGTGACGGGAAAGGTGACAATTATTTAGACAATACTATTATTCACTCGCAAAAAAACAGCTACAATTTGAAACAATACAACGACTTCATTTGATTTAGTCAAAGAAGAGCAAAAACCTGTATGTAATGTTATAGGGGAGGAGTCACAAATATTATAAGCAGTAGTACCTAAGAACCGAGCGAAGTGTCTCAGGGCGCGACACCCTGACTTCACAGTCGGGAGGTCGGGGTTCGATCCCCGGCCGGCCCATCCTGACCGGGATTTTCGTGGTTTCGCTCGCTCACACAGGCGAATGCTGGGATGGTTCCAAAATGGCACGATTATTTCTCATCATATCACCTCAGAATTCACAGGCTGATACCCAACTGCCTTGAATATCCTCTTAGAGGGATCACCAAGGATCGCACGCGATCTAAATATTACTACTACTGCTACTAATAATAATAGTATCTTAGTTGTGTAGATTGTCTTCCTAATGGTTAAATGACGAGCAGAATGGAGGCCGTCCGTCTTATTTTCCATCGACTTATAAATTAAAGTTTATGTTAACGTTGTGTTGTGATTCCAATTGCTATACGGGATGAAGCCCAACACTGTTCTCCTGCATCTATTTTACGACTTTCTGTAAATGCACTATTCGTATCGGTTGCTAATATTCTTTAGAAGAAAGCAAGAAAGCTATATTTTAGTGGTGATATTTATTCATATATTAGGTATTCTGATAAGTTTCGTGGGTAATATTAATTTAATTTGTTTTACTTGACACATAATAGGACATTTCAAAGACGATGTTACGCTGATTATCACGAAAGTAGAGATAGTACGCAAAGTATCCTATCATATTTCGTTGACGATATTTTTCTGTGTTACAAATAATGTGATTATCGAAATTGCTCTGGCAAATTTGAGGATACGATATTTAAGAAAACAAATGCAATCTTTTTCTGTAGGTTGTGCCAGGGGTATATTTTGAATTAGAGATCTTGGCTCTGCTTTGCACGTCGTTTCTTGGGACTTACAAGACAATGCTATTAATAGTCATATCTATTAATTATCGACTGATTCCTTACCTTGCTATAAAACAATGCTAACGATAGTCATATCCATTATTTTTCTGCCTGATTCCTTTCTGTCCTCTTATTCAGCCGGTATTCCAGATACTTTTCATTTCATTCTAAGACTAGATTTAGAGAATGTTTTTCTCATGAGATCCCATATCTATAATTTTTTCGTTCTAGTTTCCCTTGCTACATTGAAAAAATGCTGTGATGGTCGCTCCCTTTTCCTCTGAATGTAAATGTAGCTTCACTAATGTCAACGTCTTGTTGAGCTGTGAGTGGCATTTGTGGGGAAATTGTTATTTTCGACAGCAATATCATCAAATATCGTACTACATGTTTTTGAGGGGGTAAGTGGATTCCTTCACTTGAAGCACGATAAGGAATAAGAACCAGAATCTGTAGCTTATTTGCTGGTGGAAAATAGTTTCTATTACTTAAAGGGAATTTTTCTTGTTATTCAAATGTAGCCAAAATCAGAGTCATTCAGTTCATTTCGGTTGGGTTTCGGTTCGGTTCAAGTTCACGGTCACGGTTATTCAATGCAGTGCAGTAAAGGATCTGGCGTAGGGATGCTGGAGCTCTAGAAAAAGTGCACAGATTGTTCATGACCATTTATGTTGTGACCATTCATCACATACATTTTAACAAATTTGGAGATAAATAAATACAAATAAATATAATAAACAATAATAAATAAACAAATAAATAAGCAGTTAAGCATCCGAAAAGATGAAAAACTCAAACAACCTTGCAGAGAGAGGTAGAGTTTTTTGAAATAAGATTCTAAATTCCGTTAGAAAAAATCTTTAATGTATTTTTTCAATATGTTCTTAGTAGTTCTCTAATATGCATCACTAATTGATTTTATTTTGACTTTTGTGGTTCACGGTCCACGGTGTTTGAATTTAGTTAATCATTTCTGTTCCTCAGGTAGTTACTGCTTTCTGTTGCAAGGAATATAGAGAACGACAATTTAAAATGACGATATTCCCACTGAAGTCTAGAATCGTGAACAGATAGTGATATTAAATTTATGACCAGAAGTAAAACAATGGGCCATCTTAGCATTGGCTCAAATGATCAGGGAAATTGGACGAAAAAACCTGATCGAGATGGGAATCATTGACGCAGAACCTGAGTTACAAAATTCGTAACAACCATATCGATTCTTTAGAATTATACAGTCCAAATGGCAACTAATACATTAAACATCATTGCTAAAATCAATCCTCTTGATTCTTAGCGTAATCTCTAATTGTAAAGAAGCAGTTTTGCAGCAGCAAAAAATGTATGTGGCATTTAAACTAGTGAATCGATTTCGCACTTTACATAGATCATTTGTAGAGGCCAACAGCTTCCTTATTACTTTCCCTTGGTTGGAGATAAAATAACAAGAAGAACGTTTTCCTTAAAGCGTTAATAACAAGAAAACGCGTCAAGGAGCCCCTAATACGTTGACTCCTTTCATTTTCCTTGTACTTTCTAGTGCGCGGCAATCTCTTAATGAGAATGAAAGACACGTGCGTACAGAGTTTTTAGTCCTTTTATAGTTGCGGATATAGTAACCTACAAATATACATTTCCATCCGGAAGAAGGCAAATTGCTCCTTAAGGGACTGGGTATGATACGATTCATGGCCCGAGGTTAGAGATTTTTGCAGGACACACAACTTGAACATATCTTGAATGACACACACGTTTACAGGTAAAATAAAATGCACTTGAGTTCCGTTTAACTGTCATGGAAATGTTTAATAATTTAACAACCAATGTAAATGTAATTGCTTCATTTACTTACTGAAACGTTCAATTTCTAGGAGATGTAATTTTCGAATAGCTCATCGCAACAGAACAGGTTAAGTTAATTCATTAAGTAATTCGTTAAAATGACATGCTTTATTGCACAAGTAATTGTTTCAAAAACTCTCGACTAGACAAATTGCGAATTTTTAAGGGTGCACTAAAGCACATTAAAGAAATTATGCTCAAATAATATTCTTTTTTTAAAACGCGTTAAACAATCAAAATATTTTAGTAGATCATTTATACTTACAAGTCAAATTCCTTGATTCTTACACCTGGTAATGCGACACTTCTCTGTAAAAAAAACTATTAGTAATAATACATGTTTCTGGATACCAAAATTCACATTATACTGTACATGTGAAAAAATAGATTCATTGAAGAAACTGGTTTGTCAATGAATTTACTGCATTATTAAAAAACGATGTATTGTTAGACCACCTCCGTTCAAGCATTGAGGGCATCTTCATCAGGTTTCCTTCGTTATGTTTAGTGAAATTAAATGCTTTAATTCTCAAGTGAATAAAAGTATTGTTTCTGTTCCGGCATGATCCAAACAGTTTTATTTCAATGTCTTCTCGGAACGACCAGCAGGAGTTCTCTGAAAGGCTCGAAGGAATCCCACTACACTAGAAATGGCATGATAGAACAACCCATATCCCTAGGAACTAATTACGTATTGTAATTAAGGGATATCGGGAGTTCAAAATAGTGAACGATACTAGCCTATTTTCGTAGCAGCACACATTTTGTGTTGAATTTTCAGTACATAGTACATGTAGTTAAAATTATGGCTTTAAGAATAAAGAGATTTAGGAGGCTTCGATTTTTGTTGCAGTCGAACGAAATTTTGCAATCACGTCCTCAAGTGTAATCTCCCGTCATACTCAATTGTCGTTCATGATATCGACGCTCCATTTCCAGGATGTGATACATTTCTCATTTTTGCTCCAAGAAGTCGCTCATTTTTTCCCTTCAAACACGATCTACATCATTTGTAGTTTTGGAAACATACGGCATCCCATTTGACCTAAATTGCTCACTAGCTCATGATAGTTCTACACCTTGTAGTTGCCGAGGAAGTCGCATTGTCATGGCGATCATGGCAAAATTTCTCCAAGCTGCAATTTCTTCCTTGTTAAGCTTTTCTACGGACTTGTCAGACACCCTAATATTTTTAATCAGTGTCTTTACAAAAATCTCTTCTTTAAATTAGACTTCCAAAACAAAAACGTAATTTTATACGGACTATTCCAACAAGACTGAGGATTATGAACCCTATGCCCCGCATCCTAGATTCACCAATGATGGGAAATTGTAGCTGGGGACTTCTTAGCGAACAATTCAGTGAAAAACGAGCTGAAGTGGAAGCCACGCAAATCTGTTTATTTTAAAGCTGTAGTAATTAGTAACCTTTTAACATTTCGGAAATGTTCCTTTAAAAATTTTTTGTAAACTTGGTTTTGTAATTATTCATATATTCCAGCCGGTAAGTACATTTAGCTGGAAAAGGGTCATAATATTTTTTTCTTTGGGAATGT
>JAHLJT010008446.1:243139180-243338431 GCA_031308135.1 Acheta domesticus | reverse complement strand
TATCGAATGATTAACAAATAAATTTTCGCATTATCGCACGATGTGAAAATCTTGAAATATAATAAAGCAATAAAGATTAGAAGTTATTTCACTTATAAATGTTTTTGTCTACGACTGTCACACGAATTTTTTTAAGCCTGGCGCTAGGCCAGCAACTTTGTCTTTTCTTCAAGTCCACGAACCTTATGCAAGACAACTCCCTATTCTTGCATCACATCAATTCAGTTGACTATTCGTATTTATTTATTAAATGATCGAATTCCTACATTTGAATTTCGTGCATGTGCTGAGGTGACGCGCACAATACACAACGTCTGACGTCTACGGCGGCATACCTATGTGTATGTGTCCAAAAATATAAAGGGACAGATTGGTCGTGCGACGGAAAAGTAAATAACGAGGAGAGTTTAGGCCAGGACCGCTCAAGCAGAGCAAATCGGCAGCGCGGAGCCGTGTTGTCAGCCGAGATCAGGACACCGGAGCGCGAGCGTTGCGCGCCTTGCGATAACCACTGTCACAGTGTCCCGGTAACTCCAGTCGCGGAAACATGGAAGTCGACGCGAGCACTTCACTGACCAGAGCATCTACACCGACAATTTTCAATTCAGTATGGGAAGAAAAGTATCTTTTCGCCGACTACGGCTGCTATGCCAAATGTTTAGTTTACATAAAGGGTTCAATCACGTGAAGAAGTTAATTTGCAAAGACATTATACATTTAATAATGCTGATGAAAATGACAAGTACGCTGAAGAAGAACAAAAGGAAGTTTTCAGTGTTCTGAAAAACAATGCCTCACTAGAAGTAAGTTTTGGATATATTTTGATGTTCTTGTGTTGTTTTGACAGTAAAATAGAACAATACAAAAGAGTTTAATTTTATTGCATACCGATACTACAACGTGAGCGTTTAGGAAAAGAACTTCCCAAAAAACCCTTTTCCAAAACCGCATCGTAATGCTGCTCGATTTGTTAAGTACTTTTGAATCAACATAAAACTGTGAGCAATTTTTTGCTTCTTTGAAAATTTGTAAATCTCGAATGAGAAGTACAATTACAGATCACAATCTGAAATGCATGTTACGGCTCAATAGCACCGTGTCATCTCTTCCAAATATAGAAAGTATATTGCGAGAAAAAACACTTAAAAGGTGTAATAAGAATATTTGATTTTTCAATCAACTTCATTGTTTAATTTTAATTTCCTTTACTTTTAGTATTTTTATTACTAGTTTATTTAATCACATTTTTTGTGCAACCTTTATAATACTTTTCATATTCAGCAGCATGATAAACTGTGTAATGTCACCGCTATTAAATTTATGTATTGAGCACTTTTTTTGCAACTAAACAATTGGCATTGCCAGCGCAATCTGCAAAAACATACCTTTCTTTCCATGCTGCATTGCAAATTATCGTTTTTTTAAATTTCCAAATTACATTAATACGTTTATATCTAGTAACTGTTCCAATTAATGTTACAAAAGTATCTTACTGTTTTTTCTGTCGTAATACCCTTTCCCAGAGCTGTGAGATTTTTTCATTCCGAACAACGGAAAATACCCCGTAGAAAATACGACGCGACCCACTGTGCCACATGCCGCCCATCGATATTTGATGACGTCATTTGCTCTTTCTGCGGCGAAAGAGAAGAGAGCAACCGGCCGATCCTCCTCGGAGCAAATGGTTGAGCGGCCCTGGCTTAGACAATGCCGTTAGGCAACAGAGAGAGGAGGAGAAATCCCCATTACTTTTGGATAAACAGTCTGCAGGAGTCTTCGCAGATGAGCTTGTTGAGCTAGCTGTCCATGCTGACAGTCAAAACCAAAAAAGCAATAGAGACTATAAAACTTTTCATTGTTACTAATACCTATGTATTAGTCCTTGAATAAATAAATATATGATTCCCTTTTTTCGTTTGCTTTACTTACAAAAATATTGAGAAATTTTCAATTTTTTTTATTCTTAAAAATCATCGTTTCGACAATTACTGTATTGTCATCATCAGGTTCTGAAATGTATTCATACACAACAGTTAAACTAGAATAGAACAAATAATCACGATAGTTAACATTGAAATGTGAATTTCTCATCAACATTAAATAATAAATATTAACCTTTCAAAAATACTACTGAGATGGTGCATAGGTGCTTAAGGTTACCGCCCGAACCGCGGACCACAATGAAATCGATTTACGACTTTTAAGATGCAAACTAGTACTCATATCTTCGTGGAACCGATGCCGCCGCGCCAGCCCAGAAACTTCGTTGTTCGTTCCCGAGCTGCGATGTGTCGAGGAGGGGATGGACGCCACTCATCGGCAGGGGAAGTGACATCGGGAGGGGAGCGCGGGTCGGTTGAACGCCTAACAGCCATCACTTCGAAGCCCATGTCAACGCGAAAGATCTTTATTTTTCCGGTGTTCGTGTGGGACAGTGTGGGAAACACACAAGACGGCGAGAACAGAATTAGAAAACAATACAATAGAATAGTAATTTTACGACCTTGACTTGCGATACTGAAATTCTTGCAAATCGTGATGCTCCAGATATCGTAAAAGGCAGATCACAAAGCAGTGTGATTTTTCAAATATACAGACAGCCATGCACCTAAATAAAATAGTGAAGTCTACAGCAAACCCTTGATTGCTTCTTCCAGAAATTTCGAAAACGTTTGGTGTGGAAAAATATATTATTTGAATTAGAAATATAATTCGTAAGAATATATTATAAAAGGTTTCCATTTAAAAAAATATGAAGCATATTTATGTTAAATATAATGTAAAAACTATGTTTTTCGTAGATAGGGAAGGATCTAATTGAAAAATCCATTTTGGATCAAAATAATTGTACAATTGCACTTTCTTTGGCTTTTTACTGTCTTACTAAATCATTTTTCTTTTAAGTGAACAATACTTAAATAACCAGTGAAATTTCTACATTTGTTTAAACATAAATTAATATTAAACAGTTTGTATCATTAAGAAAATGATACGCCCAAATAGTTGCACCCAATTCGCGGCTTCCCCTCCCTTGCAACTTGTCACCGTTCTGAAGGTCACTCGCTAGTCCTTTCGTCAAAGCGGCTACCTAACCAGAACTCTCTGAACGGCTTCCTTCCACGCTACAAGTGACCTTCTCTCTGCTATAAACTTCGTCTCAGCTCCGAGCTGCGTTCGGAGCCGAGACGAGACGAGCGCTCGCGCCCGTTTGATGCGAGTTGGGAAGGCGTGGCCTGCATTGTTTCCAATTTTATCCAGCGGAGTGTAGATAAGTCAAAACTTTGTTGTCAAAAATTCGCTCCCATGTAAAATTTAATCTCGCTTTATATTCTTATAAGAATGAAGGAGTTTCGTCCACTTTCAGAACATCCTTGCAGACACCAGACAGGTAAAATCAGTTTAACTTGGAGAATTCTAGCAATACTGTTATTCATTGTCATAATCATACTATAGTATAAGTATAAGCATACTATAAGTTAGAGTTATTTTGATTAAATGCATTACTGTTGTTTAATGTTCCTCGTATTTTTTAATTGAATATAATAAAATGTTTATGCCTATTTAAATATTCATATTAGTATTTCATGTGTCAATTTAAATGCCTATTTTAGATTTTTAATTGCCTATTTGCGTATCTACTTTTACTGTTTTTGGAGCCTGAAACCCCGCAGTTTAATTAGTACCGAGTTTGTCCTGCTAGACATATTTGATTTCTAGCGGTAAGATCCGCAGCAAACAGGGATAATATTTTAATAGAATAACATGGATAATAATATCCCCGAGGCCTGACCCGCTGATACGATGCGTCCTATGCTTACCGCGCAGAGCTTGGTCTTGTTGAATCTATGAAATACCTCTCAAAACGGGAATTTCATCTTCGCTATCTTGCTGTCGGATTAGCTCATTAAAGAACTTCCTGTTTTACGCCAAGTAAACATGTACAACGACGCTGTTGCTGTACACTGAACTGTAAGTTCTGCACTATCCTTCGAACTAAATACGAATTCATCCAGAAAAATTAGTATTAAAGAAAGATTAGTTTTTACGAAATGAAGTTTAGTTTCACTGTGAATCTAATATCCAATGCGTGTTTGTATTTATGCAAGCCATCTTTGGCAGCGAAAATATTTTATTTTATATTGTTTTTGAACTCGGACGTAGATATCGAGCATTGTTTATACTTTTGTAAAGCGTTTAAAAATAGTGTACAAGTATTGTGTTGACATTTGTAATGTTACGCCTAGATGAGTAAATAATATCTTTGCATGCCAGTAGGTATTTCTACTCTTTGCGACCTATTCAGAAATAAGAAATTATCAAATTGCTGGTAAACATATTTTGAACTTGGACTGGAAACGTTCCTACGTGTCACCTATTACACATAGATCGCTTTACATTGTGTTTCTATCTTTGGGCTTAAACGTTGTTTTAGCTACCATCAAAGAACAAGCAGAGTTGCACGTCGGTTCTGTGTAAACTTTTCTGATTTGTGCAGTTGCCAAAAGTTTTCTTTATGCACTTTCCAAAATTTAAGCCGTTTGATTGCATCTCCTTTGTATTCTGGGATGCGGTTCATAAACACTTTGACAATCTGTTTAAATTATGGTATCTTTTCACAATACGGAAAAGAATTGGTACATACATGTTTATTGATTATCCATCGCAAGTCACAATTGTCTGCTCTATTTGTCCAGAATTCTTGCAATAAACTGTGTAAGTAATCTAGTTAGAAAAGAAAAATACGAGCTGTTTATCAACTCTATTCTTGTGACTTATAAAATTACTTAACCTTGTAATGATATTCTTCGATTGTCCTATAATAAAGGAAAATAATGCAGATGAAATAATTTTGCAGATGAAATTGGTCAGTCGATTACTTCCTAAATCTCAAAAAGTTCATTAATTCTAAAATCATGAAACGAGATGGTGACTCTAAAAAACCTCATCATCAATGCATACAACCTCTTCATCCACTATCTGAACTCCAAAACGTCCTCCTGTATTCGAAATTTCTCGTCGAAACACAACTATTTCTCTTTATCAGAATGCTCTGAAGAAACATTTTGTAATTCAACAGCTATTCCGTCATGTGATTACGATTAGCCCTTCGCAACATAGTTACATACTTGCTGCACAGCAAGAATGTCAAACCGCGTCCCCACGAGCTATTTGTCCGCCTGGAATGTCGGTGTTTCTGCGAGCACCGGGTAACTTCCCCTGACGTCGATGTTATTCCTCCTCCAAATTAAGAAGGGTGTGCACATGCCCAAGCTGAAGCGGCGCGAGGCGAGGAATAGTAGCTTCAGACGAAAAGGAATAGTAGCTTCATATTTGACAGATTTGTTCTTTCAAAGAACCGACATTTCTATTATTTACTACTTACTGCTATTTTGTGTTTTTCTTTTTAAATTCTGCCTTGTGTAAACAGTTTAGCAAGTGGCAGCAATATGTTTGAATGACGAATTCTTTCCCTCTTTTATGATGCTTTTTTAAATCATTCAGTTATTCTATGTGTATAGCAATAATGTGAAATAAATTAAGAGGTTTCTATAAATTTACACTTTTCGCTTATGGGCTGACAGTTCTTTAAAAAAAATCTTTGTCTGCCAAACCTAACCTGATCGAGGAAATTAATGCGATGGCTCTTAAGTAACGATCAAGATAATTTCGATTAAAAATGTTGAATTTTACTTTCACTTAAGGATTTGAAACCTGACTGGTGAATTATTACTGTTTATTGTTTTTTCTATGTTTTGCTAGAAGCAATGGGAATTAATGTAGATGTTTAGTACAAGTCTATTTATCGGCTTCCAGTAAAATTGATCTTACATTTTTTCCATATCGTTTTAGAAACTCTTTTCTTTCCCCCTCTTTTGTTTCGCTCCATAGAAGAATATAGTCTCTTATTTTTCAGTCTTTATTTTTGTCAACAAAATGTATTTAAGACACAAAGAGGTTTTCTGCCTCAACTTTGATACCGCTACTCCACTCTCCGGAAGGACACCTTTCTGAGTATAATCAGCCAGACTCAGCGAAGCCCAGATTATTTTATGGAGATACGCTTTTTTCAGGCTCATCCGAAAATATTGTAATTGGAATCTGGTGGAGATGCGATCAACATCCATCGCATGACTCTACGATTGCCCTTCCCAAACAGCATATATTATTGCTGTGGCTAGAACCTGAAGTCACGCGCGTAGGTTTTCAAGTTTTACGTGCTAACCGTTAATCCGCCGCAAAGGAGATATCAGAGTCACAGATGCGTCCATAAAAATATGTATCTTTATGTATTGAAAATTTCTTAGAAAGTATTTGAAGAAACATTTGTAGACTTTTTGATAAAATCGTCTTGACATACACGAAGAAAATTGTCAGTTGATTCAAAACTAAACAAAATACTAATAATTCGAAGAAAACAACCTTGAATGGACTCGAAATCTAAAATTGAACAACAGATTGCATTAAGAAAGAATCTTACATTCAAAATTGAAGAAAAGGCAAGGTTGTGAAAAATGGACCTTTGCAATTTTTAAAATTTTAGATTTTTTATGGAAAATTAAACCTGTTAGGCAATGATAATTGCACTTTATTTATATTCGAGAAAAACAATAAGAAAACATTTTCCAGAATTCTGGAGAAAATTTCGAAAGTATCCTAGGAGATTTATGTGAAGTATTCCCCAAAATTAACGATCCTTTTCAAATTTGTGGGACCTCAAGCTTGGCCAGATCGATCTGAGGATATTAATTTGTACAAAATTCTGTGTACGAATATGCACTTTTGGGGATCAGGGACCCCCTATAAACTAGTATTTCAGATAAAATCTCAACGTGTACACCGAGTGTCACACCAACTGTGGGCCGTCCTTTTGTCTTCTGAACGGTTCGCGATACCAAATGCAGTTTTCGCTAAACAATGCGAAATCATGGGCGAAATTATATGCTGTACAGATAATGTTCGTAATATTTTTCGTTTTAGAAAACGTTAATTATCTTTGATTTTTTAAATGGAACTGTATATTTTTCTCACTAGCAATGAATAGATCATAAAAAGAGGAATTCAATGGTGTATAATTTGTAAATGTTTTCACAGTACTTTGACTATAAAATAATACTTTCTGACATGTGATTTTAAATAAAACCAATTTCCTTTAGTAGCCGTTCCAGCTGTCTCCTTCGGGGAAGGTGAACTTCGCTTGGCAGCACCGTCGCCTAACACCCTCGGCGCAGCGAAGGCCACAAGTTTGATTGCAATGGCTGCTACAGGAAATTTTGTATGTTTAATTTAAAATCACATGTCAAAAAGTCTACTTTTATACTCACATTTCTATCAAGATACTAACATTACATCATTGGACTTCATACCTTTCATACCTCACCGCATACCTTGCCATCCTGGATGCTGATGGATATAACAGATTTGCAGAACTCCATATTTCTAAAGGACAGATATTTCAATACCCTTAATTTGTTGCGATGATATCAGAATATACATGTGGAAGTCTTGATAAAATGCAGTTACGATTATATCTAGGTTTGCGTCATACATATTATTGTGAGCAGCTATTCTCTGCAATGAAAAGAATAAAAATCAAAGAAAAAAACAATTTCAGGAAAAGACATTGAAGAGCGTTTATTGCTTCGCAACAGGCAAAGAACTGACACTGATATTGCATCACTTGTTAATGAAATTATGTCCAAAATTAATTTCATAAAATATTGTTGTTGCATTGAATCGAATTTTACGTTTCCTATTAAACTTACAGATTTCTTTCTGAGTATGAGCCTCGGCGTGCCCTCCGCGCCCCAATCTAACCCCTTCCTGCCTCGGCGACGAATTGTCGCCTAAGGCCAAGGCCAACTCGCGCCCCGAGGGCTCATGTTTTGCCAGGCTCTGGCGGCAAATCTCTCAGGGGCTCATGTTTTGCCAGGCTCTCGCGCCTCGAGCAGTCTGTGCCCGCCAGTCTCGGCCAGTGCCCGCGGTAGTTCGCGGGCGCCCGCGTGCCCGCCTGCGGACAGCTGAGTTGGAACAGCCTGTTATAGTCCGTGTTACTAATTTTTAGTCATTTTAAGTAGTAATTTTTGTCATGTGTATGGTGAGACGACATGACTGAGAAGCTTTTTAGTATCTCGTTTACACAAAGCATCGATGTTAAAATTAAAGAAAGTATCTTCATTGGTCCGCAGATTCGTCACTTTCTTAAGGATATACATTTTGACTTTGTTCTCCAGGGCCATGAGAAATTAGCATCGGAAGGATTTAAAGATGTGAATGATTTGTTGGGAAATCGCAGAGATAATAACTATGTTGCAATTGTCAATACTCTTTAGAAAAGTACCATCGATTAGGATGCAACATTTTACTTAAACCCCATTTACTATATTCTCACCACTACTCTTCCGACAACTGTAATGCTGTAAGTGACGAACTTGGAAAGCGATTCTATCACGACAGTTTGCAAACGGAATGAATGTATCAGGGGAAAGGAACACTACTATGCTTGCCCACTACTGTTGGACAGTGGCAAGGGAAGACACAGAAAGAAAGTGCTAGTGACGAGCAAGGGGAAGACGTTCACGCGTATAAGTCTTTTTATTAGAGGACAGATAAGCTATAAATAAGTTAGACTTATTAAACAATATCTAATATCACATTCATTATTCCATACCTAAAATGAGGGTACTTTAGCTATTTTGAGAAAATAAAGAATTCCGAAGAATATTTTTACTATTTCTGATCGAAATTAGTATATCCAAAAAAGTAGAGTTAAAAAACAAAATCGGATGCCATATTTATTTTTCTCAACCAATTACGGTATTTTGCTAAATTGAGAAAGGAAAGAATTTTAAATTTAATTTTTGTTGAACAGTGTAATTCAGCCAGTAAATATTGAAATTTATTTGGAAAAAACCCTCCAGTGCTAGTGTTTGAACGCTGCATACTCGTGTATAGAGTGTGTCCTAACTAAGACGCTCCCAAAATCCACTTTTCCATATTTATTTGTATACTCAGTGACCATTTTCTTCCCTCAATAGTTTCCTATAGTTCTCCTAGCAAGTTTACAATTCCTGGAAGTTATTTATCCTTCAACAAAATAAATCTCAAAACCACATTTCCTAATTATTATGTAACTAAGGTAGTGTAGCAGTTCAATTACTTACCTTCCAGTTATGGGGCCGAAGTTTGATCGAAGAGAAATTCGTGGTGGACAAAGCGATTTGCAACAGGCACATTCTGTACGTATGGCCTCCGTCCTCATCGTCATTCGCTGAACTTTAACTCCCTAACTTTCACATTTGCATATCTCCTCTACCTCCATCCAAACCCGAGAAAAGGGAGAAAAGACTTAAATCACGTTCGGAAGGGAGGGACAAGGAAGGAAAAGAGGAGAGAAAAATTCACATATATGTAATCAGAAAAATAAGTAATTTTTGCCTGATTTTTCTGGAATATATAATATATCGTCCTCTCACCTCTCATTATCATTATTATTTCATCTTCTATACCCCCAGGGCTAACAACCCTGGGATATAAAAAAAGGATCCACCTAAATGCTGATCCCTTAATAAAAATTACATGCACCTGCTACCGTGATAATAAAATTGAGCCCCGGTAAATGCTCGGTGCATGCACACGTGGTCCAAGGCGGCCTATTCGCGAGCAAAAATTCGATACGGGTCAGTAACATTTATTACAATGTTTTCTGAAGTTACGGCAGGGCTGACAGGAAATCAACACTGTTTAAATAGTACCTTCGATGTGAAAGGACAGTCCAGGCAAATGACATTGGTCTTTACAGATATCACTGTACACACATTCAACATTTTTTGGACGAAATCATGTCCAATGCAAGAAGCTTAGGAGTTGAATGTGTTTGTGTCTGTGGTTGTGCGTGTGCGTATATGCGCGTGTACGTTTATGTGCACGCGTGTGTAACGACGAAACGTGCCGTAAGGACGCGTTTCAGGGGAGGTCGCATGACGAGAAACCGGGGAATGTGGGCGGAGCGTCCTACAAAGCTTCGTCGTCATTTTCACGTTTCGGCTGCGACCATGAAATATCTTTTCGATGCGCCTTCGTCACCTTACAAGATCTAAGTAATGACGACTGATTGAGAGGAAAGACATTCTGGGAAGATTATCTTAGGCAATGTAAATACATTCGACTCTGGTAAGACTTGGATTGCAGAAATTTCATTCCGATTATTTCAGAATAAAAGATAAAAGTTAGCAGCAAACGGTCCATGTAATCGTCGAGTTAGAGAGTTTGAGTGCGGTTTCCTACTTTTTACGGCTTGGTTGAGATTGTTTTGGTGGCTTCTTTTCCTTGAAAGCAAAATGTTCGTACTTTCATTTGGGGGATTAAGGCAAAAGCCTCACCTTGAACTTAACGGCCAAATACTAGTCCGGAGTATCGTAGATACGACAAATTATAATACCAATGGCAGTTTCATTACCATCAAAGCGAAAAAGAATATGATAAACTTTTGAATCATAGATTTACAATTTCTTTTTCTCCTTCTTCTTCTTCTTCTCCATCTCCTTCTCCATCTTCTTCTCCATCTGCTTCTCCAGACGATGTTTAACTTTGACTTCAGCAGCTGAGAACGAATGAAACGAGAATTGTGTAGACGAGCCCAACAGAAGGGCTGACGTGATACCATCAGTAGCAAACGCGCCTCAGTTTAATCCCCCCCCCCAAAATCCTCAACATTAACTAGATTAAACACCTATACCCTAGAAACCACGGTAACAATTAGGAACCGAAGTGACAGGAATGAATCTGTATGCAGGTAATAAGGCATTAAACCAATAGGGGGAAGGTGTTGTACAGTACTTTGGACATGTATGTACTTTGGACCTAGGCTAATTCTTGCTCTGCCTGCTAAGATATATGAATACTACTGTATGTAGTTCATAGATCTGTCAATATTGGTCTCTGTACAGTTGAATTTGTTTATTTGACAATTCAATCTGCAGCAAAAACTATTAAAAACGTAAAATCACCTGTCAAAAGTAAGTATTCTTCATTAGTTTCTCTTAATTATAGATAAAAAAAACAAGATCACCTTTGAAATGAAAGCAATTACTGATTCCGTATTGTTTTAAGAGAACAACTTGTTTGAAATGAAGCCCATTCTAACATCAAAATGGCAAAAAGACACGTACTTCAAAGTGAGGATGTGTTGTACCTTGGACCCATCTAAAGTGCTGTACCTCGGACAGATCCAAGGTACAATACTTCCCAAATTATATTACTATTCTATTTGATGTAGTCTATTTACGCTGAGCTTTACAACTAAATGTGAATTATCGATGATTTCAAAATGTTTTTTTAAAGCATGTGGTGCAACCGGTGTCAAGAGAAAACCTGTAATCAAAGAGGACATTGAGAAAAAACAGGTATAGTTTATGGGATTATTTATTATTATTCTGTTATTTGTTATTATATTTATCAGATTACACTTATGACGTGCAATATATGAAAAAGGATCTGAATTCTCAAACCATTCCAAAGAAGATACTACTATATTTGCAATCGACAAGAATGATTTAATAAAGCTTCCACATCCAGTTCCCACAGGAGGATCAGTTCGATAACTTCAATAGTTTACATCTGAACTTGATTTATCCAGCTTTTGCTAGACCTTGTTATTGAACATTTAATAGAGACTCTGTACACCTGAAAACGTTAATTAGACCTTTTTTCGTCTGAAGATATTAATGTTTATTCACAAGTTTATAAATAACTTTGTTCTTCCAAATACGTTGCCATTTTACCAACACAATTACTAGAGGCTGAATATTCAGGCATTTATTTTACCTAAATTAAGCAGGCACAAAGGCAATTACTTTTGCTAAAATAAGCATGCAAAAAACACATTTATTCTGTCAAAAGTAGGGGTAAAAACACTGGAATCATTGAATAATCGCCATTTAAAAGCTTTTATTGTAAAAAGTAATAATAAAAATAATTTACTTTTTACAATAAAGTAAGTAAATAAAATTTACTTGGAAGGAAAATACCTTTTCTTTGTAATCTAGATTGCACATGTCCATCCGGTATGACGACTACGATTTATTTTACCTCGCTACGCCGTGCCTACAAAATGCTATTGTGGAGTCCTTTTTTGAGTCTTGAAATGGTATCGGTGAAAACGTAATTATAAATATATTATTTCATACTTGTGTAATCGCCAGAAGGGAAGAGAGTGCAAGAAAGAACTGAGAAAGTCATATCATGTACAGACATCTCTGTCCTCAAAGGGTTCCCAGACATACACAAACACAGGATGAGATCTCTCGTGAACAAACATGTCTATCAGTAACAATGAAAAATATCAAAAAATCTTCATTGTCATCATGTTTCTTTCCCTTTTTAGATTTTTAACACAATCTGACACTGGAGCCTCTGGGTCCACACAGAGACAATACACGACAGCGCCTTCATGTTGTCTAGGCTTGCAAGTATTTTTTCTTTCTCGATAGAGACTGGTGCCAGGAAGGTAAAACGGAAAATATTGACGAAAAAGGCAGAAAAGGCACAAATGAAACAGTAAAAAGACACAAATAAGGCAAAATGCCCAAAATACGTATCAGAAGCTAAAATAAGCAAAAAAGGCAAAATGAAAATCTACTAAAAAAACTCCAGAAGTACATTTTAAGCGAGTCCAATTGTAGAAATTGTATTAGTAATAAAAAGGCATTTTGCCAAATTTCCGGACTCTATTAATTACGAACGGTCCAAAGTACAACAAACCTAGGATCAAGGTACAACACCTGTGTTGTACCGCGGTTCTAGTTATACTTTTTTAAATTTGCAAATAAATCAATGATCTCGTAAGAATATGCACTTGAAAAAAATATGTGTGATGTATAAAAGAGTATTCAGAAAAAATATTTTGGCCAATTTTTGTCCAGAAACAACCAAATTAAAAATTGGTTCGGAGGTACAACTCCTTCCCCTACCCTGACGCGTCAGGGATGACGGTTTATTTATCGTCACAAAACAGTAAAAAGTGTATGTGGTGAATGGGGAAGATGGACAGGCTTTCTTCACTCCCAGAACTCCTACCCACTCTTTTAAAAAACAAGTTGAAATATGAAAACTTCAACGGGAATAAGGGTTCCGCATTCTGGTGGTTGGCAACACCAGAATAAAACCTTCCTGTGAAATAGAAAATTAGTTGCATTGGCAAACGAACTACAGATTTAATTTTGAAATATTGTTAATGAAATATCTATCGCCGTCCCAATCTTCCAGCACCTATCACAAAGAAAGCTGAGAACAACGTACGAAAATAGTGAAGCCAAGCAAAATGCCAACTCAGCATTTGATTAATAGTTACTGTTCAGACGCTGAGATGTGAGGATCATCCCCTCGCGAGTGTCATGCCTGACAGTCAGTGCCAGTGGCAAGTGCTTCCGAAATCATACTCATAAGTGGACGTTAAAAAGTTAAATTCTGATGAATGAATAGAAAAATATTTTGAAATATCAGAATGAACATTCTGATCGTTAATATTGATGTTTGTTCCTGTCTTCTCCTTGTCATGATCATGAATTGCTGTAATTGAGCCTCTACCCTCATTGCCACCTTTCTCAGTCACCCCTCTACCTGTAACAATCTCAGAGATACGAAAGCCATTTTCCCCAAAGGAGATAGTCGCAAAAAACGTCTATAGGAAAGTTTGTCGGTTATGTATTAAATAACAAGTCAGAAAATATACTTTTGTAGTCAAGCTACTACCAAAACATTAACAAATGATATATCATTGAATTCATCTTTTTCTTATCTATCCTTTCCCAGTGAGAGAAATACATACTATCACATGCCCCACCAACTGTGGGGCACCCTCATATCTTCTAACCGGTTCATGATAATGCAATTTTCGGTCAAGAATGCTGAATCATGGGACAAATAATATGCTATAATATTTATCCGTAATATTTTTAGTTTTCGAAAAATCTAATTATTTTTGAATTTTAAATGGAACAGTATAGTATTTTTCTCACTAGCAATACATAAATCATAAAACGAGGAATACAATGGTGTATAATTTGTTAATGTTTTGACAGTAATTTGACTATAAAATAATACTTTCTGACATGTTATTTTGAATCAAAGCAACATTTCCTTTAGAAGCTCTTGCAACCGTCGCCTTTGGGGAAGGGTGAAACGGTGGCCTTCGCTTCTTGGTGCCACCATCCGCAAGAGCCTCAGCGCCGTATAGGCGACAGTTATAAGGGCTGCTACAGAAAATATTGTCTCTTATTTTAAAATTACAAGTTATAAAACATATTTTACATTCTAATTTGTACCAAAATACTAACTTATGATACATCATTGAATTCGTCTTTTTATAATCTGTCCATTGCTGTTGAGAAAATGTATAATTCCATTTAAAAATGAAAAATGATTTAAATTCTCAAAATCTAAAAATATCCCAACCAATATCTCTAAGGCTCATTATTTGACCCATGATTCCTTTTTGAGTGAAAACTGCACTTCGATATTGTGAACCATTTAGAAGTTATAGGGGTGGCCCACAATTGGTAAGACACCTGTACAGTTCCATTTAAAAAACTCGAAGATGAATAAATTTCTCGGAAGCTAAAAGTACTTCAAACAATATCTACCCGGCGTATTACTTGCCCCACAATTCCGTATTGTTGAACAAAAGTGCATTTCGACATCTTGAACCGTTTAAAAGTTATGGTGGTGTCCCTTAGTTGGTGGGACACCCCCCATGTTGTATTTTTCTCACTAGCAATGGATATATCATAAAAAGAGGATTACAGTGATATATAATTTGTTAATGTTTTGATAGTAGTTTGAGTTTTAAATTAGACTTTCTGACACGTGATTTCAAGTAAAATTAATTAAATTTCGTGGATTAGCCCTTGCAACTGTCGCCTTTGGGAAAATGTGGCCTTCGTGGCTCTGCGGCTTTCGGGAACTAGGGAGACTGACAGAGATGACAGTGAGGGTACAGGCGCAATTACAGCAATCCCTGGTCTTGACTAGAAAGATACAGAAATAAACAAGTATTAACTAACAGAATGAAAGATGTTTTCTAATCATTCATCATAATTTAACTTTTCTCCCATTGATTGAAATTCCAAAGCATCGATCATTAAAATGAAAGGTATAAAAATAGTTGTATAAGGAAGATACTAACAAAGATCATATTTAAAGTTAACAAGAATAGAGTTCGAAGCGAAGCCTAATAGCTGTAAGAACAAGCCAGTATTTTTTAAAAATCCAAATCAAACGAAAGGGAATAAGTAGTTGAAGAATGTCACTGTAATTTCTCCATATAAATCATCTGGACATATTGTAGTGACAATCTTCAACTACTCATTCCAAACATTTTCTAAATCTGTATTTTCGAAAATTGCTAACAAATTATTAACATTGGAAAAGTATAACATTGATGATAAAGATTTTTTTCCATAAAGAAATATCTTCTTTAAACTAGGTCTTGAAAATATTAAATCCAAGCAATGTCTTCTTCTCTAGCTCTACAGCCCTTTGTGGGCCTCGGCTTCACGTACAACAGCATTCCAGCATTTCGGTCTTCTGCCATCTTCTTCCAGTTCTTTACTTTCATGATGTTGAGGTCTATTAACACATCATCCTTCCATCTTTTTTTGGGACGGCTTCTCCTCTGTTTTGAGAAGAGATTACCTTCTAATATCTTTTTAGGCATTTTTGATTGTTCCATTCTTTCTATATGTCCTAACTATCTAATCCTTTGTGCTTTGATAAGCCTGACAATGTCTTTTTCTTCCAATATTAAATTGATCTCATCATTGCGTCTATATCTCCATATCTCTTGATCTTTGATAGGTCCATATATTTTCGGTATTATTTTGCATTCAAATCGCTTTAACTCATTTGCATCATTTGTTGTTAATGTCCAGACCTCTGCCCCATATGTTACCACAGAACGTATTAAGGTTTTATATATTTTCATTTTCGTGTTATGTCTTATTAATTTATTTCTTAGTATTTCCATATTTATATAATATGCTTTATTCCCTGCCTTTATTCGTTCTTTGATGTTCTCCCTCATGTAATTTTGATTACTAATAAGGGTTCCTAAATACTTGAAGTTGGTAACTCCTTCAAAGGTTTTATTTAATATTTTAATATTTTGGAGGCTCCTTCTTGTGTCTGATGTGGAAAGTACCATATACTTTGTTTTGTTCTCATTTACTATTAGGCCTATTGTTTCCGCTTTTCTTTCCATTTCTTCATAACATTTTATTAAACTTCTGTTTCTAGCTACGAGTATTATGCAAATATCATCTGCATATGCACATATTTGTACTGATTTATAAAATATCGTACTGTTATGTGTTAACTTATTTATTATACTATGAAGTGCTATAATAAAGAGAGTAGCTGATAAACTGTCTCCTTGCTTTACTCCTGTCTCTATTGTAATAGGTTTGCTCTTTTTGTTACCCCATTTAATTACTGCTTTTGTATTTTTCATTGTCATCTTAATCAGATTTATCAGTTTTTCTGGTATTCCTGAGGCGTAGAGTGTTTCATAAAGGATCTTCCTATTTATACAATCAAATGCTTGTTTATAATCCATAAATAATAGGTGAATATCTATATCATGTTGTTGAAATTTTTCAATAATTTGTCTTACTAAAAATATTTGATCCATTATACCTTCATAAGGATTATATACCTTAATAATCCAAGCAGTGTACTTATTTTTAAAGTTCGGGAAGGTTAAGTTTATCGGCGAATCTATTGGTGTAGAGAAACGTGAATGACCTGCCAAATCGAAGAACTCTGAATCCCGGCGCAGAGAAAAGTGTTTTACTATAAAGGGTGCAGGTTAGTATTATAATATTGAGTAGCGGTTACAAATAATGAGAGGACGTATGTGCGGTTGTAGCACCCTAGTTTTTGTGTATAACTATTTTGTCTTCTCGCTCATCCAATACCAGAAGTGTTTAAACTGAATTTTATAATGTCTGTTTATGTAATATTTCATATTTTTTACATTTTCACGTTTCTGCCTCCAACTCAGCGGACTTTGGCAGCTGCATCAAAAGCTCATGTTGATCCTGACTGTGTATATTTTGCTCGCTTGCTGAAAGCGTAAAGTACATCGTCCAAGAAATATTGAGTTAAAATGCTTCTTGTTGTTTATGTTAACAGTCGTATCTCAAAAGTCGGTAGCAGCAGTTGATATTTTACCGTAACTATTCCTGTAATATGAGGAGTATAAGAAGATGTGCATACTTTTTGAATCTTTAGAACAAATGACTACTTCATGATCTTACGAAAAATATATTCTACTTCGATTTGAATGAACGTCTAGGGCAGTGTTGTCAAGGTCGATATCACGAGACCGTGGTACGGGTAGCATGACGAAATTACCCTCCCCCCCTAGGCTGTTGATCATCTCGCCACAAGAGAGCACTAGGTAGTCAAAGTCGCCATGAACCATTTTAAGCTCTACACATGAAATACGATTTGGCGGGATTTAGTTATATCAGTCAACAAGAACGTTTATTGTTTTTGTTATTTTTATTAATATTAATATTTCTTATTTTTCTGTGCATATCTTTTATTTACATTGGATTCCACGTTTGTAAACTCAAGTCCTAAAGATATTGAAAGACGAATTCGAAAACTATTTCTCAAATTTTTCAAAACTTAACCGAACCCCGTCCTTGCTTTTGAGCAATTTCATGATTGAAAATGCTTGTTCACAGACATATGAACCATAAATAATATTATTCATACATAGCGCTACCATACATAATATTATTCGAGCAGCATTATCTATTAAGTTGTGTCGGAGGTCGTGGTTAATCGAGTACCTTGTAAAATGCTATTACACTGCCTTTTGAGTGTATGGTTAATATTGATAGTTTCCTTTCCCGACACTAGTTGCGCAGAGAAAATCGTAGCATGCCACGAAACATGCCACTGCCACAGGTAGGAGACCTTGACATCACTGCTCGAGAGACTAATATTTGTATATCAGGGGTTCACAACATCCCATTGTCTCAAAGTATAATACATTTTTTCAACTACGATTGGTTTTACTATTTCAAAGGTGCAGTAAAATATCATATCGCCCCGAATTAACAATTTTAATGTCTTCCTGATTTCTTCACACGTATCTTTCTTCTTTATTTTACACACGAAAAACCCTACAACAGTCATCATTCCCCTCAAAGCTTCTTTCACTATTGGATCCCTTTCTTCATTTTTATATCTTCGTCATTACAAATGTTTTTTTCTGTTCTGGAAAACAATTTCCCGGTATTCACAATGTCCCAAGTAGAACGGGTTTCAATATTACTTTCTCGTCTTACTTAGTAAGAAGAGAATGTATTGTAATCGTGGGCCTTCAAAGGGCGATTTTTCGACAAAAAAAAACAACTATAGTTCCCGGGTCCTGGTGACGATAAATTAAATAAATCTTGTTAATGTATGAAGTAAATTACTTCCTTTATTACGATGTGCAGTCAGAATAATCTATCACTTTGTGTAATCAGTGTTGTGGGTTCGTAGTACCGAAAAATCGGCAAAACGTCTGTCTGTCTGGCCGTCCATTCGTTTGAGTAGTTTTTGCATAATTTTGCGTGAAATGTAGTCAATTTCTAAACAATTATTTTTTTTCAAAACGACTCCAAATTTTCTCGTCCCATTATCAAACGACGGTAAAAAAATTGTGCTGGTCCTATTTTCGGTAAACTTTCTGTATTTTCGAAAATTTAAAAAATTAACTTTGCAAGTTACAATATTGAAGAAACTTTTTTATCTCAAATGAAATCTGTTTAAAAAAATTAGATCTGTAAAAAAAGATCATGTACAACTTCTTTTATTAAACTAGCACGTCAGGAAATTCTCTCCGCAGTAGCTTCTTGCGGGAGTGAGTGCATGCAACAGAAATTATGTTGGTAACACGAGCTGCAGCTTGTAACGAAAAAACGTAAATTGCAACATAAACACGATCATAATAGTTGCTGAAAGTGTTGTCTCCTTCACTTGTTCCCCAGTGATTTGGTTGCTACCAATATAAATGCAATTGCTAGTAAGAGGCCCTGCTGATTCGGCTTGGTGCGGACTTTCCTTGCGCACTGTAGTCGTTTTCACGTAATTTCTGCTTGTAGTTAATACAATTTACAAAACACATTTTCTCAAAAATGGCTCAAATTTTTTTCATTAAATTTTTCCACTGATCGAGCAAAGGATGCTTTAACCCTTTATAGGATTGTGGTTCTCTTCGCGACCACATGCTGTTCGGCCGTTTTTTTGCTTAACTATACCATGCAATTTTCATCCTTATCGCTAATTTCACATTGTAGAGTCTTTTTCAATTAAATGCGATTGTTGCAGATAGTGTGATCACATTTATTCTTAGAAATCTTGCTGTTGGGCCATGAATGTGGTCGTCATCGCGACCACAATGCATACAGGCACTGTCGCGGAGTGTTCATTTGAGCATTTTGTTGAGAAGTGATTTTTCGCGTTTTCGAGTTTCCGGAGTTTTTCGAGAACAGAGGATTATTACTTATTTATTATTGTTTATTAAGATATTTTTTAGTATTACAGTAGATTTATTCATAAAATACTCCATTTTTACATCAATAAGGTTAATTTATATTTTCAAGGGTGTAGTTAGGAGTAAGTACACAATCGTAAAATTTTTTTTGTTCTGTGAAAATATGAATTTTAAAAAATGTTTTGAACAATTAAATTTATTGTCTAATAATGTAAGATATTCGCTAAATAGATTTAGTGTTCCGAATATTTGTGACTTACAAAAATATTTCAATATTTTTACATTTCTTCAGTGATTACATATATTTGCGTAGTATAATGTAACACCCATACTTGTTACTAGTGGTGTGCTATCTTACAGAATGGCTAAAATTTGGAGTTTCTACAGTTCTGAACCCATGGTCTAAAAAGAATTCAACAGTTTCTAATAAGAATTAAACAGTTTCTTGGGAATATTGACGAGAATCATGATGCAGCGTTTGACACGGAGTATTGATTTTTGTATTTCACGTCTGTTCCTACGTGTTTCTTCTATTTTGTAAAGAACATGCACACGTTTATTTATGAGTGGATATTAGATTTTTATTCAGGAATTATACGATATGGTTCTGTACGCAACCACAATCCATAGTGTAATGCGTAGCCCTAAATGGATTGTGGTCGTATATACGACCACATCATTTTCACAATTATCTCACTTTATATTTAAACAAATCACAAATTATTATTTTTCTCATGTTTCTAAGATCAAAATTAAACAATTAAAAGATAAATAATTCCGGAGAAAAAGTTACCCGACCTATAAAGGGTTAAAATGGCACTGGTCTCATTTCTTTGCACTGTCTGAATATTCGAAAAATGGAAAAAGTTAGGAATAACGAGAGAAAGTATGTGCTGTTGTAGGACTACTAGTTTTTCAACATGTGGTTCATGAAATCTTCGAGCTCGTCAGAATTGCCATTGATTTGCAATTTCTTCAATGCTTTTCATTGCATTCACGATAAATGTAAAAAGTTACTCAAAGACTTTACCCAGTAACACTAAACTCGTAGTGTTGAATGAATTCACAAACTGAGACGAATTTTCTTTCACAGAAGTTCTATTTTCTGTATTCACTATAAACAACCTTGAGTTCACTATTACCGAATTTTTTAGTGCTAAATTCTCATGTATGTGGTGAGGAACCAATGGCTTCTGGTCAGTATAATCGAAAATACACTATATCCGAATTCACTATATCCAATGTAATGAGTATATTCATTGCGGGTGTACGCGATTATAACTAGCACGTATCCGCATTGCGCTTGTGCACGTGACGTGAAGAAACTGTCTAGACGTTTTTTCCAGCACGCAAAGAAATGGACAAACTGTCGCTGAACACACGCTCCAGTTACACCCCCTCTCGTCACGAGGTGTCCTACTGCGCTTCCAGTCTGCCAAATTGTTCCGGTTATCACTTGCTTTCCAACAAAATGGAAATAAGGAAAAACTCCAGGCTTCGCCTGCGGAAAATATTTAGCTCTCCGATCGTGGGGAGAGTTTTTAATCGACAGTAAGGCAAAAGATGTGACTTTTTTCCAATACTGTACATTTTCTTGAGAGAATCGATTTTTGCGGAGAACCACTGTTGACATATTTGCTGAAAATTATTGTAAAACTTATCTTACAAACTTCTCCTTAGTGTAAGTTGAAACAGCTGCTGATTGATCCAATTTTCTTCTTAAAAATAGGAAAGAAAGGGCCATAGGATATTATCTAAATCTCTCAGCATTAACAGCGAGTCATTTATTTTGATTTTGGCGTTTCATCAAACGAAAATTTGATATTTTCAGTAACTTACGTCATTAATCTACAAAAATCTATATTTATGGACATCAATTAGAAAAAAAATTGTGCATCTAGAACGCGAAATTAGAAAACTTGACTTTGGAGTTCTTAGTGTTGTAACGTACTGTAACAGTTGTTGTTGTAACCTTTATCCTGTAACCATATTGTTTTAACCATTATCCCCTTAATGTGCTAATGAAAGAAAATCATGTAAAATGTAATAGAAACTATTGTCACAAAATCCAATACGTTTGCTACTCTTCGGTAGGGAATTATCCCCCAGGAATGCATCAAACAGATTTAAGACGTAAAACTCAGTGGCGTGTAGTGCAGACTTTAGTATGGGTAAGCAATAAAATATATATGGCCGGTAATCATTTATTAGTTTCAAAAAGTTGGCTATTAAATTTCCTTACACAAATTTTCGAAGTAGTAGAGTCGTGTCCGGCGTTGGACTTCCTGCCTCAATAATGTTTTTATTATCTTTAAAGTTCCGTAAAACAAAACTCAATAATAAATCTGAAATCACGCACGTGTGTCCGTCTACGTCGCTGTTTGCAATAGAATTATCGACGTTTGTTCTCTTCATGCCGAAACACTGGCGGACGCAATCTTACTGAATACTTACCCTAGGATATAACTCACAAACTCACAAGGTAGTTTCACTTATAACGTTTAACTAAAATCTGAATTAGCACGTAGAAGCATGCACATATACTACACTTAGAAATACGCACTTAAATGTACATACACGTATACTCATTTATCATTAAAACCCAAGATTTTCCTTTGAAACACTGCTTTCATTCAAGCGATGTCCCCCAACTCAGTCGATTGCGGTCCCCACCAAACGCACCGAGCACACCCAATCGCACGCGAGCTTCCTGACGCCCCGCGCCCCTCGCCCCCCGCCCACAACGATGCTCGGCAAGCGCGGGCATTCACAACTGCTAGTATAAAATGGCACCACGCTTTCGATAAAATAGAAGATTTATGTTATAAATAAAATAAGATTTATTTTGTTTCAAATAAAATGTTTTTTCTAAGTAACAGGGTACGCAGTGCGTACCTTGCGTACAAGAAGGACACGCCACTAAAACTAGATTACAGAGTATGGTACAAGAGACACTGCTGGAACATGTGCATCCCTCAGCATACAGAATGCAGAAACACACTCTACTATCATGAGTAACTAGCAAACGATACGATTGCGATGCGTCTCTTAAGAGCAGCTATTGATGTTTCTTATGTAGTAATTTGCAAGATGATGGGTGATATGGATAAAAAAAGCAATTACTTCTTTCTCGAGTTTTCAAAGCAATTGCTTCAAGCAGTATGAATAGAAGACGTGAGTTTTGGCCCTTATTTTGAGCAATTTCTCCATTGATGAGTAACTGCTCGGCCGAGGAGCAATTGCTTACTTTTCATATGAATAAAATCGAGAATTTGCTTCTAGTATGAAGCATTTACTTCGAATGTACGGAGCAACCTCTGTAGGTGACTCTAATTGTATTGAATGGATATAAGAGACGTTATACACGACTGTAGTGAGCTGGCTCGGAGGTTTCAGGTAGTGAGTGACTGAACGATGGAAGATTTCCTACGATTTCGCCAACTGTGCACGACAATTGTAACACCTAACCTAACACGGTCGACACCTTCAGGGACAAGCACGCGTCGTCGTGATGAAAAGACCACGCGCGACGAACCATGCGCGACATGCCGTTAAGTACACAAACAAAACAGACGAAAATGGACCAATCGCAACAGATCAGGTAGTGAGCAATTACTCTGAGAGAGAAGTAAATGCTCCAAGTTTAACAATTTTTTTTATTCATATGAACAGAAGCATTTGCTTATGAGAAGTAGTAGTTCCTATTTTTACTCATGAACAATTGCTTTGGAGTACTTCCACATCTTTATTCACATCACCCATTAACACTTTTTCGACGTACTTTTTACATTCAAGGGGTACACCCGCTCTGCCACAAGAGTTGTCAGAAACGTTCGATGTTTGGTTCGAGAATGAAGCGATTTTCATTTAAAAAGTCTGTGATTTAAAAAGTGTGATCGTTTGGTATTTGAGATTTTTGTTGTCGCAAAAAATGAAATATGTTGAGTCCATCTAATACATTTTTGATGTTTTGCTATTCTGGGTCCCCACACTCCCTTGCGCGGGCGAACCTTCTCGAAATCTATGTAAAATTAATTTACTTCTTGGGTATTTTATCCAACTGACGCCATAAGCAGCACTTGACAAGAGCAAGGTGGGTTTTAGGTTTCTTTTCATCGATACACAGGAAATGGTGTAGTTCTCTCGTGCGAAATTTTCTTATCACGAAAATCAGAATTATCGAGGATAAGAAACTTACGAAAACGTTTCTTCTACCTATAATCTACACCATTGCCGAGTATTTCAGTACATTTCTTTTAGATAAGGTAAGTAACTATTTTCTTTCTGATTAATTTCAGTATTTCTTAATCTGCACATGCACGTCCTTGCTACTAGTACGTCTGATCACTGAATGTATGAACTAAAGGTAAAACGACCCATGACAACTTTTCGAGACCTTAAATTCTCATTAGGGTGAAATGATTTAGAATCTCATTTTATCTCAACGAATACTTTAAGTCTCTAAAATTTCCTTCTTTTTATTAATGTTGCTATTGACAGTATTATTTGACACCAATTGAAATTATTGTTCACACTGGCATTTATTTATTTATCATAATAACTCTATTATTAATATTATTATTTTGTTTATTCTCTAATTTTTGGTCTCACAGACACAATATCAAAGCATGGTAACATTGACATATTTAAAATCTACAAAACAAATTAAGGCATTTTACATTACACATCACACATTAACATAAACTAAGTTTCCACAAATGATAATACAATTTCAAAAGTGAAGTTTCAAAACCCGACATGTGACTAGTGAGCACGTACTGATAACAGACTTCTGAAGGCCAAAGTGTTGACTTGTGAAATACGCCATAGTTATTTTACTGCAAATACTAGTTCTCTGTATTTGCTGACTCTAGTCTGGTATGTTGTCATCATATTGCTGGTACTGACGACTGAAAAATCAGTAAACAAATTTTCTTGCCATGTTTGTCCCAGAGAGTAACATCGGGTCTTTTGTGCTGAATTGATTGGATTTATGGATCAGTGCTCTTCGATCCGCGATATTTTGCTCAGGGGCCAAAAATAACCGGACTGAGAGCACGCTGCCTTTTGTGGACGTATTAGAGTTCTCCGGTTAATAGAGACCTTCATGAGACAACTGTCCAGGCGACATCATTTTGTATATGACCATTTGATTGTAGTGTTGTTTCTCTCTTACTATTCTGGTGCATCGCCTGCAAAGTCGTTATGGCAGGTTTAAAAGAACAGTGTGTTTGAAATTTTATTTCCTGCCAAAAACAGCCAACATAAGCTTACCAAATGCTGCAACAGGCTTTCAAGGAGAATGCTATGAGGCGCACACAAGTTTTTGAATGGTTTGGGGGCTTTAAACAAGATGAGATGCTTGTTGACGACCATGCTCGTTCTAGGCCCCCTTCAGCATCTCGAAACGATGAAAACGTTGAGAAATCTGTCAAAAAATCAACGAGGATCGTCGTTTCTCTATCGACGAAAGTTCAGAAGAAACAGGAGTGAGTTGAAGCTCATGAAGTGAGTTTTAAGACGTTTTGAAGAGGATGTGCAGATGAAATGTCCCTAACTTGCGCGATCAGGCCACTGGTTCCTTCATCACTTCAAAGCCCCCGCACACGCGGTCTTATCTGAGAAGCGCTATTTGGCCTCTCAGTTGTGGTCTGTCGTTCCCCACTCCCCGTATTCCCGAGACCTAGCCCCAAGTGACTTTTTTCTGTTCCCAAGAGCGAAGAAAAATCTAGAAGGGAAGCCTTTTGATGATGTGGAGGCAATAAAAACAGCTTTGCAAAAGGCACCGTACGAAATAAAAGTAGAAACGTTCCAGAGGTAGTTGAAACAATGCAAAAAATAATTTACAATTGCACTGCATCTAATGGAGAGTACTTTGAAGGTGACTGAAGAAATTTTGTAAAAAAGGTTATAAATAATTTTTATAACGACAATCCGCTTTTTTTGGGTTTCCCTTCATATTTAATTCCTGCCGATATTTTATGCGAGTTGAATCGCAACGGGTAACGTGATAATAAAACCTTATGATATCTTTGTTCATTTCGTTGGTCTACTGGACTCCCCGTCGTGGCAGACCTGCCACAGTGATCCCAAGTGATGTTTGAGAAACGTCAACTGCAGCTGAAAGATCTTGCGCTCTGCTTCCTTAGGCTGTAGTAATTTCGGGTATCCCCGTGTGTGTCCGTCTGTTCAACATCACATTACTAGCGGTTTACATGCTGTCACAGACAGCGCTAGCTCCATCTGTGCCCTGCCGCTCCCCAGGCAGCGGCTTTGGTCCTAGGCAAGTTTCTAGTCTCTCTATATCGAAATGGGTCATTGACATTGTCCTTTTATCCTCTATATTTTCGGCTTCTCCGTCTCCCATGGGGCTGAAGGTTTTATATGCTCGACAGTAGGGCTGAACTTGGGGAGATGGAGAGTGGTAATAGGAGAAAGGTGTTTTCGGGTATGGGTAGGGATAGAAAGGATTCCTTTAGGATATGTATATCTGGTATTGAAAGATATGACGAAGATATAGTATGTCTTTGAAAGATGGGCACATTTATTCAGGTGGAATCAGCGGACAGCTGCTGTCATTAGTCGCCTCTTACAACAGGAGGAGATCCCGTGGCCATATTCTATTATTATTGCTACTAGCTGAATGTGACGTCGCCGACGCTTTAAAATACCTTCCTTTGTTTGGCTTCTTTTTCTTTCTTCGTCTTTCTTCGTACTTCTTCGTCTTGTTTGATTGATTGATTCGTGCTTTCGGGCGCGTGAACTACTTAGGCCATTAGTCCCGTAAGTGTGGTGAGTATTTTCCCTCGCGAGGTGGCGATGATCTTTTCCCCGCTGAATGGCGAGATCTGGTGCCGACCTACCGTCGACTAGCGAGGTTTTCCCTGCAACCAGCTATCTCTCACCAGCGGGGCACCACCCCAGCCGGGACAAGCTCTAAGCTCCCGACCGGTTTCCCGGCATGTGTGGTAGTGTTGTGCATGTTAGTGTGTGTGTGTAAGAGGAGAGGATAGGATAAGGAATAGAAAGAAAAGATCGCGCGCGGTCCGTGGCCCGTTTGTTAGGGTACTGCTCCGGCATTCGCCTGGTGTTGATCGGAGAAACCACGGAAAACTACCAATCAGAGCAGCCGGCCGCAAAAATTCTCCTCCAGACAGCGGATGAATTCGACCTAGCTGACAAGCTAGTGTCGAAAATCTTGCCGCTGTCGGGACTCGAACCTAGGACTTCCCAGTAAAAGGGACTGCAGTGACATCAGGTTGAAGCACTGAGCCATCTCTACCGGTTTCTTCGTCTTCTTCTTCGTCTTCATCTTGTTCTTCGTCTTCATCTTCTTCGTCTTCATCTTCTTCTTCGTCTCCATCTTCTTCTTCGTCTCCATCTTCTTCTTCGTCTCCATCTTCTTCTTCGTCTTCATCTTCTTCTTCGTCTTCATCTTCTTCTGCGTCTTCATCTTCTTCTGCGTCTTCATCTTCTTCTTCGTCTTCATCTTCTTCTGCGTCTTCATCTTCTTCTGCGTCTTCATCTTCTTCTGCGTCTTCATCTTCTTCTTCGTCTTCATCTTCATCTTCTTCTTCGTCTTCATCTTCATCTTCTTCTTCGTCTTCATCTTCTTCTTCGTCTTCATCTTCTTCTTCGTCTTCATCTTCTTCTTCGTCTTCATCTTCTTCTTCGTCTTCATCTTCTTCTTCGTCTTCATCTTCTTCTTCGTCTTCATCTTCTTCTTCGTCTTCATCTTCTTCTTCGTCTTCGTCTTCGTCTTCGTCTTCGTTTTCGTCTTCTTCGTCTTCGTCTTCGTCTTCTTCGTCTTCGTCTTCGTCTTCGTCTTCTTCGTCTTCGTCTTCTTCGTCTTCGTCGTCGTCTTCTTCGTCTTCGTCTTCGTCTTCTTCGTCTTCATCTTCTGCTTCGTCTTCGTCATCTTCTTCGCCGTCTTCGTCGTCATCTCTCTCTTTTTCTCTTCTCTTCGTCGGTATTGGTACCGGAGTGCAATCAACGCCACCTACATCTAATTAGGTGGCGTTGATTTAGCTCCCGGCATACTCTTCCAGATCGCCAAAACAGGAAAAAAACGTTTTTGGAAATTTCTTAGAATTTTATGGCCGATTCTGATAACAAATCATCAGTTCCCCCTCAGGAGACCGAGACGCGTCGAATGTCACCTCGTATGTTTTGATTGGTGCACGGAAAGTGGTCTAACCGTGAGAGACGGAACCACAAATTCGCACGCATGCACACGAGGAGTTTACTCAAATACTATATAGGGATTTTTTTGGTCGTGAATTGGTCGCCTAAAACCATGCGGACATACACCTGCACTTACCGGGTCCTAGATACATTTATCCCGTGGCTAGTGTATGCGACTCCTTTTTGAGGGATCAGCATTATGCTGAATCCAATTTTTATCCCCCAGGGTTGCAAGTCCTGAGGGAATGGGAAATAGAATGATGATAATGAAGGATGGATGGGCAACACAAACATAAAGACATACACAAACACACTCATGCCCGAGGCGGGACTCGAACCCGCGATCCTTTCATCCGGAATAGCCACGGCACTACTGCCTTCGCGATCTCGCTTATCGAGATCTGCATTATTACAGATATTATTGTATTATTTCTATTATTATTATTATTATTATTATTATTATTATTGTAGAAATTTCTGAATGTAATTGTCCTCTATGCTATTTTACACACACACACACACAGAGGATAAAATGACACAGTAAAAATATTACAAAAAATCATTATTTTAGATATATAAGATTTATTGCTCTTTAACTACACTATTCCCTGTTTATTTTTTAGTAAACTCACAATCAAAACAAAGTTTCCAACTTAAAAATTGTAACTTGTGGAACTTTTTTTCTCTCAGGTATATCATTTTAGAATAGGTTCCCCCATGTAGTTGCTTGTCTGCAACTGACCTAGGTTTCGAGTCCCGGCGGTGGCGAATTTTCGACACCAGATAGAGAGCTGTACTGGAGCCGATCGCTACCTGCATGAGGATTCAAGGCTTCTCTGATCCATTGTTTTCGTGTCCCCCTCCTATCAATTGCAGACAAATTCCGGAATAGTACGTTAAACAAGGGGACGCAGAGCACGTGATCCTTCCTAACTCATCCTGACCCTACATGATCCTTAGGACCGGGCGGTGCGTTTATCTCCATCCTTATATGCTCGGTTCAGGCCAGCAGACTATTAGTTTAATAGTTACAACAGTTGCATATCGCCGAAGACCGCATCGCTCTGCGAAATATGTTTTTCTGCCAGCCATAATGGTTGGAGCGCCATGATGTCTCGAAAGTGTCTGTTCAAAGAGTGCAGTTTGAGATATGGGTCAGTTTTCACGAGTGATTTTGTTTGTTCTGATAACGTCATTAATATAATATTGTAAGAATGTGTACAAATGATGTCGAAAAGCATGTGAGAATATTAAAATGAATTCTTTGAGAGAGTAATTAAAATGAGGCTTTAAACGTGGAGAGTAAATTGACAGCCCACAATCAGTGTGTCAAAGAACACACAGTTAACTTTCATCTCGCCTTCAACCAAATCCAGAGACTAACGTTTAATCAACAGAAGAATGCGTATCAATAATACTTTTGAACGTTGTTTGGAGTTCCTTTTTCTTGAGTTTATGCCACAATTTGTTTTCGATCGTTCTCCACTTGACGGAGTGAGAAAAAAATAGAATAGATAGACCACAACCTAACTACAAGATGGCCAACGTTTGCGAAATGAATGCGAATCATTTCTACGTGTTACCGACCGCGCCCCAATTTATATTGGCATGAATAGTGTTAAAATAATCGTTCACATGACTGAATCAACTACATGGCCCTCCACAAACTAAAAAGTCTGAACACAGGCGATGCGACGATAGCTATGAGACCTTCCGACCAAATGTCTTCAATAAATTTATTGACATTATGACGTCATATCAGTTGAAAGTCAGTATCAAAGTGCTAAACCAAAGCTTTCTGTGATTTTTTTCACTTGAAGAGTGATCAGTAGTTGATCCGTTGCTGATATGATTAGCACTGTGTACTTGTGTTATATTAAGTGGAATGTTTTGATAAGTAGATCGTAAAACTAACCAAGGACAAACTAACCAAGGTCCGCTTATGTGTGACTCCGCTATAGGTGTAAATTTGTACTTACACATACCTCTAAACGAATACATTCGTACTTATAAGTATACATTAATACGTACAAATAAACGAGCAGAAACTGATTCACGTGATTCTTGTAAGTCTCTCTTTATTAATCTAGGAATTTTACCATTACCTTGTCTTCTGATTTACGAATCAGTAGTTTTTGTCAAAAATGACTTACTTAAGGGCGGGAATATATTTTCAGCAAACGTCGATGTCTATAAATTTAACACATGACGTAGTAATCATATTCATCAGGTGGCAGCATCAACAGCTCACTACAAAACATTCACATTCAATTCATGTACATTACTCTACAATACTTTGTCAGATGACATTAAACGATTAAATTCGATAGAAAAGTTTAAGTCTCAAGTAAAATCTTTTCTGCTGCATAACTGTTTCTATAAAATTCGAGAGTATACCGAGCATCAAAAGTAACATTGATTTTAACAATCATAGTTAATGCAATTTTTTATCATTTGGGCTGTATAATTTTAAGAACCTGTAACAAATATTGTACCACAGCTTCTGGGTTGATGGCCCCCATCTCGATCAGGTTTTTCGTCCAGTTTCCCTGATCCTTTGAGCAAATGGTGAGATGGTCCCTTGTTTTGCTTCTGGACATAAATGTAACTTTATTATTTGTGCACATCTTCTGAATTTCAGTGGGAAATATAGTTATTAAAATTATCTTTTTCCATATTGTCGCGGCAAAAAGTATTATTATTTCATGAAGAACATGATGAGGGTTAAAGGCACAAATGTATAGCTAATTTACTTTGAAAATATATTTTATTACATAGGAGCGAATATTTTGCCAACAAAAATTGAAAAAACGCTCTTTTTTCTGTATTGAAAATTCGATTAGAATATGGTTTAGGATAGATATCACAGAACTATGAAAACGTGCACAAACTTCACTTCTCTCCATAGCTCGTCACACACAGTTTTTAACGGTTTTTGACGTAAATAAATAAATAAAACTCTACTGAGGTTCTTAGTTACTAAATAATATGTCTTCGTTGTTTATTGTAACCAACTGGAACCTGTGCCGTTGTTGTCACAGATTTGTCTTATCGAGTTTCACTCATTTCGCTCTCTTCCACCCTCTGGCTTTCCGCCACGTTTCGTTTTTCCTCACTTCGCATCGTCTCAGCTCGTGTAGTTTCATCCTGGGTTATTCCAAAGGGACCTATCCTGTTATTCTGTACTGTGTGTTGTGATTTTTTTTTACAATTCGACCGTTTTATTTTGATCTTGACAAAATATTGTATATATGACATTCAAATCAAGAGGAATTTAACCACTTTTGTCAGAAATTGAAAAACCTTTTCCCGAACCTCTTTCCCACATTTTCAAGTAGAATTCAACTGCGCATTGATTCAGTTTTTCAATTATATTTCGAGGACGGTAAAAATCTTCCAAAGAGAAGAATAATTTTCTAAACGCCCATAAAACATTATACTGAATAAATTTTAATTCATTTTGACAGAGTAATTCAGCTTCAAGTAATTAAAAGTTAAAATAAAAAATTAGTACCGATACACGCCTTTCTGCATATCTTCATGTCCATGGAAATTTATTTTCTTTTATTAGTTAATCTTGACTTTATTTGTTATCCTTGTCTCAGGATAATTTGTCTATCTATGCTCCGAACGGACCAACCAAAAATCTAATTTATCGAACTTTGCAGTAAACGTTTGGATATAAAAGAAATGTCCGGACGTCTCACGTAGACACCGTCGATCACGGCTGAGAAGCGTCGGGTTCGATTCCTAATGTCAGAATATAGAACGTCCATTTTTGCATTCACGAAATACTTGCAGATGTTTAAGTGACATCTCTTAACTCTATACAAAGCCCCGGAAACCCCAGATACCACGACTAGTTGTAAATAAGGAAAATGCGGTGTTTTCGGACGGCATCTGGTGTTGGTCAATAACTGTTTTCAGTATGAAAACAGATGACATCAATCGAACAAGTTACAGATCTGACAGCATGAGAGATGACTAACGAAACCTTTTTTAAAATTTCCTTGTTTGTGTAGAGACTCAGAGGACTTAGTGTGTCACATTTATATAATTATATTGGACTCTTTAAAAGAGAATGAACGAACATTCACGTACTATGACCACGTTTCCATGATTTGACACCTTTCAACAAAATAAATGTAAACGTAAATAATGACACAAAGATCACGAGAAACTGTTCGCATATCCTTTGTAAAAACAATAATTAGAAAAGGATTGTGGATCATATACTAAGTTTAAATGGACAGTGAGAACTGAGAAACATTGTTGTAACTGCATGGCTAAACTTCCTATCTGTGGTTAAATGGTAAAATGTGTGATGAGATATAACAGATATGTGTAATGAGATATGGCGATATTTTTTATTAAAACAATGCGAATGTCTCTGCGAATATGTTCCATAAAAAAGGGTACTCCCGGTGAAGATGTTAAGGAAGTTCGTTAAGAAGTTCCCCTAAACCAAATGACATATGAATAGTTACACTATAAAAAATTAACACACTATAAAAAGTTACCTTATAAAAATAAGATTTTTAAAAGGTTCCTTAGCCCCCACACCCACCACTCGCACCCCTCTACAGCCAAAAAGTATTTTTTTTTATTTTAATTTTTTCGTCAACTTAACGCTGTCTTATGCGATTGAAAATATATGAAAAATAAGAAAATAATTTATAATATTAGGAAAACACTTTTGGTATTTTCTCAGTGCCATAACATGAAGAAGGCCATAACATGATTGCCGAAACATCAGCTTGACCGATTGAGATGCGGCTCATCCCGGACAGCCACAAATCTAATGACTCCGGTGGCGGAAGCCTACGAATCGATCTACAGGGTTTTGTGTTGATGGTTTTCTTCTAAACTGGCAAAAGCTGTATTTCCTTAGCGTATAATAGACAAGGATTACAAAGCATTCAAAGCATGATCATTTATAACTTCATTCCAATATCAAAATATTATTGTGTGCAAGAATAGTGTATACAAATGTGTAATAAACACTGAATAAATAAATGGAATTCTCGCAGTTATTTTCAAAGTATATTAAAAGTAAAGTAATTTAAAGAAGGAAAATGGTAAAAATTGTTTTTATTTTTTAACTACAGTCCAGCAGTCAAAGAAATCTGAAAAAAATCACGACAATTTGTGATTTGATAAAAACTTTTGAGACGTTTTTTTCAAGCCTTTTTCTGGGTTCTAAGGCACAGCTAGCATTATTTTTTGTTATTTTTTCAAAAATATTTTTTTTGCGTTTGAATTTGGTGCTGGGAAAATATCAAAAAATGATTTCCTAATAGTATAAATTATTTTCTTTTTTTTCCTTTTTTTAATCAGATAAGTGTTACGTTGACAAAAAAAAATAAAATTCCGTGGTTCGCAATTCGAGGTTCGCGGTTTGAATGAGGCAGATAATCGCTTTTTTTAAAAATTTATTTCTTGTCGTTCGGCATTTCTGTCTCTCGAGGGGTTTGACAACAGTACATTTTATATCATACCGTTTTTGGGTATGGCCATCCATAGCAAATGAGTATTCATTCCTACTCGTGAAAACATGATCTAAGGTTCGATTGATTTGATTCAGGCTTCAGGGTTCAGGTTTGAGGTGTTACGTTGAAATTTAAGTAGTGCTAGGAAAGGTGTAGAAGAACAGAAGTTACGGTGGCTCAGTCTATCCTTGGGGAATCTTGATTTAATACGGGGCCTTGAAGCAAGGCGGCCCAGATTAAATATTGTGGAACAGGGGGAAGAGTAAAGATTTTGAAAGAAATTATCAGCTATTTTGTTCATGTGTTCGTTTAATGTCAGTATATTTAGCTCGCGATGAATTTGGGAATTTGGAATAAATCAAGGTGCTTTGAGGGTCTTTCTTAAGAACTTATTTTGGAACGCAAACTAACTTCGAAGGTTACTGGGTGCTGCGCCACCCCATACTGGACATGCATAGGTTAGAGTAGATTGAATAATTGATTTGTACAGTAATATTCGGCTTTCGATACTAGTGGGAGATCTATGGTTAATTGAAGGAAACATTTTCGAAGTTTTGACCAAAGATTTATTAGCAGTTGCATGGATATGGAGTTTCCATGTTAATCTTTTGTCAAATAATACTCCTAGGTATTTCACTGGTGAAGAAGTCCACGGGATGCGATTTCCATTGATGTTAAGTTCAGGGGAATTTTTCGGTCGGCGTTATGTGAATATCTTGCTTGACACTTATTATGATTGAGCTTTGTTCTCCATTTCTGAGTCCATTTAACATAATTGTTTACATCGCTTTGAATATTCTCCTCCGCTATTATGATATCACTGTGAGAGGTGAATAGTGCAATATCATCAGCGTAATAAATCTACGTTGGAGTCGCTGATAATCGCTGCTGCACGTTTGTGCAGGAAGTCGGCGTTGTGTGTACTCCAGGGCAATCGCACGTTGCGAAACTCGACATCTTGGAGGTAGCGGGATTAAATATCTCTAGCAGCGACGCGCCCATATTTATTACGAAGAACATATGTCATAGTGCAAAATTAATAAATGAGGAAATTACATAAAATATAATAATAAAGACCGACAGGAAAGGACAACTCGGAAGAGATAAGGCTAAGCTTCCTGCTCTCATGGCAGAGGAATGGTCTGGCTATGCGCAATTTCTAGGAACACTGTGGATCTAATCTTTCATACACACACTGTTGATATCCAAGAATGCAGTATACCTAAACGACTATAACAAATATCAAAAGAGCAAAATTCGATTCCTTATTTGGACGTAGCGTGCAGTGGCAACAATAACAAACAGACAAGAATTTCACTTGGTGGTCCCTTTAGGATCTCTCGAAAATCATTTCTCCATCGCCTTGAAGTACGCGGGCCCTTATTTGAAAACGCAGATTTTTTAAATGGAAAAAAGTCAAAATTTAGTATTAAAGAAATTATAATGTGCCCATTATACTGAATTACTGTATTAATATTGAATATCGATTTCGTCCCGTCATTTTCGACGGGTTACCTCTGTACTATTAAAGATTTTTCATAAATAATATTCCGTTTTGAATGCATCAGTGACCTCCATCTTGAGCGGGTTTCTCGTTTAGTATCCCTTGTTCCATTGAACAAATACAAAGGTGGTCGTTTGCTTTGTGTCTGAACACAAGCTTTCCTCCATTCCAAACATCACATATTTGTTTTTTTTTTAACGAAAAATTAAATAAAGTATTCTTTAAATCCACCTTCAAAAATATAAGAACAAGTTGTTCGATATTCAATTGTCATTCTCCTAATATACTGGCTATATCTTAGCATTCCAGTTGTGGAGTTTTTCTTCTTTTGAATCTAAGTAATCTTTTGAAGGAGTACTTATCAGCACCTACTCGAATATGAAGTGGTTGTTACAGTCTCAACCTTATCTGGGCGTAACCTTAAATCTCAGTCGCTTCTGGAAACCAAGATTCAGACACTATCTGGAGTACTGACTGATTTATTGAAGTTTCCGGGGCATATCAGATGAGCACATTTTGATAGTGATATGTGTTCTCAAACTTACCTTCGGATTCCCTACATTTCGCTTTATGAAGGTTACTGAAGCGTTAACGTTTGACTCATACAAACGGGCGTAATAATGTGAAGGAGAAAAAATTATGCCAAATGGCCACGATTTCGATTGATTGATCTCATGCGATAAAAAGCCCTACAGTTATAGGACTAATGATCCTGAAAGTTGACGCGCCTGGAATCACTAATCAATCGTTCGATTGATTGATTGATTGTGTTTCCAGGGGCATCATGAACCATGATCATTAGTTCCGTCAGTATAGTGATTTTTTTTTTATTCCGGGAGATCTTGGTGATTCCTTCCCCACTTAGGACGATGAGGTCCGGCGCTGACCTACACTACGGCTTGCAGGGGACTTCTCCCTCCACGTATCTCCTCCAACGTGGCAGCGTCCCAGCCGGGTAAAGCTCTAAAGCTCCCGATTGGTCTCTCGGCACGGAGCGTAGAGAATGTAAGGTGTGTGTGTGTGTGTGTGTGTGTACTGGTGCTGGTTAAGGTACTGTACTCCGGCATCCGCATTCAGGAGAAACCACCTGGAAAAGTACCGATCAGAGCAATCGAAGAATTCTAGCACTCGACTGCTGTCGTCTGTAATTTTCCAAGGGTTCTCCGATCATTAACTGGCGATTGCCGGATCAGAATCTTAATAAAAGGGCTATTCGCGATTTTTCCTTCCTCAATCTTGTTTCCTCCTCTCCCATCACACACGCACACGTATACACACACGCACAAGTACACATTTACAGTTACACTTAAATGTATTACATTTCCGCTCTTGTCGGAAGTTTAGAGCAGTGGAGCGGTGTCCCACTCTGGGGGATAGATGAAGCGGGAGAACCCTGTAAGCCGACAGCCATAGATCGGCGCCAGATCTCAGATATTAGCCGGGTAAGAACGCCGCCACGTCCCGGAATATAACATTCACTACACTTACAGCACCAATTATCACAGTAGTCAATGGGTCCGGCAACACTAAATAATCAATCGAAATCATGGCAATTGGGCACGTTTTTACAATACCTATTTTCCTTTTACACTGCCTATTACGATTGTTTATCTTCACATTCTTACCTCAGATGTACGAGTCATTTCACAATGTTTGGTGTACACTTTTGTCCTTGTTAATTCCAAAAACATTTGCTTTAACGCCAATACAACAGCAAAAACTAATACTACAACAGCACATACTTTCGAACTTTTGCAATTTTCAAAAATTCAGAGTTCAACGAAAATCAGATCTGGGCCATTCTTCTATGCGTTCCTTAATCTACCAGTGGAAAAAATTTAAAGAAAAAATTGAGTGGTTTTGAGAGAATATGTTTTAAAAATTTTCATTACCTTCAAACACAAATTACTCGAAAGCTACTTATTTTCAAATATTGTATGTGACCGTTTTTTTAAAGATCTGATTTTTAGAATGGATTTCATTTAGGGCAAAAAATCTTCAAATTTGTAGTTTTACAACATACAGAGGACACACAGAATTCGCCGGAAATGGCACAAGCACTTTTTTTTACCGTTTTTAAAACACATGTGGAGAAAAGTCAATGAAAACTTTGAGAGCAATGTTTGAGAAAATAATTGTTTCAAAATTGCCAAAATTTCTCAAAAACGAATCATATTACACAAAAACTACGCACATTTTCTAAAAATTCAACATGACGTTATTTGAAGGTTTGTCTTTCAAAAGCTGGTTTAATTAAGGAAAGAACACCTTATCTTCAACATTGTAGTTGTAGGAAGACGTCGAAATTTATTTTTTCAATTTTCAAAAAATCAGGGGTTTTAACGCAACGGCGACCTGCGTTTTAAGTTACCATTGCTAAATCCAAGAGCAAAGTTTTAAAAAGAATTGGAGACTTTCTGCGAAAATTTTGAAAACGTATTTGAAATGTCATGTAAAGTAGGGGAGAGTTAGGTTAACTGGATCGGTTAGGTTAAGTAGTCCATGATTTTAAATGTTGGTGGAAAATATTTCCTGCCTTTTCTACTGAATGGCATTCGAAGGATGAAAGGGCTGATAATCTAAGCCACTATCATAAGTTGCAGGCCTTGATTTGTTTAGTACGGTAAAGAATTTTTATTCTGAAAGATCAGAGGTTTTTTCTACCATTCACCTGCTCTGCATTTTTATTGCGATTGAATAACAAGTACAAGAAGAATATTCACACCAAATTAATTGTTAGTATTTCTGCTCTATAATAGTGTGTTTTGCTTTTAAAAATACGTCGTGGCTTGTGTGTTTTCAGGTATATAAAGAAAATATGTGCTGTGGGGTTAACTGGACCGCTGGGAGGCTAGGTTAAGTGGACCAGTCCAGTTACCCTCTTTTTTCGGAAGTAGAATTTGTAGATTTGCAATTATTAAATCTGAAATGTTATATGATTTATTCGCCTTTCATTATTTTATTAATTTAATTCATTACCACTGTTATTTCCAAGTTTTAATTGTAGATGCCACGTTTTGGGAAACTGTGCGCGGTCCGTGACCCGTTTTCTCATTTATATGTGAAAAAGGGTATGGTAAAAGAATGATTTGTTTTCCTTAAAACAGTCTATTAAATGTCAATTTTATTTTCACAACTTATTGAAATTTCCGGACCACTTAACCCTACCGGTTTGGTTAACTGGTCATATTGCAAATGTATAAAACATTCCGTATTTAACAATAACTATAAGCACAATGATGTTGTTTGTATCCACAATAAAAGGAGAAAGCCTCTCTCAAATCTGATGCGAAATTTTACATGTAGAGGTCAAGTAAATAACATTTTAGAACGAGTTAAATAGTGGACCAGTTAACTTAACTCTCTCCTACTCCCAAAACCTAAAATAACAGTTTTAAACTCACAGGAACTGGAGATCTTTCAAATCGATTGGAAAACATCAATTTTCGGGAAAATCTGAACGGTTTATACGATAGCGTTGACGACACACAGACGGACAGGCGGACAGATAGATTTTTTGCCATCGATTTTTCCGTATCAGGGGCCTACAGACAACGTTTTGAAGCATGCATTCTGACTATACAAAGTGTTAAAAGTAATTTATACATAGGAACAATTTATTCACTTTTTTGTTACCAGAGTCTGGCAAAAGGAAATTTCTGTCGAAAATCCAGTTTTCCATCGCACGATTACAATACTTTCGCTTCTTAGAAAGTAAAGGCGAGAAAGCAACAATAATGAATACGATGGCTGTCAGAGAGACGACAGTCGGGCTAGGCTAGCCGCACTGCTCGGAATGTTGGCGAGCGGCGCGCTTCGCTGCTCGTGCGTGGCGGGAAGCGTGCGATTGGTGCAAGGTGGCGCAACCGGCGTTCAAAATTCTGCGGATCCCTGGTATACATGTAAATTACATGTATACATACATTAAAAATATATTATTTAACTTAAAAAAAGCACTAACGTCCATTGCCATCCCAAAACCAAAACCTGCAACCCTTGAAACACAGGTGACCGCGTCAATACGAGCTCCCACTCCACCTGAGGAAGCAAAACTAGATTCTGCTGCAGAAACAAAGTGAAATTCGGAGGTGTGTATGGTGAACTAACTGGATTTAATAAACGCGAATTTTGGCATACATTCTTTGAAATTTACAGGAATATGATGTCTCTTACCTCGTTACATTTGTAAAAATATTGTGACCTGTTTCTTCAAAAGCTGACATTTACATTTTCATTGAAATATAAGGTTCACAAATTATTGAAATTTCTTTCAGTCATCATTCATTTTGATAGCTAGTTAATTCCGAAACTTAATGAACCAATAATTGTTATATCCTTATTCTGAATAACTTTTTGATACATCTCATAAGAGCCATGAAGATGAGTACATTATCGTCAGTAATTAGATATCATAAAGTGCAGAAAAGTTAAATAATAGTTAGAAAGGAACCATGTGAAAATTAATAAGAAGCCCGGAACATGCATCTTAGATGAGAGGAATAAGATGAAGTTTTGATCTTCATGAATTTACCGAATAGACAAATTGGATGATTTTACCCAAAATGCACATATTTTGACGTAATGAGACCGCTAGATATGGGAGTGCGGTAGATGAAATTTGTAAGATATAATGATAATATCTGTAAGTTGGGCCACATATTCATGATGCATGACTGCGTGGTCCAACTACCGTTGAAACATTCAGAATGCTGTTACGGTTGAGATCAACGAATTAGAAACGGATGCCTGATATGGGAAACCAACAACTTGGCCCGACGACCAGACGGAAGGTCAGGTGAATAGGGGTCAAGTAAACACAATGACACACAGGAGTATGCTCATGCTTAAATCCGCTAGATCAGGGCCGTCAAACGGAGCACGTACGTGCTCGGAGCGCGCTTGCGCTCCGCTAGGGCACGCAGGGCCCGTGGCCGAAGGAAGCTGGCGCTCCGATTTCTCAGGGATGCACAGAAGGCAGTCGTGGCGGGGTGCAAGAAGACGTATAAAAAGTTTGTCCGAGTGGGCTCTTATATAGTGCAAAATATACATCAACGTGTGCTCTCCAAATGATTTTTAAAAAGTTTGTATTATTTTAAAATGTTTTTAGGAAAGTTTTCATAAATGCAATTTTGTATTAGGTAAAAGTGTTTAAAACTTAGTGTATTTTAATATTACATAATGTATCCGATTTTACATACTTATTATATATTTTTACTGTTTTCATTACATATTTATGAACGTTTTTTGACGTTTCATTCTACATATTTTTTCCAGACTCTATTCATCATTATTCTATAATTTTTAAGTGCTTATATTGCGTTCATTTTCACACGAAAGATATTCACACCGTGTTTCTTTAGATATTAATTTTCAATAATAGTGTCAGTGCTTTTCTGAAATTATGATATACAATATTTAATATACATTTTGGTTTATATTTATTTTCTAACAAATATTCATTAGAATTAATAATTCTCTTATATTGCATTCTCTAACACTAAGTAGAAACGTGCGTTAATACTTCCGTGGTGTAATGATCAATGCATGTATAACTGCAGTTTTTGTTTACATGTCAATTTCCACTTAAAGTTCGTAGAAATTAATAAATGTCTCTTTATGATACACCAACCGTGTGTTTCACCCAACTCGCCACATTCACAGGATGTTTTCTCACCCCTGCTTCCCGCCTGTGTCTCGAGTGACTTCACTAAGCTGATATCGCCGCGTGCCTCAAACCTTTGCGAAGATCATTCGCGTGCTCGTTCGTCTGACGGCCCTGCGCTAGATTCTGATTTGTATCAGAAATAGACTGAAATTTATGGTTCCATTCGAGTCACTGTAGCTGTCACAACAAAATTATAGTTAGAAACATGAGGTGAGCATTAAACGGCTCTACTTTTGTCTAACCTATAATCAACGTTTTCATACGAATCAGAATAATTACTCAACAATGAGACTTATTTTTTCAAATCAAATTTATTTCCCATTGTTGAAGATAGTAAAATATTTTAAACAGTACATGCAGTCAGTAGTATTGATCAGCGTTTCCTGATGACAGATGGGCAGAAACAAAATAAGTAAATGCCTATCTGAATCCGATTTGCAACGTAAATTAAATAAAAATTTTGAAGAGAATGAGGCGGAATATCTGTATTAGAGTGCAAGTGAAAATGAAGATATATATTAAAATGTTTTTGTATAAATAACAGTGGCATCTCCTGACTCTGGACCTAGGGAGTTGCAGTGAAGGAAAGTGTTAATCCCCACACTACTCCTATCCCATACATATTTAGAGTAAAATTGAATTATATAAACAAAATCCTGATTTATTTTAAATTATAACATTGGATGAATACGGGAAAGATAGTCGCAAAATAACAGTGAGGATGTTGTAGTTTCTATTGAAAATATTGAAATAATGCAATTTAAAGTAATTAAAAATACAAGCTCGACTTTTTTCCATCCTTCGGTTGTTCTTTTAAAAATGAAATTTTGAAATATTAGGCTAAGACATGGTTACCCAATATCGATTACTTGTTTCTTTTCTTCATATGAAAGTGAAGAAGCTCTTATTGAAAAACTTTTGTAGTACTTTTTCACTATCCATATCCGAATAACAGTAATTTCAGGAGTAATCGCTAAAGGCTACAACGCGCATTGGAAAATATCTCAATCATGGGCGCTCGCTCACTAGCAGCAGGCCGTTCAATTTAGATCGTGCAGGCGCTGCCGCCACTCGACCCATCCTGAAGTCGTTGGAGACATTTGTTGCCAAAGGCCTGAGCTGCGCTCGCTGACCTGTTGAGTTGAGCTGCTGACCTGCCTGCATTGCATGGACGCGCTGATGCCGACGTATGACGCCGATCACACAGAAGACTGAATAAATGAAAAAACCTAAATAAACCCAAGAGAAAAAATTTATTGTTTTATTTCTTTGGACGTTGACACACGGCTTTCACGCGCAAAGAAAATGCCACTGTTGAATAAAGTCTGTGACATTATATTGATGGTGGAAATTTTTAACCCTCTCTCGGTACAGCGCGTTATGTAAAAAAGTTGGTCAGTGCGGGGTTAAGATGATTATTTTAAGAGAGGTGTCATATCTATCATCGCGTTATGAGACACAACTTAGGTCATCATTTCCAAAACAATCACATTGGTACAATCTGAAAAATTGTATGTCATTTCTTACACAAACTAGTGGTGCTAAAACAGCACTATTTTCTCGCCCGCATTTTCACGCCAAAAAAAGCAACCTCAAATTTAAAATCTACAAATTCGCGGTGGTTTTTCACAATTGAAAAAAATATTGGAAGGTGATGGCGCAATTCTGACTTCAGAATCGGATTTACCGCGTCGACATACATAGAGAAACATGTGTCAAGTCTTCGGGCCCAACAACAACCCCCCCCCCAAAAAAAATACAATTTCACGGTGGTTTTTCGCGATTTCAAAAAACTGGAGGGTGGTGGCGAAATTCGGCTTCAGATTCGGACTCAGCGCGTCGACACACATAGAAAACCATGTGTCAAGTCTTTGGGTCTGGCACCTGTTTCTTTTGTGTGCCTTTGTTATTAAGTCCTTTCAAGTACTACTCGTAGGAATGCTAAAATACAATTGCAGTTCACACGCCTTGTAATTGGGAGTAGGGGAGAAAAGATGTAGAAGAATCCAGCGTTAGTGCCGTTGAACATACAGAACGCTTTGCAGAAAAAAGGGGAAGAAGTAATAAAGATTCTCTTTCGCTCTGCGTTGCCACTTTGTGATGACGAGCCTGTAGCAAACCGCAGGGGCCGTCGACCGCCTTGCCTTTGCAAGAACCTCTTGGCCGCGTCGAAGCTAGCACGAGGTCACGGGCGCTTCTCTCTGAGGATCCCAAAACTCGTGGTACTCTAACAGTACATACTTTTCCGCACCTCTCAGTAACTTTTGCAATTTTCGAAAATTCAGTGTTCACCGACAATGAGGGATGAGCCATTGCTTAAGTGTCCTTGGCTTTATCTAAAGAAAAATTTAAAAAACTTTGAAATTGTTTTTGAGAAAAAATTGAAAATGTTTAAATATATTTCGGTGCCTTTCTACAACTACAATATGGAAAATAAAGGTTATGTTCTTAAATAAGATCTGTTCTTAAAAACAGGATAAATAATTAGGTATAAAATTTTTCGAAAATATAAGCATTTTCGGGTAATTTTTTCATGAAATATGGGCAAATTTAAAACAATTATTTTGTTCAAAAATGGCTCCCAATTTTTCTTTTAAAAATTTTACTCGAGTTAAGCAGTAGACGCTTCAAAAAATTGGCGCAAGTCCCATTTTTTGCGAAATCTAATTTTGAAAATTGTAAAAAAATTGCGTAAATTGATAGATATTTTTCTTAAAAATTTGTTTTAAAAAATAGTTCTTTATATAAGGTAATTTGCAACTTTTTGAAAAATGCAATTTTTCTCATAAGCGGCTCCAATTTTTTTCATTAAGATTAAGTTTTAATGTGAATGAAGATTCAGATTTAATCTGAATAAAGATTAAGTTTTAATCTTAGTCCAATTTTTTGTTTAATTTTTTTCCTCGGATAGATAGTCCGTAAAAGCGAAAATCACAAAAGATAGCTTGTAGGAAAGTGGCATGTTTCTGTTCCATGTCACCTACATTTCATGTTTTGAGATAAGACAAGACGAGACCATAGATTGAGCGCAGACCACTGTCGCAACAACAGTCGCTTCGTGATAGTGGACTGTGGACACGCTAACTGCTCTCGTGTGGCACCTAAAATGCTATTTGCACCTGCCGTCTATACTCACTTGCTTGCCACCTAAGGTGAATGAGCTCGCGTTTCTCAACCTGATTCAACCGCCGTAAGAGCATGTCCATGGATCCTTTACATCAAGGGTTATTTTATAAGCCGTAAAAGCGATATGGCTCAATAACAATTTTCCACCCCTCGAAAATCCACCACCTGAATCCACCAGCTGAATTTAAACCTATGAACTCGTTTATAAAACAATAATGCTAAACAGTATCAAGGACACAGTCAAGTTCTCAAATACACAACCGCTTTTACGGCGCCAATCAACCGCAAAAACAAGTAGGGTCTAACAATAGCGTTAAGTGAAACATTTTGAAACTCCTAGCAGAGCTAGTGATAAGCATCGTACTAGCGTAAATAGGCCCTCAGCGAAAGAAAATTCTAGAACTGGTACCTGAAGATATTGGATTCTTTTTTAATTTTTATATTAAAGAAGAAATTAAAGAATGTTATTTTAAATAAAGATTTCATTTGAAATTCATTATTCCTCACACGAGCCGGTATACGTCATCAATAAATTGTCTTCTGTGCCAAATTGTTATTCACGGTATCTCTCGTCCGCATCAAGCCGCTAGACACGATCTAGAAAGCGTTGTAACTGGCCCAGCGTGGAGTAGGCGGAAATTAATCATGTTATCAGAATCTGAGGCGAAATCAGGGGAATGAAGCAGTTTCAGATTGGACCTGTCACCAAAATAGTTTTCATTTTTTTAATTATCTTCAAATGACAAACAAATGTTCATTCTCGTGAGGAGAGGCGCAACCATTATTTTTCTGGCGGTGGGCAGATATAGTGTACAACTGGCTTGTTTCCTTATAAAGAATTTTCCATTATGCTGAATTTAAAATGTGTTTACATTTGTTCACTTATAATTAATATTTATAACTTTAAGAATTAAGTTATAGAAAGACATTCATTACTCTAGAAAATTAGTAAAATGTGTATATGTCATCGGCTTCTGGGGCCCCATGACCCCTCCCCCCCTTTTTGGGGCGCGTCAGTGCACATGAGAAGAGTCTTAAGACATGTGCTGCAATCGAAAAACGGGAACTGTAAATAAATTTAATAAGATTATAATAAAAATGGTGGATTGATTAATTGACAACTTATTCTGGGCGCGCCAACTTCTATGGTCATTAGCATGTGTAATATGTATGTTTATCGCGTTGGGAGGTGGCGGTGATCTTCTCCCGCTGGATGACGATATTTGGCGCAGATCAACACGTCGGTGAACGAGGTTTTCCCCAACCAGGAATATCCCACCAGCGGCGAACCGCCCCAGCTGGGTCAAGCTCTAAGCTCCTGATTGGACTCCCGGCATATGTGATAGTGTAGTGCATGCAAGTGTGTGAGTGTGTGTGTGTGTAAGTAAGGGTTTAGGATAGGAGAAGGGAGAGGTAGGAATGCTCACGCGCTGCTCGTGGCCCGTTTGTTAGTGTACTGCTCCTGCATTCACCTGATTTTGATCAGAGAAACCACGTAAAACTGCTGATTAGAGCAGCTGGCCGCGAGAATTCTCCTCCAGACAGCGCCTGAATTCGACCTAGCTGTGTAGCTACTATCGGGACTCAAACCCTAGGACCTTCCAGCCAGAGGAAAAAAAAGTTGAAATGTCACTGGGCTTAACTCCTACCCCACACACTATTGTTCAAAATAAATACAGTTACTTGTGACAGGTCATAAGCTGTGACGCGATTATTCAATCGGAAGCTTCGACACCTGAAATAAAAGCCTTAAGGAAGCTCGCGATTGGAAAACCGCGTCCAGCGGATGATCCGTCACAAGTCACCGTATCTAAATCGAACAATACCACGCATTCCGTTTGGAATGATTGATTGATTGTTCGTGATTCTGGGCGTGTCAACTACAGAGGTCATTAGTCCCGTAAGTCCAGTGCGTTATTTTCCTCGGGAGGGGGCGGTGATTTTTTTCCCCGCTGACTGACAAGTTCCGGCCCCGACCTACCGTCGACTAGCGCAGTCTTCTCCTAACAAGGTATCTCCCACCAGCAGGGCACCGCCCAATAAATCCGGCCGGGACAAGCTCTACGCCCCCGACTGGTCTCCCGGCATGTGTGGTAGTGTACTGCATGTTAGTGTAAGTATGTGTGTAAGGGGTGAGGATATGACAAGGAAGAGGAAGGAATGTTCGCGCACGGTCCATGGCCCGTTTCTTAGGTACTGCTTCGGCAATTGCCTCGTGTTGATCGGAGAAACCACGGAAAATTACCGGTCAGAGCAGCCGGCCGCTAGAATTCTCCGAACAGCGACTGATTTCGACCTAGCTGAAAAACCTAGTGTCGAAAATCCTGCCGCCGTCAGGACTCGAACCTAGGACCTCCCGATCAGAGGGACTACAGCGACATCAGTTAATGCACTAAGCCATCTCTCCCGGTGTGTTTGGAATGAAGTAAAGAGCGACGCGAGGCAGGCGTGGGCACGGGCCCGAACACTAGGCACGATGGGTGCAGCGGTGGCGGCAGCGGCGACGGCGGGCGCGCTTCGCCGCCAGTGCGTGGCGTGGCGGTGGTGGGCGGGCAGTCGCCATGACGCCCCCCTCCATTAGCGCGCGACGCTCCGCCCGCTGCGCTCGCTGCGCCCGCTGCGGCAACTGCGCCCGCTGCGCTCGCCGTGTGAGGGGCGGGAGCAGCGCGCACGCGAGCCAGGGCGCCGCGCCGCAGCTGGAACTGTGCGCGCGAGCGAAGCAGGCTTAAAGGTCATGCGCACCCGAGTTTTATTTTTATTTATACATTTACTTATTTCCTTATCAGGCGCGGATCCACGGGGAGGCAAATGGGGGAAATTTCCACTCCCAATTTTTGTTCAGTTAAAAATTAATTTTAACTTGTCAGGAAACTGTCAGTAAACAAAAATATTTCCCTACAAACATTAAAACGAATAAAATTGTGTCGCAACATGAGCTGAGTTTAGCCTGCGTCATTCAACATAATCTGTAATATGATATCTTACTAAACCTGTGGTCACGGGGTATAAGTTCTAAGTCAATTTTTGGCAAAATTGGGTTAAGAACTGAAACTACAAGTTAAGTATCTATATTTTATTTAGTAAAAGAACCGAATTCAAATGTTGCCTCCTTAAAGACAAAAAGGCGTTGGGAAATAGAATTGAGCATAGGAAAAAGCGTTGGCTCAATAATATTTAACCCTTGTTTTCTCCTAACCAAGATTTTTGAGTTAAGAACTTTTACGCCGTGACCACCGAAATCGTCTCAATTTCTGTAGCGGGGTGACGGAAGAAAAGTTCAGACAGGTCCAATATGTTAGATACGGTGAAGGGAATACGACGTGCTCGCTACATAATTCTCTTATCCCCAAACGTGGATAAAATTACAGTGTCCCTTGCGCAGTTTATGCGTTAGTATTTGTCACAACCAGCATGACAGACGCCCAGACACAGGTATTGAAAACATTTTTCGTTATCAGGGACCCCCAAACCTGGATTCCGTGAAAATCACGTTATCGATTTGTTACAGCATATCATAACTTTACCTCTACTGTATACAGGAGTCTCAGAAAAAAAAGTGGAAAACTTTTATGGCACGTAAAGTGGTAGAAGACGATTACTTTTTGAGAATGAATATGTGATGTGAAACTTCGTTATATGAAATTTCCCATGCGACATTGGACCCTGATTGGTAGATAACTCGTCATGCATTGGTGTATGGCGGGTACATGAAATCGCTCTGTTTTAGAACGTGACCTACCAAACGGTAGAGCTTGATAAGTTGACTACTAATCAGTAATGAGTTGACTACTATATATGTGGCAAATGCCACATGTGTAACGTCGTTGCTTACCAATCGGGCCAAGTCACTGAGTTCGGAGGCATTGCAGAGTGCAATGCAGTTAGTGTCAGAGCAGTTAGTACCGGCGACGTTAACTGATGCCACTGCAGAGCCTCTGACCGTGAGGTCCTATGGTTCGAGTCCCGACCGTGGAAGGATTTTTAACACTAAATAGATAACTAGATGGATTTCGGCCGCTGTCTGGGAGGGAATTCTAGCGGACGGCAGCTCAGATCGGTAATTTCCTGTGTTTTTTTTTCGTTCAAGAGCGGGCGAATGCCGAAGCAGTGGGGAAAACTCCAGCAAGCCGGCGTATAGGTCGGCACCGGATCTCACCGCTCCACAGAAGGAAGAACATTGCCACTTCCCGTGATAAAAAAACATGCACTACACAATAGCAATTGATGCGCCATGAAACACGAAATAACCAATCAACGACGATAAATAATCAATAAATTAGTAATCAATCATAGTCCAGCCTTTGTTCGGTGTTTAAAGGACGTCGTCCTAAGGTTCGTAGTGGAGGTAGTTCTTCCCAGTGTAAATTCCGATAAGGTTGTGACAAAACCTAGAATTCGCGAAGCAAACATCGACTCGGCCCCGAATGCCTCCAAGTGGGTCGTAATTTAGTCCCAGCTCAGTGAAAGGATTATGAGATCCAATCGCACCTTCCTTAAACTACTTCCTTAAACTTCCTAAACTTCCACCGACCGAAAGTACATTCTTGAGTCCACTTGTTCTAAGACGTACCGAATTGACATGGAGTCCCACGACTGCAACTGTTTTGCATCTCCCACGCCAGCTTGAACTCGCTGCAAAATTTACTGCGATGCATAATTAACTCTTAAGAATACCGACATTTCCACCGGGAGAGGTAGCTCCCGATATTTCTTTCCTCTTCCTTGCCATACGCTCATCCCTTACTTACACACACACATGCATTACGCCACCACATGCCGGGATACCGGTCGGGAGCTTAGAGCATGTCCGGGCTGGACCAATGCTCCGCTGGTGGACGACACCTGGTTGAGGAAATTTCCGCTAGCCCACGGTAGATCGGCGCCGGAACTCACCATTCAGCGGGAGATCAACGCCCCCTCCCTGCGAGAGAAAACATGCACTCACTTACTGAACTAATGACCTTAGCCGTTGTCCTGCCCGGAAACGTCAATCAATCGTCAATTAATCCGACATTGCCGATTCGTGAGTGACACAACTCCGGGGCTCCCTTACTACAGCCCGCAAGCATCTTCAGTAAGAGCACATCAGAGTGTGATGTTGGGCAGTGAAGTGTTAAATATTCATCACATATGTGTGTATATATATATATATATATATATATATATATATATATATATATACACACACACACACGAGTACAACAATGTGGAGCATTCCCACCAAGTTTGAATTCCTTTTTACCCGTCAAGTCTGATTTCCTTTTCACCATTCCTTCACAGTGTAGCTATTTTTTGTAAAAAAAACAACTCTTGAGGAGGTACTTTGGCGCCGAAATAAACATTATGTATTAAAAAATAACCTAATAAACATTATGTTTTGGTGTTCGCGACTTTCGGTGAGCGTCTAATATATGTGGTCTTCTCGGGGACAATTCTTGATGGGATTGTTAGAGATCGTAGATTTCCCTTGAAGTACAATTAAAACTTCGAGGCGAATTAGCGAAATATACCTGTATAATATCACCGCATTTTTTTGGGGGGGGGGAATATGAATGGAAGTTTCTTAAAGCAGGCAACTTTGTGAAAGATCCATAGTATTGTTGCAGTGGCGATGAATGTTATTAATCATAATGCGAGATGTTTACATGCGTAGATAAGAAACTATTATTGGCAATAATTGCATAACGAAACTTAATTTTTCAAATAAAATGAATTTTGAAATACGAATACTGGATGCCGATTTTCTTGTAAACTAATTTAGATACATTTAAGATGTTATGACGGATATCAAACGTATGATTGGAATGTTGAAGAAACACATCTTTATTTATGTGGCAATAAACCCAAACAATGTCCCTGACTATCGTAACTAATTTTGAGATAAATGAAACGTTTCATGCACAGGTACGTCCCACGAGAGAGAAAACTGTAAAAATAGATCTTCATAAATTTGTTTATGTGTGCATAACATTGCTCATACTTTTAATTTCATTTACCTTCATTTACATAAGTGGACATTTCCTAAAATTCTAGAGTATTTGACGCATGGAGAAAAAAACCGATATGTATTCAAAACATGCAAATATAAGAAATGCTCCAATATCGTATAATTATATTATTGCATCTTAAAAATAGACAACGTCACATCGCATTAATTACCATAATTATGCGGCAAAAGAGAGCTTGGAACCTAGATTGCACTTGCACCCGCCCTTATAACACCTCTGTAATCGCGATGACACAACTTTCCAGTGCGTTGCTTCTTCGTGCCCCCTTTATGCTCCACATACAGAGATGATGGCACGACAACATCGTGGGCCTAACAATAACTTTTTTGGCACCTGTATTCATATTTTCGTTCATTTGAACACTCCTGAGTAAGTAAAGGGTTCATGGCAGGCCACCGATCCTGTTCAATTTTGATATCAAAATTCAAATGTGTCTTAGAGAAGTTAGTAATAGAAACTATTTCAATTATTCGCAGATCACTATACATCTATTTCAATATAATTATTTGTATATAATTTTTTATATTGAATAATTGTATTAGCTTGATAATAAAAAGTCTAAAAATATGTATACAAGAAACTGAATTGTAATAACTAGGGAGAGGAATTTTATGCCCTAAAAAGCTTGAAATATACTTTGAAAAATATGCATTTATGACCTAAAAATTTTCAAATATGTACATCAATATGCAATTAAAATTAACAATATTTAATTTCCTGTATTAACGTTTCTTGATAAAATTCAGGAGAAGCGTGCTTGGAATGAAAAGATATATTTTTGTGCAAACGGAATATAAGTTACCTTACTTCGTGGGAGAAATAATTAAAGAAAATATTCACTTTAGTGAAGTATTTTGTATGTCATGTTGCAATTATTCTTGCTGGTTTAAAAAGGGGTATCAAGAAATTTCCTACATTTGCACAAGTATTTTATCATCTATAGAAAAAAACGCAAACTGTGACCTCTTTGTAATCGATGAATGCTTACGAATAAATTGATCGTATGAAAAGTTGAAATGTCTTAGAGATAAGTCTATTTTAACGAAATATGCAAAATATGCCCTTATAATTACAAGAATATGCCCCAACATGAAAAATCAGCCTATGTACACAAATATACACTAATATATTAATCTACATAGAATTTAATTCTAATCAAATGTCAAAAAATTTCATTTAGCTATGCCCTGAAGCAACGGATATGAATATGCAAAATCATAGAAATACGCTCCCTAGTAATAACTTATTATCTAGAGTTTTAGAGATACCCTCTTCACGAAGAAAAATATAGTGAGAAACGTTAAGATTTAAAGACCTGTTCCAAATTTATTGTTAAAAATAATATGAATAGAAGTGTACGATTTCATTGCTCATGTTTATCGCGTTAATTTAACCCATAGATTCCCCAATGGGAGGCGATACCGTTCTTCAGTGGTCATTGGAGCATTTCGCTTGGCGGTAGCAGATCCAGAGGTATCTTGGGCTGGGGGGGGGAGGGCATTGAGACAGTAAAGAGGCTGTGGCGTACGTAACATATAGGCACGGAAATATTTTAAAAATATTTATAAAATATAAATTTTATAAAGAAAATTATAAAATATAAATTCCAAACAATGCTCTCGTGAGCGGACCCAAGACCACATCGGCAGCAGTCAGGGTCTCTTTTCCCCTTATTTACTAAAAATTTGGTAACTCATGCAATTGGAGTGTTTGTATAAATACAAACACTCCAATTGCAAATTTTTTCAAGAAAAATAAATTACTATTTGCAATACTTTGTCAGCTGTCACCGATGGCGCTCCAGCAAAGACAGGGTGTCATAAAGATTTCATACCGCATATGAAACAAGAAGTACCAAATGTACTCGCTGTACACTAAACCTCCAATTTAACCGCCAATTGTGGTGGTGGTGTGCGATTGGGGGTGGTTTGTGAAAGGTGTGGTGCGTTGGGGGTGGAGATGAAATTGTTTCACATCATAGTACTATTTCAGTACAAACATTTTCAATAAAATTATGATAATTCTTAAGTTAAATACTGGCTCAAAAATTATAATTAAAATTCATTATCTTACTTTTAAATATCCACCGAGAATAAATGCTTTAACGTATAATTCGTATGAGGTGAAATAGGACAATTTAAAAGCGTTCCAACATGAAAAATTAAATTCAACTAAAATTGACATAATACACTAATTAGAAAGCTGTCTCGTTTTGTCTCTTTCGAAATAGTTGAATACAAAATATTACACAAAAATCCCGACTCTTGTCATCGCACCTGATTATCACAGCTTTAGATTCTTACTCGCTTCATGGTGAAATGAGTTTTCGTAAGGTTTCAATAGGCGTAATATGCAGACACTAGTCATTGACCTCTATGTTGTAAGATTCGAGGAATTAACGACGTAGCTTACTCAAATGACACATTTCATATGGATCATCCCCGTGCAATTTAGTTAAGAAAACACAAATTTTTGATTGTCAATTCATATTTGGTAAGAACAAATGATATGAATTGCATCTTTCTAGGTCGCATTCTTGACGCTAAATGGCAAGATCATCTCGCGTTCACAGTGAATTGCCCTCGTCAGAACTACCCGCGTCCCATTCACTGAACGGCATAGATCTGATAACAAGCGGTCATTAGCCTCTCTATGTTGCAAGATTCCCGGAACTGAGAAGCTTATACTAATGGGACTTCTGCTATGGTCCTGATTCCCTAAATTCATTAATTGACTCTTAAAATTTATTTTGAAATTATAAAATTCAAAGTTCCTGGTTTTATTCCCACGAATTTTGTAATTTCTCATTTAAAAAATTAACTGAATACAAAACAGAAACATTGTAGGTTAGAGAGTTTTGATGAAGCATAATGATTCATCATTATTTGGAAATAAGCATATAACAAATTTCGGTTCTAGTAGACATATAGCTCGTCAGAATTTGAAGATGTTTGAAGGAATGTAAACAACTTTGAAGTTAATTACATGAAATATAAATAAGTGTACATTTAATTTTTTTAAATATAATTTAAATCAAACTAGTAGCGATATAACAGCACATCCATTATCGCATTAAGTGGAACTTTTGCAATTTTCGAAAATTCAGAGAGTTCAAGGAAGTCAGGCTGGGTAATTTTCTTGAAGAAAATGTATTTTTAACATTACCTTATTTCACGAAAAATTACGCGAGTACATCTCATATTTTGAAAAAATATGCACGATCTTTCTTAAAGATCTAATTTTGAAGAACAAAATTTCATTCAGAAGTAAAATTTCTATGTTCAACATTGCAATTAAAGAAAGACGCTAAAAAATTGAAATTTTTGTAATTTTCGTAAATTTAGACTTTTAACGAAAATAGGCCCTGCGCCCTTTTTTATAAGAATTCTTTAGTCTTTCCGATAAATAAAAAGTTAATTCAAAATTTCAGAGCTACTTTTTAGAAAAATTTAAAGATGTCTTTGAGGCTTCAAGTAAAGTATCCCCCAGACTTAAAATATTCACTTCAAATTAGCCAGATGAATGAGAGAATAACAATTTGGGCGAAAATTCATTAGTTTAGTTTTTTAGTCTATTATTTTCCTTTTAATGGCATTTACATAGTTCAGTTACATTTCACTCTACATGTGTTTGTTGGCTAATTAAATAAACTAAAATAACTTACAGCTAGAATTGCGGTTGACGAAAGCTAATTGTCACCTCTAATTAAGGTCCATTTCGAAAAATTATTTTAGAAATATGTCGAAAGGGTACTTATTTTCGATTCTTGGGAATAGATGTGGTTTCCGGCTAGGTTGAATCCGGTTTAATTTGGTTTCTGCATTAGGTCAGAGAAGAATTGTGTGGATAGGTATATGATGTGCCGGGTTATGGGTTGGAGATTGAATTCTTTATGGAGCTGCGCGTTGGTATCATGAAGCTGTGTGTATAAGATATGAACCAGTGCGTTGATTGAATTGATTTTGGATAATTTGGATTTTGTTAAGATTGGACTTAGCTGCAGTTAGCCATATTGGGCATGCATAAAGTAGGAGGGGTCTAACTATTGTTTTATTCATATATTGCGACTGCTGTGTGATATGGCAGATGGCTATTTCTGTTGATTATTGGTTTTAATTGTAATAGTTTGTTTTTAGCCTATATCACTTTATAGTCAGTGCGATGTTTCCAGTTTAGTTTTGTGTCGATGTTTAGGCCTAATTATTTTATTGTCTTGTTTGACGGGTAAGTGAAATTCCTGTTCACGGTTTAGCTGCTAGCGTTGTTCACGGACAGACCGACGGACAGACGGACGTGAGGACAGATGTTTTGCGGTAAAACCTCCTTTCAGTCTCAAGGACTTACAAAACATGGAATCTGACTACACAACGTGCTAGGGCAGTGTTTTCAAGGTCTTCTACTGGTGGCAGTGGCACGCGTCGTGGCACTTTAGCATGCCACGAGCTTCTCTGCGCAACTAGCGTCGGGAAAGGAAACTATTAGTAACCCCGCCGTTTTACAAGAGGGATAGCGTTGTCTCTGGTGGCGGGGTACTGAACTTGGTGGAGGGTCGATTTCGGCGTGGCGCTCGTACCACGGACTCCGCTCGTGGCATCGCCCTTGACAACACTGTGTTAGAGGAAGGACTTTGCTACGTATAGGATCGAGAATGATCCACTTTTTCGGAATCAGAAACATAAAATACAAATTTTTCTGCGATAAAATCACAGTTTTTTGCTGCAGCATTACATAACTTTCTCTATTCTTTTATGTAATATGCGAGAATGTAAAAATTAAAAATTGATTTTACTTCAAGTAAAACTTACGCGACAACTAATAGTTTTTTTCAAAACATTGTACATTATCGTGTTTAAAAATCTACATTTTCAGAACAGAGTTCAATGAGGAAAAAAATCTCAAGTATCAAAATTGTAGTTATGCGTTTTTTGCAATTTTCGAATAACTACAGAGATAACCGAAAATGAGACCTGCTAAGTTTTTAAGTGTGCTTTTCCCTATTCAAGAGAAAAAATATAGAAAAATATTTAGAGCTGTTTTTTGAGAAAATTATCACTTAAAAGTAGACTATATTTAGGCAAAATCACTCGAAAACTACGTATATTTTCTAAAAATTGTATGTGAACTTACTTGAAAATCTATTTTTGAATATCAGATTTCATTAAGAAAAATCTGTCTTCAGTGTTGTAAATGGAGGAGGACGCTGAAAAATTGGGACTTTTTGTAATTTTAGAAAATGAAGGTAAGTCACGGAAAATGAAACTTTCGATATTCGTACAATCGACTCGGGTTATAGGGAACTTCTGGAGACTAACATATTTGGTTCACTATAACAAAGGTTCACTCTATCCGACGATGTCAAAGTTAAATTGAATTAATCAGCAAAGATAGAATTTATTAATATAGAGGTACAGTAAAATACATTAACAGCCCGAACTCAAAATTTCAATATCTTTATTTGTCAGAAACTGTATCATCTTTATTTGTCCTTAAAAAGGAATTATTTTCAATTGTTTGCTTCGTACGTTTTTCATTATTATTTTCTCTTGATTCCTCCCCAGAGCTCGTGTTTCTCTCCGTACTTGATTCTGCATTGTCCACTGCCTCTAAGCATAGTAATGCAGTCTTGACCCCCTTCATTGTCTCTTGCACTGTTGTAAGTCCCATTCTTCCGTAATATGACCTTTGGATGATTTTTTTTTTAAGCTGCCTCGTGTTGGAATTGGTGGCACTGAAGCGATATATTATTTTCCAGGAGTGAATTAATTTCCAGGTCGTGTTTCCTATAACCGAGGTTCACTATAACCGAGGTCCAGGTTCACAATAACCGAATCTTCGTATGCTTCCTTGTATTGTAAGTCAAACGGGACCAGTGATTTGAATTCACTATAACCGAGGGTTCACTATATTCGAGTTCATTATAATAGGAGTCGATTGTATTTGGAAATTGGAAACAAATATTAACATAGCAAAACTATATTGATGAAACATTTTTCCTAAATGAAGTCTGTTCTTTAATACTAAGTTTTGAAGTAAAATAAACGAAAATCTCTGATGTTTTAAAAATTGCAAATGCAAATGTTTAACTTTTTTAATGCGCCAGGAAGGTTCCGTTCCGCTCTGAGCCTGGTGGTGTAGGTGAATAGAGAGTTAACTCTAAGCCCCTGTTCTCAAATTTCAGCGTCGTGATATAATTTTTCCTGGTTGAAAACACTTTTGCAGATTCATGTAGTATTGTACTATAATAATGCGTTTTTTGTTTGTACTTGGCGCGTCAGCCCTTATACTGCCCATGGCCTACCAGAAGCGTCCCGACCTCGCGACCATGGAATAAGGGGGTACGTATGGTTAGCATGAAGACATCCCCATGCCGTATTTTGGTTTTTTCAACCTGAGAGGTGAATTGTCTCATCGTCCCACAACAACATATACTGGGACATTGCAAGGAAAACGCACACTATAATCTTGCCTGACGGGGAATCGAACCCGAGGTTGGTCATAGAAAGTGAGCACGCTGACCAATGAACTAAGCCGCCAGGCCATAATACTGTGTAGCTCTTACAAATAACGAGAGACAGTTTGTGCTGTTGTAGAACCACTAGTTCACTTTCTCGCCATACTATGAACTTACGTAATAAAAAGTATTGTAATCTATGGTAGAAATAGGCTATTTTGTGACAAATACTCATATTGTGGGGCCTCGATAAAGTTGATAAATCTTGTTCTTATACTACTGAATTACATCCTCTAACGTGTCCTCAAAATCAGTGGCGTAGCGTGACTCACACGTTTGGGGATGCTCAACAATAACACACAAAATGTCACTATCAAGTACTTCGTCTAACAGGCGAACGCAACACAAGGCAGATACACTGGGACTACTTCCACGATCTCGATTGCTTACGACGGTGTAGGCGCTTCCCACAAATCCTCACAGCAGTCAGGGCTGCCGATGTCTTGAAAGCAAATTATACAATGGCTCAGCTTTAATTCTTATACGCGAATGGCAATAAGACCATTTGTTAATTTATACATTGCAGACTTAAATAATATGTAATCTATTTAAGAGATAATACAATTTCTTGGATATTAATTAAGAAATAGTAGTCAGGCACTATTTCTACAGTTTGTACCCATGACCAAGCGGGGACTCCCGAGTGAGAGAGAGAAAGATAATTTACTGAACGCCTGAAGTGTGCTGCGCTCTCGTGCACAAACGAGCATCTTTCCGCAGTAGACGCTAGCGTAAAGCAGTCGGGTTTCTCTGGGCCAGGGGTGAAGAGGGGAGAGGGGCACCTCGCCATCTGCGCATGCGTCATTCCTCGTCGCAATCTGGCGGCAGACGCTGAAGTATTTTAGCTTCCAACCAATCAGAGGCCAGCTTCAACAGCCCGCCGAATTCAATCATAGGAAATCAATTTTAAATTAATACAAAACGTGTTTCGCTCAACAGACCACTTGTAAGATTATCAATACAGTATTTAAGGTTCTTATATACGGGGATGCTCAGCATCTCAGCGTCCCCTGACGCTACGCACTGCTCAAAATCTACATTTTGTGGATCCTTGATACAGAAAAATTTGCTTACGGTAAAACATCTGGAAGTCTGTGGCCAATCTGGCGTCTTGTCTGTTGAGACAATTATCTCGAAAATTAATATTCTTGAATCAATAGGGCCGAACTGGAGGTCCTGTGAGTTTAAAAATGATATTTGGATTTTTTATACTTTATATGAATCTTAAGAACATTTTTAAAACTTCTCAAAAATGGCTCCAAATTTTTTTATTTAACTTTTTCCTCGTATAGAACATAGGACGCTTAAATAATTGCGAAAGTCTCATTTCCGTTCACTGCTTTGAACTTTGGAAAATTGCAAAAGTTCAAAATTATTTCGGCACCTTCTCAATTACAATATTGAAGATACAGGTTTTTTCTATTATCAAATATGTTCTTCAAAAATATTTTTAAATAATGTCATATAATTTTTGAAGATATGAATAATTTATACGTAATTGTGCGTAAAATGTAGACAACTTTTTTTCTCAAAAACGGCACCAATTTTTTCTTATATTTTTCTCGAGCGTAAAAATCGCTATTAAAAATGGTACAGTCCTCATTATCGATGAACTATTATCGAATATTAGAAAAAAAGAATTCATCAAAACTACAATTTAATGATAGAAATTATCCCTTAATGAAATCAGTTTTTAAAACATTAGACCCTTAAATAATACCGAGCACAATTGTTTTGAGAATAGGTTTTGAGAATAGGTTTTGATACTAGGAGTTTTCGCTTAATTTAGGATAGAATAATAATTTACGTAACAAGGGCGCGAAACAGCTGGATTCACGCACGAGTCAAGTTCGTCGTCGGAGCGTAGCGAGGACGACAAAGAGACGAGTGCGGGAATCATCTCGCACCCGTGTTGTGTATACTATTTTTAACATGCCGTGAGCAAAAAGCAATGCGTCAAGTTAAGGACTATAAATTAAATATCAGATAACTAGAAATACGTTATGCTTAACTCAAAATAATTATTGTAAGTAGCCTACGTATTACATTTTTCTACTTCTTTTCGGAATTATCATTAATAAAAAATAACCGACAGTTATTAATTGAATGGGAAAACGCTCATTACTTACAGGATTTATGATGCCGTTTCTTTAAAATCTATCTCCGAGTCACTTTTTGTAGTCATATTTACCTTACTTGTACAAGATTAAATGGATTCCAGTTAGTGTCGTAAAACTATTGTTTGTAATTATTAAAGAAAGACGTCATCAAGACGAAAGACAATTGCGAATCGTTACAGATGTTTCCCACAGACTTCGCGATGAAATAAATAGCAGTGAAAAAATTAGATGTTTCGCACACGGAAAACAAGCACTGCAAACAGCATTTCGCGCACAGCTTGTTAAATATAAGTTTTTTTTTCTTGAAGAGTCTTCATTGTCCAAAACTGGAAAATTCAAATTTTTTTCGACGTAATCCTACAACTACAATAATGGAAAAATTTATTTTTCTATGATGAAATCTATTCATCAATGACAGATCAACAAAGGCATACGTTTGAATACGGAATCAAATTCGTAGAGAAGCGCACAGGTATTCAAGAACTATTTTAAAAGTACGTGCACACACGGAGAAGTAATATCTAACGATTTCTTAGCTTATCCAATCCTAGCAAAGACCGAATACTTGAAACGACACGACAGAGTGTGTAGCTACCTCCACTGGCAGATCTGTGCTGCCCTCGAAGTTCAAAACACATGCCCCAAGTGGTACGAACACTCACCGAAGCCGGTGACGTCTGTTGGATTGTGTACGATATTGTACGACCAACAAATTCAGACTGATGGCACGATAGCGGCAAACAAACCGGATATAGTTATCCGGGATTTGGAGAACAAATCGTGTTATTGTCGATGTTGCTGTACCTTGCGATCAAAACGTCGTTAGCAAGGAGGCAGAGAAACGTCTTAAATACAAGAGTTTGGAAATCGAGATCAGCCGAATGTGGGGCGTCAAAGCATAGGTCGTTCCGATAGTTATCGGATCTCTGGGATCTGTTCCGCAAAATTTATGTAAGAACTTGTCTAAACTCTCAGGTAATTCAAAAGACTGGGAAGTGCAAAGACTCGCTATATTTGGAACAGCCCACATTTTGCGCAAAGTATTGTAGAGGCACCAACAGACCCTAGATCTGCTCCTTAGGTAGCTGGTTGCAACTCGGAGTAGATTTTATATTCAGTCGACACATAACATCTTTAGTCGTGATATAAATGAATAATAATAATAATAATAATAATAATAATAATAATACAAGTGCAGTTAATAAGACAGGCACATAAAAAGAGAGTGTTCCGACCTAAAGCGTTGACACATTTTCTCTATATATTTTGACGCGCTGAATCCGAATCTGAAGCCAGAATTGCGCTTCCACCCTCCATTTTTTTTAAATCGCGAAAAAAACACCGTGAAATTGTAGGATTGTAAATTTTAGGGTGATTTTTTGCGAAAAAACAAAACTGGAGGGTGGTGTCGCAACTCTGGTTTCGGTTTCGGATTCAGGGCGTCAACATACGTAGTGAGACATGTCTCAAGCATTCGGGTCTGACAACAACCCCCGAAAACAAAAATACAATTTCACGGTGGTTTTTGGCAATTTACAAAAATCGGGAGGGTTGTTCCGCAATCCTGGCTTCAGATTCGGATCCAGCGCGTTGAAATACGTAGAATAACATGTGTTAAATCTTGGTCTGACCACTTTTTTTGTGCCTGTTAAAATTACTGTTTTAATTGGAGTAGTTCCAATGATTTCCATACTAGGTAAACTAAGCTGCAGCATTACAAATTGGAAATCATATATTAAGAGTAGTCGAGGTAAATATGATCCTAGATAAAATTTTAGTTTCTGAATCTGCTCTTTATGGGATAAAATGTTTACTTTTTACGTGTTTACAAATTATGTGGTGTGCTATTAAAGATTGAAGACATAAACGTTATTCAAATTAAACCATTACACAGCACAAACCAAAATAATATTTATGATATGTTAGTCATTAATAAATCATGCCAGATAGTTACGTAAAAAAAGAAAATAGATAATTTTATCGTAGTGATCCCAAACGAATTGAAATTATCTTCTTAGAGGTTCCCAGTATAGAAAACAACTAACGTCATGGTTGAAATGCATGCGACCTTTGAGGAAGAGTCGGGTATTCGAATGCAAATTGGCGCTTATCTCGACACTTCCTCGATGCGTTCTATAAATGAGGACAAACTGCGGGAACGAGATAACGGCCACTGACCGAGAAGCAATACAAAAAATAAAAATGTTAAGTGGATGGAAATTTTGTAAGAAATAAAATCAAGTGTCGACAATAATTCGCCTAATTAAGGGAAGTCTAATACATATTTTATTAACATTCATCAAAGTAAAGAGGGGGTACGAGAGTTCGTAAATCAGCTTATGGAATGACTGCTTACTGCCGGGGTACAAATTCCGATACGGTGGGTTGAGTTATTTTCCAAGGCCCAAACGCCGCCATAATCGACATCGCCTCTTTGTCAGTGTGCAATTCAAAGACCGACACTTATAGATCTTTCCATGCCGTGAGCGTGATCTCTATAACAAATATATTTAGCTCAGACCAATGATGATTTATTGTCGTAATATCACAGTATTCGTATTTATACAGTAGCGCAGTTCCGCGTTAAATGCCATGTGACGACGAGTTGGTCATGTGTTTATAAATTCGAGGGCGGGACAGATCTAACAGTGGAGATAATACACACCCTGTTGTGTCTTTTCAAATATTCCGTCTTTGCTAAAATTGCACAAACTGAGACAATTTGATCAATGGTTTCTTCTTATTCCTGGCAAATGCGGTATTTATCATCTTGGGAAATTTTGAGAACCGCTTTATCATAATGTCGTATTCTCAACGCCTGATTTTGGTCAGCTCTTACAAAAGCTTCCAATTCTGGATTCATTCTTCCCTCTTTCTGAGCCACATAAATTAATGATCTTTATTTATCTGTACCATGTTTATTCTTTTAGATATTGGCCATGGAGTGGTTTGACCCTAACGATTTCTTTAACATTTTTTGTGTCTCGCATTTCATGTTAAGTAGCATCAGAAGTTCAGTGTCTGTGTTATTTTGCTTTTCTTGCATAGTCTTGTTCGCAATTGTTGTTATATTTACAATGCCTCTATTTCCCATTCTTCAGTCAGATTTCATGACTTGCCTCAATAGTTACCCATCTTCATGGCTGACTACATATTTTCCCATCCCGACTAATGAACTGTGCCAGGAGGCTTCAATTTATCTGAGGCCTCTTCCTCCTTCCTTACGTGACACATAAAGTCTAAGTATCAGCTCGAGGGTGGGCAACATGATGCACTGTAAGTAATTTTCTAGTTTTTCTATCCAGGATTCGAATTTCTTGCTCAGTCCAGTCCACCAGACCGAAACTGTATTCATCTATAGTCACCGCCAAACTACCTATTGCTGACATTTATTCCTAGAGTTCAGAGCAGACTACAGGACCAGTCTCACCTCCTGTAATACTCACTGTGAATTCTCTCTTTAATTGTGTCATTCGAGATGGCGTCACATACTTCAATGCCCGGATATTTGCAAGTTTAACCTGGTTCAAGATTTTGAATCACAGTGTGCGTAGCAAATTCATTGTAATCTGACTTTGTCATTTTGCCTCTTCTTAAGTTGATTTTTGCACACATGTCAAGACCAAACTTCATGCAGATGTCATTGCTGCAATCATTGATGACAGCACAGAGAGAATCGCTTCATTCTTAGCAAACACTTTAAGATATCCATGTAAAACAAATGTGAAACTGGTCACCATGGAGTCTGTAACCAAAGTCAGTGTGCGACAAGTGTCTGGAGAATGGGATGAAACTAATGCAATCAGCAGAAGGGATAGTGAATCTCCTTGGAAGATTCCCCATTAACCTGAATACTTCTGGTTTCTACTACTTCCTTTCCGCTGTGTATTGGTAATCTGGTATTCCACAACTTCATGCTAGCCTTGCAAAACTCAGTAAGTCTGGGATGAAATCTATAGATCTCCATGGTGTTCAAAATATTATTATTATCATCATTTTATCCTTATTATTATTATAATTTTCCTCTAAATCACGACTAAAGATGTTATGTGTCGGCTGAATATAAAATCTACGCCAGGTTGCAACCAGCTACCTAAGGAGCAGATCTAGGGACTGTCGGTGCCTCTACAATACTTTTCGCAAAATGTGGGCTGTTCCAAATAAAGCAATTTCTTGCACTTTCCAGTCTTTTGAATAACCTGGGAGTTTAGACAAATTCATACTCAAATTTTGCGGAACAAATCCGAGAGCTCCGATAACTATCGGGACGACCTGTGCTTTTACGCCCCACATTCGGCTGATCTCGATTTCCAAACTCTTGTATTTAAGACGTTTCTCTGCCTCCTTGCTAACGACGTTTTGATCGGAAGGTACAGCAACATCGACAAGTAAATACGATTTGTTCTCCAAATCCCGGATAACTATATCCGGTTTGTTTACCGCTATCGTGCGATCAGTCTGAATTTGTTGGTCGTACAATATCGTACACAATCCAACAGACGTCACCGGTTTCGGTGAGTGTTCGTACCACTTGGGGTATGTGTTCGAAACTTCGAGGGCGGTACAGATCTGCCAGTGGAGGTAGCTACACACCCTGTCGTGTCTTTTCAAATATTCTGTCTTTGCTAGGATTGGAGAAGCTGAGACAATATGATCAATGGTTTCTACGTGTTCCTGACAAATGCGGCATTTATCATCTTGGGAAATTTTAAGAACCGCTTGATCATAATGTCGTGTTCTCAACGCCTGATCTTGGGCAGCTATTACAATTGCTTCCGATTCTGACTTCATTCGTCCCCTTTTAAGCCACATAAATGATTGATCTTTATTGATCTGTTCTCTGTCCATTCGTTTCAAATATTGTCCGTGGAGTGGTTTGTCTCTCCACGATTTCTTTAACATTTTTTGTGTCTCACATTTCATGTTATGTAGCATCATAAGTTCGGTGTCTCTGTCGTTCTGCAATGTCTTGCAGAGTCTTGTTCGCAATGCTTCTTGCTACACTTATAATGCCTCTGTTTCCCATTCTTCGGTCAGATTTCATGACTTGCCTCATTAGTGGGTCATCCTGATGGCTGACTACATACTTTTCCATCCCGGTTATTGCATTGTGCCAGTAGGCTTCGATTTGTCTGTGGCCTCTTCCTCCTTCCTTACGTGACACATAAAGTCTGTGTACAGCAGCTCGAGGGTGGGCAACATGATTACAAGCAGTTTTCTGGTTTTTCGATCCATGATGCGAATATCCTGCTCAGTCCAGTCCACTAGTCCAAAACTGTATTCGGCTACAGGCACCGCCAAACTACCTATTGCTGATATTTTATTCCGTGAGTTCAGAGCGGACTGCAGAACAAGTCTCACTCTTCTGTAATATTCCCTGCGAATTCTCTCTTTCATTGTGTCGTTTGAGATATTTTTATTATTATTATTATTATTATTATTATTATTATTATCATATTTATATTATTGTTATAATTATTATCATCTTATTATTCGTGTCAGTCATCTACTCGATTGGAAATTCACGGGAGGAATGTTCATTTTCGCTGCATTTTGGACACAAACGAGAGTTCGAAGAAGGGAGAGGGAAAGTACCTGTTAGAAACAGTACCACATCAAACTCCCCATAATCGATTACAAGTACGACAAAGGATAAATTTCCCTGTACCGTCATGTTTTATACTTCAACTTTTCTGAGACACTGATTTTATTTTTTCACCACACTACGTACTTAAGTGGTAAAGAGAAAGCATTGAAATGCTGCAGCAAAAGGCAGGGATTTTTCGACGTAAAAACTCAAATTCTGTGGCTCTGTTACCCAAAAAGTGGATAAATCTTGTTCTCGCAAGTATCACAATACTTCTAACAAGTTGTGTAGTCTGAATACATGTTATGTGGGATCTTGTTACCAAAATATTGGTTGACAGCCAACCAATATTGATTATCAAAATATTGGTCGCCGGTCTACCTTTTCTCTGGCTGGCCGTCATCTTATCTGCGATCATCTTAGCACCTAAACTGCTCAGACAATTTTAACCAAACTGAATTTCCCCGATCGATCTGGCTTTACTCAAGGTCCTGCAAGTTTGAACCATATTTTGACTTGGGGGTAGTTAATATTTTTAAAAATTTAGTATGGAGACAAAAAAGAATTTCAGTGTTTTCTCAAAAATGGATCCAAAGTTTTATTAAATCCCCCTTCGGATAGCGCAAAGAACGCTTTAAAATGGCACAGGTGTCATTTTCGTTGAAATCAGTTATTCTTCGAAAATTGGAAACGTTCAATTTTTTCGGCGTCTTTCTACAGCTAAGTTATTGAAGAAAAATATTTTTTCTTAATGAAATCTGTTCTTCACAATTACACTCATCGTCATAAAAAAGCTGCACTCCGAAGGACCCTTCTGATCCGCTACAAACTCGGTGGGTATTTTGCACACTTTTCGCTAAGCCAATGATTTAGTTTTCACGGTCGGCCGCGCTCTGGGGGTCTGTGGAAGGTGCGTGACGTCGCGCCCACCGGTCTAGATAAGAAGGCTTTAAACGTCCGCGCCGGCCATTGCGACATCGGGTAGCGTCCACAGAGCTTCACCTGCACGTACATTATGCCTAGGCGACGCTTTCGACAGCCAGATGTCCAGTTAGATGCTTTCGAGATGAGCCGTATCGTGGATGTGCTGGAGGCTGGTTGGTTCTGTCCCACATACCAAATGCAGGATCTGGACGTCCCCCACGCACCACGAGGAGGGAGGACCGACGGATTGTCCGCCACGCGCGAATAGATCCAACGGCAACGATAGGTGCTATTTAACGGACTGAGCTGCCTGCGCTCTCACATTCTGTAAGTGACAGTACCATTAGCAGGCGATTGCACAACGGAGGGCTCGCCGCACGCTGACCGTTACGACGCCTGTCACTCACACCCCAGCAACGTCGCTACACACTCGACTGGTGTCGGGAATGACGGACCTAGGGCCATGCAGATTGGCAGCGTGTCATCTTCAGCGACGAGTTCTTCTTCTGCCTTGATGGCGGCGACTACCTGGTCCGTGTCTGGAGGTGCAGTGGGGTAGCGCCGCGAAGAGCGCTTTGTGGTATCCCATCACACGTCCCGCCAGCCTAGCAATGGTGTGGGGCGCGATGTCCCGAGGTGCCCGTTCACCGTTAATGTTCCTCGGACGCACCGTGACAGCCGCACGGTACGTTCAGGAGATCCTGCAACCGGTGGCTTGTCTGTTCTTGAACGTCCACGCCCATGCCCTATTTCAAGATACAACGCGCGTCCGCATACCGCAGCCATCTCCCGAGCCTGCCTTTCAGCCAAGGATTCTGTGTCATGGCGAGCCGCATCGCCAGACCTCCCCTCGATTGAGAATGTTTGGGGTGCTATGGAGCGTGCGATCAGGATCCCACCCCTACTCACTAATCTGCAAGAACTTCGCGCTCAGGTGCAAGCTGCGTGGGATGGAATAGCACAGGATTCCATTCGAGACCTGTACAACTCCATACCGTGACGTCTGGACGCGTGTGTTCGCCTACATGGCGGCCCCATGCCATACTAACATGTACAGTCTGTGGCCGTATAGCGCAATAAATGTTGGTCCTACAAATGAGAAAGTGTAATAATTTTGTATACGTGGTACCCTCTTCCTCCCTGCCAACAATGATCGCAATCCGCCTCGTCCTTCTGGGTGCAGCTTTTTTTATGACGATGGGTGTATATATTTAAGTGTGTGTGTATATATATATATATATATATATATATATATATATATATATATAAGGTCACGTACAATTTTTTTATAATGTGAACAATGTTTCGTGAAATATTGCCTAAAACAATTCCAGTTTCAAAAAGTTTTTTCTTGAAAACGAGTACAATTTTTACATTCTCGCACTTACTTCGTAAGAATTGAAAATGATGTAAGCGTGCGCCGGAAAACGGCAAATTTTCGGCAGAAAAAGTAATATTGTCGGGCTCTGGTAACGAAAAAGTGGAAAAATCCTATTGCTAAATATAGAAAAAATCCTTTAACACGTGGTGTAGCCATAATCCATGTTTTGCATATGTTCAACTTTGTTATTGAAGCGTTCGGAAGGTTGTTTTATCTTTGAGTCTAATGATGTCGAGGTAATGTGAATGGCGCGCTGAATTTAAGTACCTGAGTTTGAATCCCAGCGAGGGAAAAAATTTTGCTGATTGGGAACATTTTAGCAGGTTTAAGAAACAGTTAACCCTCATTAACTTGAATTCCAAGGGTCCATAATAATCAGAGTTCGTGTTATAAAAATACGTGTTATTCGATTGTTATAAATGACCGTATATCCGTAATCCCTGAACGGGACCTAACATTTGTGCGTGTTACGGCGAAATTCGAGTTAAGCGAGTTCGTGCTAACGAGGGTTTACTGTACATGTGTTTTAATATTACGTAGCCGTTACAAACACTGCGCGAAAGTATGTTCTGTTGTAGCCCCACTAGTTTTATTTGCTGTCGGCTGGTAATTGATCGACGTACAGGGTGAGTCACGTAACTTTAGCACCTCCTGTAACTTTTGAACGGTTGAAGATATTGCAATAGAGTTTTCACGGAAGTGAATGAGGGAATGGGGCTAACTGATATGTGTATTGATTTCTCTTTTATCACTTGTATTTTACGAGATATTTGAGGTAACTTTGTTTTTTCAAATAGGACTATACATATTTTTTCAGTCTATCATGACAAGCGTAAAAAGACGAATCCAAAGATATAAATATTGTCGTATGTTAGATAAGCATTTTTTGAGTAATTGTAATTTTTTGGGGACTAGTGTTTCACGGATATTTTCATTGTAACTGTCAGCCCCACAAGGTCACGCAGCGCTCCCCCAGCAAACACGGGGACGGGAAAGGGAAGGGATTTTAGCACTTGAGGATACGAAAAATATTCACAAAACTGTTGCATTTTTTCCTGAACTCTCCTTTCCATCCTGATCCATTTTCAGATATTTTGTGTTTCTTAGGGATTGAAAATATGGATTTGTCTTAAGTAGTATTTATTGAAATAAGATTATTTCTATTCCTAAGTTATTATTATATTCTTATTAACATTGAAATTGTTTGCTCAAAATACGCAATATTTTTTGTACAGTTTTAATTATTTATACTTATTGTGCTTTGTTTCAAGATCCCATTAATACGTATCTTATGAAACCCCATTAAATGTAGTTGAAGTTATAAACAATTTTATTACGATACAAACTTATGACAAATCCTTATTTTCCATCCCTTAATTCCTTCAATCAATGAAAGTCGAAAATCTGAAAATGCGGATGGATGGAAAGCACAGTTCAGGAAAAAACTGCAATGGTTTTGTGAATATATGGAATATGTGTCGTATCCGGCGTAACGGACAAACGTTCATTTGAACAGTGTAAAGACCATTAATATTACATTTTCTCTGTAAATTAATTGAAATTTGCGCAAAGTTTTAAACTATTAGTGAAAGTGTTGTGAAAATTGTGAAAACATAAAAATTCAAAGTTTCGTAACCACAGTAACGGAAAGACTTTAACTTTATATTTAAATTTGTGGAAGTGGTGAATTTCGTGGCCTTTCAATAGGTAAAGTATAGTAATCTAATTGTATTTATTAGTTTGCAGCTTCAATCTATTAAACACACTGAACGCTTTTTGAATTTAATTAATCACATTTAAATACTAATTAGAATCAGATCACCGTTATTTTTAAATAAATACGTAACGTAATTTAAATAAGTTAATACAATTAAATTTAAAAGATAAGTTAGGGAATATTTTTTTTGTAGTATTCTGAATTATCTATTTACTTATTTTCATATTTACCACGCACTTGACACGCATTCGTGACATGGCTACTAATCGTTATACACTCTCTACTCTCTACGCTCTCAAAGCCGATCTTCTGAAAGCCTTCACACACATCAACAGTAATTTAGATGAACATATCCGAAGGCTCGAAGAGGTCGTTCAAAACACAGACGGTTGGACAACAATAGGCAACACCGCAAAAACCTCCAACCGTCCATTCGCGGAAGCAAAAACACAATCACCACCACCAATCACGACTCAAAACAGATTTTCTGTATTAGACTACTACAATGAGTTTCCTTGCCTTCCCAATCCTCACCACCCCCACCCATCATCGACACGTCCATTCACAAAGCAACGCAAACAGGCTAGCAAGCGCAAAGTAACAAAGACACGTAGAGTTGCGCAAACTGGCTCACCAGAAAACAAGGGCATTCCCACTGAGCCCATCAAAAAGGTACTCATTTTAGCAGATAGCCATGGGCGACAAATCTCCTCCCTGCTCAGTGAGAAACTCCCAACCAATTTCTCTGCCATGTGTGTGTTTAAACCTAACGGGAGGTTTGCCGACGTGACCAGTGAGTTGGACACGCACACAAAAACCCTCACCAAACGGGATACTATAATTATCATAGGAGGGCAGAATGACATTAATTTGGGTGGTCACTTTACGCCTGAAGAACATGTTGACAAATTACAACGTGCCGCCCAAAACACGAACATTGTAGTCTCGACTCTGCCCTTCTGGTACAACAAGCCCACACTATGCAAAGAAATTAGTCACGCAAACAACCAATTGAAACTGCATCTGAGAGACACACATGTTAAATTGTTTGAGCTAAACTTTCTCTCAGAAAAGCACTTCACCCGACATGGTCTTCACCTGAACCTTGTCGGAAAACATGCACTCGGTAGTGAGCTTGCAAAACACATCATTTCACAAACTTGGCAGTGTCCTGCCCAAGACCCATCCCCACACACATCTCCTAGTTCTCTTCCATCCCCTGGGACCCCTCTGGACCCAATTACCTTATCCCCTGAACCTAATCCGTGTATTACCTCTCACACTATTCATTCCTCTACATCTGTCACCCCTCCTTCCTCACCTCTTCACAGTGCTGGGACACGATACTTCCTTCGACCACGCACACGAGGTAAAAATGAAATAAATAAATAGCAACTACAGTCAGATGCAGCAGAAACACATCCATGTAGGTACATGCAAAAGATTCGAATAATGCATCATAATGTGCAATCTCTTTCAAATAAAATTAAATTTATCGAGGCAGCATTACAATGTGATCTAAGACAAATAGATGTTTTTGCTTTACAGAACATTGGTTGTCTCAAAATGATATAAACACACTCCAAATTCCTGGCTTTTACCTTGCAGGATCGTATTGCAGAGCGAAGGAATCAAATAAGGGCCCTGCTTACAGAGGTTCGTGTATTTACATAAGAAATTATATTGATTCTACCTTCTTGTCAGAATTCAATTTATATGCAGTTGAAAAAGTGTTTGAAACAACAGTAGTACATCTTACTACGCTCAAAATTATCTTACTTTGCATTTACAGACCTCCAACAAAGCGAGCTTCAGATTATTCCACTTTCTTGGAAAATCTAGAGATAATTCTGAACAAAATTAGTAAACTCTCTTTTAAATCCATTGTTGTATGTGGAGATTTCAATATTGATTTTCTGAGCGAATCCCACGAAAAAGAGCAGTTTCTCAATTTACTTCATTCTTTTAATTTAGACATTACAGTGAATGTACCTACACGGAATACGCTTAAATCACAAAAAGCATTAGATCAAATTATAATTAACAAAACCACAACTACATATGAAATAATAACAAATAATCTAGGATACAGTGACCACGATGCACAAATTCTTACAATTACTAAGAACATAAACACTGACACAATAAATAATACACGCATGTGCAGAGCATTCACTAAAGTTAATGTAAAATTATTTACGGACTACTTGATGAAGGAATCATGGGACGAAGTTTATAACGCTGTTGACACAAATGAAAAATATAGTTTATTTGTAGTATGCGGACGGCAGTTCAAAGTTGCCGCGCTAACTGCGCGGCAAAGAGCGCCGGCAGCATGTTCCCGCCTCCGGCAGCGCGCAGCACAGAGCGTCGGCATCAGGCGCGCTGAGCTTCGTCAAGCGCGCCAAGGGTGTGCTCAGAAACCAGCCACGCCTGTTACCTGGGCTCCGCGCACTGGTGAACCGGCCAATCAGGGGAAGCCGCGGGAAGCCTTGCGCGGGAGCTGGCCCAAATAAAAGGACGCCGGCGGAGGATCACCGGCAGTACGCCGCCTCCGGCTTCTCAGAGATGAACAATTTGGTTTCCGAGCTGGTCACAGCTCCGCGCAGCAGCTCACGCGGCTTTGCACGGAGATCGGCCTCGCCCTTGAGAGACGGCATTCTATGCCCGCGGTCTTTCTCGACATGCGTTCGGCCTTTGATTCCGTGTGGCACGAGGGCTTGCTCTCGTGTCTCGCGGAGTCGGAGATTAGCGATTGCTACGTCAGATTGATCGCGAGTTTTCTCTCGGACAGGCAGTTCAGAGTGCGCGTTAACAACGTATATTCGTCCATCAGACGCGCCGAAGCGGGTGTGCCTCAGGGGAGTGTTCTCTCTCCTACCCTATTCGGCCTATACGTAAATGACGCGCCGCTAGCTGCTGAAACAAAAACTGGTATTCAGCGCTGCGGGCTCCTGATGTTCGCGGATGATTTCGCGTATTACGCGAAATCGGCGAACGGAAGGCAGTCTGTAAAATACTTAAGCGACTGTCTCGCCACTTTTCCTGCCTGGTTGAGTCGGAAGCGACTCGCTCTGAACCTAGAGAAATGTGTAGCTGTCAACTTCACACGTAAGAGGGCAAACCCCGATGAAACTGTGAGCTTGGCGGGTGCGCGTCTCTCCTGGCAGAGCGAGGCGAGGTACTTGGGCGTGCTGCTTGACAGCGGTCTTCGCTGGCACGCGCACGCGCGATATCTTGCTGCCAAGATGAAAACCAGGACCCTTCTCTTGAAACCTATTCTCCGCTCTCCCGAACTTGACCTTAAGTTAAAGCGCCGCCTCTTCACCGCGTGCGTGCGCCCCTTGTGGGCGTACGCGTGCGAAGTGTTTGCGGCAGCCCCGGCCTCCACTCTGCGCCCCATTCGGGTCGCAGAGAACCGAGCGGCGCGCCTCGCGGCGCGCCCTCACATTCCCAACCTCCGCCCTGACCGCTTCCCAAAAAACGCCGACGTCTTTGAGACCTTGGGCGTGCGCCGCCAGTTCCCGGAGGAGCTGCAGCGGCGGGCCGAAACGGCGCTCGCGAGGGCGCTACGGCCGACCGCTCCGCGCATCCTGCGCGAGACCGGCATAGCGGCGAACAGCGGCGTGCACAGGGCCTTCCACCGAAGAAAGGGCCCGCAGCACGTCGCCTTCACCTTCCGCGCACTTCCCCCGCACAAGCTCGCTGAGCTGTGCGACGCGGGGGAGCAGGCAGTGCGTGGGAGGCGGTCGCCGCTCATCGACGCCGGCAATCGCGCGGGCGGCGCGGACGCGCGCCACGCCGGGCCTGGGCCGCCCGGGGCCGAAGACGTCGCGGCGCCACGGACGCTTGAGCAAAGTCGGCGCCGTGGCGAGCATCAGTGTTGTGTAAATAGTGTACAAAGTGCTGTGCAGTGAGTATGAATGAGAGTGAATGAGTGAGCGAATGTGTTGTAAATATAGCCATAAGTATGAATGAGTGTGAGAATGTAAAAAGAAAAAGAAGAGCCATGAACAATTCAAAGAACTCTCAAATCAATCAATTGCTAATACTTGTATAAATCTAGGATAGGCCCAAAGTGGCTATCTTGTAATAGATTTAAGTTAATATTAAGTAGTTTTAGTTAGTTTATTTAAGTTATCCGCCCTCCCACTAGCTCCATAAGCATGACAGCTGGAGCGAAAATGTACGCCCCAATTTGTAATAAATTCCCGCCCCGCCAGGGTTACTGGCGGGGGGAAAAAATAAAAAAAAAAAAAAATCACCGGCAGTAGAGCGCTCGGCGTGGTTTCAGCCAGATGGCAGATTGTTTTTTGTATATGAAGTTTTGTGGTAACTGTACATAGCGGCCGAGTTGGCCCAGATTTTTGTAAATAAATATTCTTATGGAAAGTGAGTGTTTTTGAGTTATAACATTATTTTTCTCCAAGCTTTCAATTCATTTTAACGCGTGCTTTCCTCTTAAAAAGAGAAAATTAAACATTTCAAGCAAAAGTAATACTTGGATCACACAAGGAATTAGAACATCGTGTAAAAACAAACGTACGCTTTACTTTATTTCTAAACATCATAACGTATCACCCGGTTTCCATATATACTTCCGAGAATATAAAAGAATTTTAAGAAAAGTAATAGTTCAGGCAAAAATAATGAAAAATAATCAGGACATTTTGAGCGCTAGTAACAAAACTAAAGCAATGTGGGATATCGTAAGAAATACAACCACATCATCTCGATACCTTGTAGAGAATGTTATTTTAAAGGATAATGAAAGAGAAACGAGTAATCCGGAAAAAGTTGCCAATCTCTTCAACAAACACTTTTCCAGAATTGCGTCTGATCTCACGAAGGGACTAAAATCACAAAATTCAACATTTTACACTTCCCAAAAAATTTCAGATACGATGTTTATTCCCGAAACTTCTCCCAACGAAATCCTCAGAATAGTCAGTAAACTAAAAAATAAATATTCATCTGGTTTAGATGAATTTCCGGATTGTTTATTAAAAACTTGTGCACCTGCCTTTATACATCCGTTAACTCACATTTTCAATGCTTCTTTATGTACAGGAATATTTCCAGATATTTTCAAAACAGCAAAAATTAAGCCACTTTTTAAAAAAGGGAACAAAAATGATATTCAAAATTACCGACCAATTTCTCTTTTGCCAGTTTTCTCAAAAATATTAGAAAGGCTTTTCTACTTACGAATGGAAACATTTCTCAGGAAAAACAGAGCGTTTTCAGACTCACAACACGGTTTTAGAAAATCAAAATCTACGGAAACTGCCCTTTTTTCTTTTCTCAAAGATATTCCTTCATCAATATACCAAAATGAAGTACCCATTGGAATATTCTTAGATCTCTCGAAAGCTTTTGACGTTATTGACCATAAGATCTTGCTCTCAAAATTACCTTCGTATGGAATTCGTGGTATTGCCCTAGATTGGATAACTTCTTACCTTAAACATCGGACTCAAAGAGTAGAAATACCATACTGGCAGGAAAGGACATTACATACTTATATTTCCAATTCTTTGCCAATTGAGCACGGGGTCCCGCAAGGTTCGATCTTAGGTCCTGTTCTCTTTCTGTTATATGTAAACGATATGCCCTCGTCTATTAAAAATGGAAGAACGGTTCTGTTTGCTGATGACACGAATGTTCTTTGCAAAAAAGAAGCAGTAAATAGTACGATTTCAGAAGTTTCAAATTGGTTTAATAATAACAAATTAATTGTTAACGAAAGAAAAACTGTTTCAATGCATTTTTGCATCTCAAATCGGAAATCGCATGTTCCATTGAAAATGAACAATATGCAATTAGCTGATGTTGAGGCAACAAAATTTTTAGGTCTTTCATTTCAATCAAACCTAAAATGGAATGTACATATAACAGAATTAAACACTAAATTAAGTTCATTATGCAATGCATTCAGAATTCTTTCAAATTCTGTCAGCCTTCATGCAGCTCGTTGCGTTTATTTTGCAAATGTGCATTCCCGCCTGAGATATGGCATAATATTCTGGGGAAGCTCATCCTGCAGTATTCAGACGTTCAGATTGCAAAAGAAAATTATTCGAATAATGAAAAAATGCCTTCCACGTGATTCCTGCAAGCCTCTTTTCATTGAGCTGGGAATCCTACCATTGCCTTGTCTATTTATTTACGAATCTGTAATATTTGTCAAAAATGACCTACTTAACGGAGGGAACATATTTTCATGCAATATTGATATTTATAATTACAACACACACCGTAGAAATCACGTGTATCAAGTGTCAGTATCAACAGCTCAGTACAAGAAATCAACATACAATACATGTACGTTACTTTACAACGCATTGCCAGATGACATAAAACAATTAAAGTCGGTACACAAATTTAAGTTAAAAGTAAAACCTTTTCTGCTGCAAAACTGTTTCTATAAAATTAGAGACTATACTGATCGTGAAAAAGAAAAATAATGTTTAATGTAACAAAACAAAGACATATAATGAATTAGTTTATGTTTGCATTGTATACATTTAAAAAAATATTTAATACGCCTGTAACAAGTAATGTACTTCAGCTTCCGGGTCAATGACCCCCCATTTCGATCAGGTTTTTGTCCAGTTTCCCTGATCCATTGAGCAAATGCTGAGATGGCCCCTTTTTTTTGCTTCTGGACGTAAATGTAGCTTCACTGTGCGCACGTTTTGTTGAGCACTCCTTTTGCTTGTAGTTCATTTACAGTTGAAATTGATTTTCTACAACTCGGGAAAAAACATTTTTCAAATATCTTTATTTTTCTAAAATAATTATTTTCTAAATTAATTTTTTCGTTTTTTTAAAAATTTTTTTATTTTTTATTTTTTTTAAATTTTGGCCCTCGAGAAAATGTGCGCAGATAAATTTCTTTCCCCACACGTCATATACAGTTTTTACTGTTTTTTGACAAATAAATAAAAAAAATCTTCAAATGTCCCTTCCCTCTCCCGGGCGCGCGTTGCTGGTGGAGCGCTGCGTGACCTTGTGTGGTGGACTATTCAAAATGTCCGTTAAACTCCAGTCGCAAAAATCAAAATTAATAAAAAAAATGCTTATCTAACATATGACAATATGTACATCGTTGGATTTGTCTTTTTACGCTCGTCATGGTGGACTGAAAAATATGTATAGTTCCATTTGAAAAAACGAAGTTACCCAAAAAATCTCGTAAAATACAAGTGATAAAATAGAAATTAATGCACGTATCTATTAGCCCCTTCGCTTCATGCACTTCCATGAAAACTGCATTGCAATAACTTCAACCGTTCAAAAGTTACAGGAGGTGCTAAAGTTACGTGACTCAGCCTCTATATTGTTGTCTAGAAATATCTTCGGGATCTGCTTTTGGGCAAATGTAATTGTTCAGTAAAAGTATATTTTTTAAACGTAAAGATTATCTTGCTTCAAGCCATGCGTGGGATCTTGGCATTATCAGTAACGAATTCTGAGAGGTAAGAGTTATGATCTCTGAGACCAGCCTCAAAAATATCCAACAATCCTGAAATTAATTTATTTTAAAACTGTCACATATCGATCGCATCTTATTGCAGTGAAGTATTATCACTAAGCTCGAGTGAACGGCATTTCCAGAAAATATTTACATTCCAAAGAATCGCATTTTTCTTGAGTGAATACATGGCGGGAAATCAGGACTGAAATAGTCCACATCCGGCGAAATGCATCTCGACTTCTGGATCCGGTCCTAGTCCTGACTTAGAAAATATTGATTCCGGATGTTTCGACTTCATCATTAGTCCGGAAAGTATATTGCAGGCTACATTCCGGGAGGTGGCGGTGTATCTCACCGCTAAAAAACGAGATCTGGTGCCGACTTACACGTCGGCTTTCGATTTTCTCCCTCGAAGAATCTTCCTCAGCGGGAAAATGCCCCACTCTCGACAAAATCTATGATCCCGGCTGGTCTGATTACTTGCGAATTAATGTAGAGGATGGGATAAGGATGAGGAAGGAAAGATCGCGCTCAATTTCGCGACCCATTTGTTAGGGTACTGCTTCGGCATTTGCCCAATGATGTTCGTAGAAACTACCGAAAACTACCGACCAGAACAGCTGGCCGCTAGAATTCTCCTTCTGATAGTGGTTGAATTTCACTAATGTAGCTAGTGGCGAAAATTCGCCTCCTTCGGTCACCGAACCTTAGTACCTCTCGGTCAACAACACTACAAATACAGCGGTGTTCCTGCTGATCTATCGCTGCCGGTCCGCCCTTGGGCTTCCTCGCCAATCGAAACGAGTGACAGAGCGCGCATGCAATTCGAAGTGGGGAGTGCAACGGAAAATCGGCCGTCCCAGCGAACGCCAACTCCAGCGTCCCCCCCCCTCCATTTCCGCAGCGTCGCTGCCGTCACGCGGTGCTCGCATCGCGGGCAGCGCCGCGACGCCGCGCCCCGCCGTCGCGACGCCCTGCCGACGCCCGCCCACACTGGCGCGGCGCGGTGCTCCGCAACAATTACGCACTCGGACACGCGCTCGGATTTGCCCTCCTTATGGGGCCTCGCACGCGAAATGCCGAAGCCTTTAAAACAGGGCCTTGTGCACGCTGCCCTACTCCACTTCGTGTCGCGAAAAGGAAACTTTGAGGACACTTTCTCATCCGGGTTGACATTCGTCCTTTCTTGCCCTTTTGCCTTTACCTCCTCCGCTTCTACTTTTCTTTATCGTACGTTATAGTTCTTTTATATCTTCATTTGTGTCATTTATATCTTCTTTTCACAGAGTTTCATCTTTATTCACAACTTTCGTAGGGGTGCGCATCCTAAATCGAGAAGGGGCAACTTCAATACTGGGCCCACGATTCCATTATTCTTTTTATTCACATAAGACGTATATTACTAGTAAATAAATAAACAATTCAAGGGGAATGAAATTAAAATCTACATGATCAATTGATTAAGACAATTCATTTTTGTTCTGAACCATTCAGACTTGCCAGATAGCTAGGAGAGCTTCATCCCCAATTGTCGTGTTCTCCAAATTATCGGTTTAAAAAAGAGGAAAATAAGGACTTGCAAATATTTACAGATGTAAATGTTTTAGTACGGAACAAATTGGAGCCCCTTTCAAAATTTTCAAGGGTACCACGACCCCCAAGGGCTTCCACGCCACTCGCCAATAAGGGTACCACGGCCCAAGGGCTTCCACGCCAATTTAAACTCATATCCTCTTCGAACGCCTATGACAACTTGTTATATGTATAAAGATTCATAATTTTAATTTGAAGGTTTGCTAACAAATTGTTGGACCATTAGAGTACTCCTTCATGTAGTTTAATTACAATACCGATGTACTGTATGTCCAAGTATTTCTCTATTTCAGAAATCTAAGTAATACTAAATTTCCTTTCTTGAGTTCGTACATATTATCCTCGCTGCGTATCATCCTGGTGTGATGTGATAACGCAAATAACAGCAGCCAGACGAGAGTATATGTAGACAAATATTTTGATATGGCGAAGTCGTTATTAAAATTTCGTCGTGACGGGGCGATGATCTAGAGGAATTGTACTCGGAGTTTATTTAAAATGAAGCTATCAATATGAAAGATACAAATTAAAATAGAGACAAATGCTGGAAAGTACTTATTTAAACTCAAGATATACAGACCCTTATGAAAGATAATTGTGTAAATGCAAGCAAAAACAGTCAAAAAGAAATAAATGCTTTTCTTAAAAACAACTGAATAAACTATCCATCAGATCTTATAGTCTATTCCATAATTAATTAATAGGTATATTCTAGCGACTTTTCATTATATTGTGTAAAGAGAGAAACCATCTAATATATTGCGACATGTAATTTAAAACACATTTAGCAGGTATGTGTGAAGCTCATAGGTCTCAACAACATACAAAATATGGACGTAATTCTATGTTTCATTAATAGATAATTTCATAGATCATAGTATCAATATATCCTAATACGCTGAGGATAGATGTAAGTTTTTAATTAAAAATCGGCACACAAATCGGCGTAAAAACCTGTAAGTGTGATACTACTGGATAGGGAATTGACCCCCCGTCCTGCATCCAACAGATTTAAGACAAAACCTAGTGGTGCTGTAACAGCACTTACTTTCTCGCAAAACCTCTCCAATTTCCGAAAATTCAGAGAGTTCAACGAAACTAAGACCTGTGCCAATTTTATGTGCGTATTTTGCTCTTTTCGACAAAAAAGTCGAAGAAAAATGAAAGCCGTTTGAAAAATGAAATTCGAAGAAAAAATGAATTGCACTAACATCAAGTAGAAATAAAGCGTAAACTGTTGACATTTTCAAAAAATTGTACAAAAAATTGTTGTAAAGATCTTAAATTTTAGAACTGATTTTATTAAAAAATCTCTATCATCAACATATTTTTGATAAGTTAATTTTTTCCAGTCTTTGAAAATACAGAGTTCTTTAAAATTGGAACCTGTGCCATTCTAAAGCGTTCATTGTTCTTTTCGGGGGAAAAATAAAGAAAAATTGAAGTCATTTTTAGGTATAATTTTTTATTGCCTTTATTTCAAGCAAATTAACATGAAAACTATTTTCGAAAAATTTTACATGACCTTCTTTAAAGAAAAGTTTTTGAAAAGCATATTTTATTACAGAAAAAATTCATGATCTTCAATATTATAGTTGTAGGAAAGCGCTGAAAAAATGTTGAACCTTTGAAAGTTTCGAAAGTTAAGAGAGTGCAATGAAAATTAGTCCTGTGTCATTTTTAAGCATGCTTTCTATATCCGGAAAAAAGTGATCCCAACATTTCAAGCCATTTTTTAAAAAATTGTGAAAATATTGTTAAGGCGTCATATAAAGAGCCCCCAAAATCAAAATATTCGTTAGCTAGATCGATGGAGGGATATCAATTTTGGAGAAAATCGTCTGAAAGGTTTAGGCGCTAGCATTGACTACAGATGGACAATCGTTTTAATGTAAACCAATTTCTTCGGTACCAAGGACCAGGAAACGTGAATTTTGGATACACAACTTGTAAAAGGATGTAATTGACTACATATAGGAAGAAGATTTATCCACTTTTTTCGATATCATGCCTCCACAATGAGAGTTGTTCTGACAAAAATCGCCATATTCCTTTGCAGCATTGCAATACTTTTTTCTGTAAGTCGTAAGTACGTATTAAGCGAGATAGTAAAACTAAAGTTTACAGATTATTAAACAAAAAGATCACTGCAACACACATTATAAGCGCCCAAAGCCCGGAAACGATCCATTCTAGGCCCTTAAAGTCCGATTTTTGTGCCTCCAAGTGACACAAGTTTTGTGAGGTCAAGTGTGTTCTCTTGGGACACGAGTTTTGCGGAAACATGTGGGGTCAGGCGGGCATTAATTGGTAATTGAAGGGGAACCTGTGGGGTCCAAAGTGTGTTTTTTATCAGTATTCTTTCTTTTATTGTTTTAAACATTTTCAGGTTTTACAAAGATCAGTTCACACTACATTTGTATTGTTGACTTAATATAAAATTAATACTAATAATTTAATTCTAAAAATTATATTTTTGAGGGAGGAATCCAATCCATTGATGGGGAAGTTACATTTCGGAAAATTTTGTAAAGGAAGGTATATAAGGAAAATCTATTTTTAATACAGATATCGTGAGTGGGATTTCCGCTTAACCGGAGGGGACATATTCTTGTCATTTGAGGTAAGCTATTGTAAAACTGTTTGGAGAGATATGTGATGTGGTTTTCTATAGTTTCGAGTTGGAATTCATTGTGCCGCTATTGGTTGAAAATAAACCATGATGCATTTGAAATTGAACGAAGAAACTGGTTTTTGAACGATCTGCAGTTTTTTTGTGTTCGATCTTGCGGCATTTATCCAAACAAGTCGACCATAAAATAAGAGTGGTCTAATTGTGGTTTTAAATATAGTCAGGCTGTGTTATATGGAAGATTGGCTGACCTGTTTATTAATGGACTTGGTTGGTGGCGTTTTGCATTAGCCTATAATATTTGATTATTTATAAAGTATTTCCAGTTCAATTGTGAATCCATTAATAATTCTAGACATTTGATGGGTTTGTTACACATGTGCCAGTTAATTACTTCCTGATTTAATGTAAGTGGAGTGAGAGGGTTATTTGGTCTCAGGGTAAATATTTTTACAGAAATTGTCTTTGGATTTAATTTGATTTTTATTTTATGGGCCCAGCTATCCAGAAGGTTAAGATATAATTGAAGGTGGGTTTTAGTCTGTTCTAGTGAATGCCCAGATGAATAGATTGCAGTGTCATCCGCAAGCTGCGCTATTTTTATCGAGTTGAGTTCGGGTAAATCTGCTATTTACAGACTGAGTTACTTTGGCGAAACCGACGACCCTTTTAGAAATCCACTTTGATAGATTGAGGCTTTGCTCGGTGGTTACTGACCGTGACTTAGAAGATTTTATATTGTAGGAACTTGGTGATTACTTGGATAAGATAAAAAGGTGTGCCTGTTTCTTTGAGCTTGTGAGTTAAAACCATGTGCCAGATCCGGTCGGATGCTTAGGTAACATCTAGAAAGATGCTATAGTATAATATTTTCTCTGAAAGACGAGTATTTGTGTTCTGGCATGCGAAGTAATTGGTGGTGTGAGAGGGTGGGTTCTGTAAATCCGAATTGTTATATCATAATTCTACAAAATGAGTTCTTAACTTTCGATTACATTTTTGGAGATTTATTCTTTTGGGTGCTGCCACTGCATAGTATGGAAGGTCAGAAAAGTGAAGCAACTGGATATAAGTGTAAAATTAAATTCAAGTACAAAGACAAATAATTTTTTATGATAAAATGAAACGGACTCTCTATTTTCTGTGCAATCAACGCTCAGCAGTATGAGATTGGTTACTTTCGCACAATACTGGGCATATAATGCTGTAACGCACTGTTCATAAGCTGGCAGTTCAAAGATAGGTTCTTCTATGAAATAATTTTCACTTCTAAAATAACATAGTGGACGCCCTTATTTCAATCACGGTTAATATTATCATTCTGCTAATGTTATCATTCTTATGATATCCAGCCCGGACTGGTATTACATTAATGGAACGTCGTTTATTGTGATCATAATTCGTTTTATGTTATCATCATTTTGAAACACATTTCAATAATGCGCAATTTTGGGTCCTAATGGGTAGAAACACGCGAAAGACAAAGCAAATACCATTGTATACTCGTACGAAGAAATCATGTGCACTCTACCACGGAATATGACTGAAAAACTAATTTCGGGAATGGATGGTTGTGAATAAAAACATCACTACACCTTTCGGACAAGTAGAAGACGACATGTATAAAATCTTTACTTCTACAGATCCAGTGGTGGCAGTAATGGGTGGAGAAGAAACTTGCTGTCATTTGCAACGAAATATCTAGCTCCAACGACGACTGAAATGAGGCAGGCATAAAAATATTGCGACTTGGTGTTCAGCACAGGTCGTTGACTTCTAAAATCATTGAGTACGAGATTTATAGTCATGTTCATCCTCAGAGCAAATCAGTAGCAGACATTAGCGGACAACTTTTTAAAATTCTAGAAACTGTGCTTGACATTATAATATGATTATATTTTGCAATATATTTTAATTATTAGTTAAGGTACGAATTGAATGAAGGCAAGAATACATTTATTATGAATGAATGTTTTCCCATTTTTAAAACTTCAGAAGTAGCTTTCTTTTTCATTGGATAATCTTCAATTAGAATTATTGACTATTGTTATCAATCGGTTAACGTTATCATCTTATCTGTGTCCCGGAGTGATAAAATGAAGTGACGTTCACTGTATATACTGTATACCTGCATACTGTGGCACCATAACATGGGGTGGAAAGTGGTATCTTCATCTCCATTAACTAAATTTTCTTCATTTATACCATTATTTTTTGCAGATAAAAGTGAAGCGGGTTTGGTACGTTTTGCCGTGAAACGATAATTTTCACGACCTCTATAAATAAAATTTGAAGCTATAAGAAAAAACTGGAAGTTTCTGGGATAAATATATTGAAATTAGATTTTTTTGACGTTCCCAGCTCTTAGTTCAATCTCTGCTCTTTGACACCGTGAAGAAACTTCCCTCCCTTCTCATCGCAAAACCGGGAGAGGAGGCTCAGTGCATAAACTGATGGCACTGCTGTGCCTCTGACCGGGGGGTCCTGGGTTCGAGTACCCTCACAAAAGGGCCACGGACCGCGTGCGAACTTTCTTTCTTCTTCCTTGTCCTATCCTCACCCCCTTACGCACACACCTACACTAACATTCACTATACTAACGTACATGTTCGGAGACCGGTCTGGGGCTTAGAGCTTGTCCCGGCTGGGGCGGTGGAGATATCTAGTTAGGGAAAACCCCGCTAGTCGACGGTAGGTCGGCGCCAGATCTCGCCATCCAGCGGGTAAGATCACCGCCACCTCCTGATGAAAAACCATAAACTACACTTACAGGAATAACGTCCCTCATTAGTCGATGCGCCTGGGATAACTAACAATCACCATGCGCGATCTTTCCTGCCTTTTCCTTGTCCTATCCTGACCCTTACACATGCAATACACTACCACACATGTTCTAGTTGGGACGGTCCCCCGTTGGTGGGAGATACCTGGTTGGGGCAACACTGCTAGCCGAGAGTAGGTTGGCCCCGGATCTCGCCATCCAGCGGAGATCACTGCCACCCCCGATGAAAAACAAGCACTACACGTACGGGACTAATGACCTCCGTGGTTGACACGCCTGAAATCACTAATAATCAATGAATCACCGTGGCTCCGTACACACAGAGGTACCCGTGAGCCATGAGCTCTTAGCGACACTAGGAACTGATTAGAACTGAGGATGAAAGGTGACGGACAGGTGACGCGCGATATTGTCCGATTTAAATGTAATGATTTGTGACAGATCATCATCTGGACGCGGATATTTAGTCGGGAGCTTTGTTACTTCAATTTTAAGAATGAAACTCTCAATTGAATAACCACTTCACAGCTGATGATCTGTCACAAGTCAGGATATTTAAATCCTACAATAGGCCCCTGACCGCATATTACTATATCTTCCCGCAGTTCGACTTGTCCTAACCAGGGCGCGAGAAGTAAAGAATCTTTTATTAAGTGATATACCGTGGTTGAGAAAATCCCCAAGCATGCCTGAACACAGAAAACTACAACCATGCCTACGCGGGACTCGAATCGAACTCGCCACTGCATTCTCACTCTAGCAACCTTGGCCACCAGGTTGGCCTTTGCACTTATTTTATGAGATTGAAGGAACCATAATGAAATATAAATACTTATGTAATGTGTAAATAGTCAATGTTGTTAAGTAAATAATACACAAATGTTGACTTTATATTAATCTGGTGTCAGAATCGACTCAATTTTGAAAGATGATTCCCGCCTGAAAGATACTTGTTACAGGTGTTCTTTATATATAAAAGTATATGAATGGTAAGGAAATGGTGGCGATATATTTTCTATTTAGTACAGATAAACAGATATTGTTGTTGAATAGTGGAAATAGATTTTTTGCCATCTTGTAATATTTTCCAACACTTGTTAAGATGGGGAGACGTGAGCTCCTCTTACACCACTAGCAAACCCAGACTTAAATTGACTTACTAAAATTTTACATACTATAATCATTCTTCCATCAATTTTTATTGAGATAAATAAATAATAAACTAGCTGGACTCGTTCAAATGTATTACAAATACGTACAAAATTAAAAATTGGAATTTTAGAAGTCGATTTCCTTTCACGAATTAATTATAATTCCATTTGCATCAAGGTCATAAAAATTATTTTTAATGAGAAATGTCTTCAGTTTACGCTGGGATGAACCCAGAAAAAAATTAAATGGGTTTCTTTCATAAAAGTCTAGTTTGAATTGTATAGCTATTCAAATAACTCAATTGCCATCGAACCAATTTTATTTTACTGATACAACTTATTAATTGCACGTTTGTTGAATTATTTCAAATTAAACATTTAATTGTTCTTAAAAATACCTATTTTTTTTTAAAAAGTGCATTGTACTCTGGGGGCAAAATTGCCCTCATTTCCTCTCTACGGAACCTATCATTAGAATCTCATTATACTAGTTTAAATATCTGTAGTACATTTGTATGCAACTTCTGCCTTTACATGACGAGACCGGCCCGGCCTGCTTTCCAGCTCCGCGGTTAACATCCTGCTCTCGAGACGTGTCTGATGCTACCGGCCACGAGCTACACGTGCAATCCGCATTTCCACACGACGAAAGCGCACCCATAGCGCCACACGACGTGAACAGCAGCGGGTAACGGCGTTGGAGACGGTAGCGCAGAAAATCTGCCACCATCACTTAATTAACGATTTCCTTACTGTTGGCCCAGAAACAATGGAGAGCGTGTCAACAGATAATGAAGGCAACGCTTCAAGTATCGCATTTATTTATTTTAATTGTGCTTCCAACGAGAAGGAAGTAGGTGAATGGCCGCTTTACATCTTCGGTTATTCCAGACACCCGTGATTAAAAACGGCATATAAGAAACGTGTGGTTTGATACGTTTGAATATCGAAGGGTCATTACCCCCCCCCCTTATTGCACCTGATCATGCCTAATATACATTATTTTAAAATTGATTTGATTGACCTATTTAAATCAAATACATTGTTTTATGCTGCTTATGAAATGCTAGTTAACAACTCCTATGTTAAGAAACGAGAGATCTCCAATTTTACCATGTACGGCCAATATCAAGACACCTGCTGATTAGATAGATTACACGAAACTCTGGTTTTGCAACAAAAAGACTTAGAAAATCACGAGCTCAATCGAGGTCTTTCCCTTCTCTTAATCACACAAGTGAAAACTCCGTATGCCGGGAAATTTTGTTGTATACTTCGGTTTTCTTTCTTGGCGCACGGGGGAGGGTTGTCAATAAAATGGAATATCTCACGGTATTTCGCGTCGTTCTCAGTTGTGCCGCTAGGAGTCGCATGATCGCGACTGTATCGAGCAGTGCTGGCGAATATGCAATTCCTGGCGGCGCAATGGAGAACGACGCGAAATACCGTGAGATATTCCATTTTATTGACACACCCCCGTGCGCCAAGAAAGAAAAATCGAAGTATGAGACAGAGAGCAAGCCCTCTGATTTCATTCATTGTTTTTATTTGTTGCTATGTTGGTAATGTTATTCATCATGTGACTGAGATGAATAAAAGGATGGGAAAGGGATTCTGGACCTCACGAAAAGGTGCGTAGATTATACTTCTCCCCCATACGTCACATACGTTTTTTTTAACGAAAATAAATCAAATCAAAGTAAATCAAATTAATTCAGAAGCTAATTAATTCTAAACTGGACCGATCTCACTGAAAGAGGTTTTTTTGCATACTATTTCACGGGATAACGATAATAACGGTAACCGATATAAGGCACAGGTTGAGGAACGTGTGTAATGGCCGAGTCAATATTATTTGTGGCAATGTTTAAAAGAACTATATTAGTTAACAAAATCTACCCCGAACTTTGTATAAAACATATTATTTGAAATTGTAAAAATATCACCAGTGTTAGTTCTTAAGTAAGCCTTTTAGGAAAAACATAAAAGTATTTTTTCACAAAACATTTTTTATCTTAATGTATTTCATACAATTCTCAGTTTCTCAATTGCATACTATTCTCAATGTATTACATACAATTCTTAATTTTCTACACAACATCCTTTCCAGTTTAATAATTTATCTCGTAATAATATATGAATCTGTGCTTACCCTTCTTATACAACTCTACTCCATCCGGTGATAGCCAATTTATTATTTTGAATAAATGGAAGACACTTTAACCGTTAACTGGTGACGTGCCTTCAGACTTCTCTTACCGGTGACGTGCGGTCTGTGAGACCCCAAATGTTTAGGCAGATTATTTTCGGTGTTCCATTTCATGTTGACCATTTTTTCACGCTAACAATGCTATAATAAACAAGAAAATAAAAGGATTTGTTGTTAATATGTAAAATGAAATTAATATAATTATTTATTACTCGCCGAGAAAGTTTTAGGCTATAACTTTTTCCTTACTGCTTCTTCCCTATTAATCATCTTAAGGACTCGTAGAAAGTTTTGAAATATTATTCACTACATTAAAAAAACTTCATTTAAATACGATAATACATTGTTAATCGAAAATTATTCAATAATAAAAAATATGCAATGCACATTCAATGTAGGAACAAAAGTCCTACTACTGGTGATGCGAGGTCTGCGAGACCGCTCCGAAACTTCAACTGGCCCTCAAAGGCGAACTGCTGTCACTGGATTCGCTGCCCCGCGTGTGAGTGTAGTTTAGAAAGAGATAGGAAGTTATTGTAAAACAGTTCAGGATTAAGGAGAAACAAAGATTGATATTATTTTGATTTTTACATTTATTTAAACGTTTTGCAAAACTTAGCGTTTTGCCCCTTCAGGTTCAGTACAGAATGGTTACAAATAATGTTTTCTAAATGTTCATAAATGTACAAAATTTCGAATTTATTAAACATCAACATTTACACTTATCAAACATCAAAACTTCAATTTAAAATTTGCAGTTGATAAAAGCGAATAGTTACTGCCCTGCCCTGTATTGATAATCTTACAAGTGGTCCGTTGAGCGAAACACGTTTTGTATTAATTTTAAATTGATTTCCTATGATTGGATTCGGCAGGTTGTTGAAGCTGGCCTGTGATTGCTTGGACGCTAAAATGCTCCTAGCGTCTGGCGCGAGATTGCGACGACCAATGACGCATGCGCAGATGGAGAGGTTCCCCTCTCTCCGCTTCACCCCTGGCCAAGGGAAACCCCACTGCTTTACGCTAGCTTCCACTGCGGAGAGAAACTCGTTTGTGCACGAGAGCGCAGCACACTTCAGGCGGTCAATAAAATTGTCTCTCTCACTTGGGAGTTCCCGCTTGGTCATGAGCACAAACTGTAGGAATAGTTCCTGTCTACTATTTGTTAATTAATATCCAATAAATTGAATTATCCCTTAAATAGATTACATATTATTTTAGTCTGCAATGTATAAATTAACAAGTCATTGCCATTCGCGTTTAAGAATTGAAGCTGAGCCAATGTATAATTTGCTTTCAAGACATCGGCAGTCCTGACTACTGTCAGGATTTTGTGTGAAGCGCCTACGAGCACGAGCAGTAAAGAAGCAATCGAGATCGTGGAAGTAGTTCCAGTGTATCTGCCTTGTGTTGCATTCGCCTGTTAGATGAAGTAGTTGATAGTGACATTTTGTGTGTTATTGTTGAGCATCCCCAAACGTGCGAGTCACGCTACGCCACTGCCGCCCTGTACTTTTCGAGTGGTAATTTTTGAGATATGATTTAAACAAATCTCTGCTGAAATTTGCAGAAATTCACATAACAAGTTTGAAATTGTTATTATTCATCATTTGGGACTATTCATCATTTGGTGTAATGAGGGTTAACTACACCACCTCCACCATCGTCTTCATACTCGTAGCTTCCGCTTCATAGCTGTTGAGGTAGAGGTGGTGAGGAGCTATGTGAATATTGGTCATGTTTATATTTATTAATTATGTATTTTCTTTTATGTCTATTTCATTAATTTTCTCATCGTTATTCTCACATTTCTTCTAAATTTTTCATTGGAAAAATCACTGAGTGGTTTTAGAGATCGTTACCACCTAAAAATACGTCACGGTTTTTTTAAGAAAGAAGAAAAGAAACTCAGACACATCGATTGAAATGATTTTTTTTATTTACGCAACATTTCTGGAGTATCACCCCCTCCAATAATGAATTGTAATACGTGAGAAAGTAATCACGGGAACCAGCGATCTGGTTTTTTAATATTCATTTTTTTCGGTTTTCCAGGTATGACAATATAAATTATTCAGGTTCTGTTTCGCACATTTCAACAATTTTTCTTTTCGTTACTTAACTATATTATGTTACTCTCGCAACCGAGTACTGGAGTGTAGAATTTGTATAAAAACAAACTTTAAAGAAAATCCAGGTTTTTTTGTTTTTCTAGGAAAGTTGTGTTACTAATATGAATTCAGACTCCACTTGAAAATTTTTTAAGAAAGTTTTGTTATTGTTTTTTGAGCCAGAAAATCAATCTCGGGACCGATATCAACGCGCGACTTGAGGTACCCTTCAGTTTTCCAATGACGTCAATCCTAGCGTGAAAAATATTAGTTTTCAATAGGAATATTTTTTCAAAGTGGATATTCTTTTATCAGCCTGACTAAACATGAGGCCATACGAATTTTGAAGTAATTGTAGATTTATGACGTCCATATTTCGTTTTCAAGATTTCATACAAAATGCTAATTTTCTTTTAAGTACATTATTTACGTTAATTAGTATAGTTAATAACACTGTAAGATTTCCATTTTTAATAAAACTTTTGAATTTTCGGAATTAACAAATTGTCAAATTTGTTTGAAACATCCCGGGTAATCTTATATTAGGGACACTACTTAATTCGGTTTGCATTTTATTATGTTTTACATTACGATCATCTGTTTCCACTTTCCCTGAAAGTTCCTGCCGTTGAAACAGATATCACACACTGCACAAACATTTCAATGGCAAATTATTTTCGCTTTTTTCAACTGTGCTTTGATAATTAGTAGAATTTCTATGCTCTCTAAGGAACGATTTGCCGTTGAAATTATGTCAATTTTACTTTTATATCAAGTACATACGCACTACAAGTAAGTACACTAGTCGTTGGATCAGTTCCGACCCAGAGATAATACATTCCATATACATTCATAAACTCAATTATATTTAGTTAGGCTTGTTTAATTCATATACTTCATAACATTTTTATATAAAATAAGTACTCAAATAACGCTGATTACATATGCATATTTGTCACCATCTTCTCAACTGCACACGGTTCGGATGTTACTGTAATGGCGCAGTCACTGGATGTTACTCTAATGGCCGATTTCACCACTTCAATCAGTAGCTTAGATGGAAGTCAAACTACTGACGGCTCGTTAAACGGCATATTTACGTTTCATCAAGGTCGTTTCACCTGATGATCGTCAAGATATTCGTCAAATTTTGATCGACCGGTATCTTGTCATTAGCGTGTCGTGTGATGACTCGTTGCGGTGTTCGGCTGTATCAAAGGCGTGTATTGTATTTAGGTGACGTCGTTATTTTTCTCTTTTATTGTTCAAATGACGCGTGAGTGATAATATGTGAGAAAATGTTTCTTAACTTTTGAATATTGAGTATTAAGAAATCATAGATCCAGAACGAGTAATTGCTCAAAAATTCTTATGATACACCCGTGGTAACAGTGTTATTTTATTTTGCAAGTACGAAAGGTTAGGTCATGAGCCCGATAGGCAGAGCGGCGCAATCATATGAGAAAAACAAAATCACTTTTACCACGTGTATCATTCACTATTTTTAGACAGCCTTTTATTTTAATCCAAGTCTACAAATCATTTAATTGTGTATTATGTTACGTTAAGATCATTAGTATTAGCTGAAGCGATCGGATGATTTTTTTTTGTGCAGTCACACTGTTTTATCCGATAAGTTGAGTATTGTCTCTCTTTTACCGCTAGAGCTAAAATTTTAATTTTAGCTCGCTTTGTATGTCCTAAAAGAAACAGCTTTTACTAGTGTCTCTCTAAATAACCATTTTTATAAATTTTGGACAATGTTCAATTCGTAACCCGATACAGAATGTCGAAAGCGGTGTTTCTGAAGATTTTAAAGAAATAGAACCGCGTCTGGAATACCCATCTAACAGAAATGAGCATATAACCCCATATGTTAATAGCTTTAAGATTTTATGCTATAGGACGCTCGTGCTCGGGTTGATGATTGCAATATGATTTTTTCATCCACAGGATGCCTTTGAGTAAATAAAAAGACTATTTCGTTTGCAATCGCCTCACTACGGCTACAATATTTCTACGATGGTTCGGTTTTCGGATTTTAAAGATTCTAGGTTCGCCGGCTAACCTGAATATAGTTTGCTTGAAAATACTGCGTTTTTATCAGTGAACTGTAAAATCATCTCTTTTCACTCTTATTATTTGTGTATAACTCAAAACTGTTCTTCTGCAGAAAAGAAAAGATATGTATGTCTTTTTATATGTGCCTCTACAACATATTTAAGTTTTAGCATAATCGGTAGCGTACCTTGCCTCACCAGAGCAAGGAACTCTTGCCCCTCTGTTAAAGATGTAGCCCTGCAAGCACGAATCCATATTTTAGTGAAAATGAAATATAAATACTGAAAATTTACATAAACAAGAAACAAATTAAATTATGTATGAAGGTTCGTACATAGTACATATTAAAAGCGCTCATGAAAATTACATGTAATACATACTAATGTATCAGAAAGGTCCACAAACGCAAAGAACAGGTGAAGAGATCAAAGAAATGTTTCCTTCAGTGAATCTTGAGTGTAAGAAGTTGGAGCCGAGAGCTTTGTCAAAAATCGTCCCTGCGCCTGCAAGGTCGGCAAAACAACATGCAATCGAGTCGTACGGGTGGCCACCATTTCAGGCTGAACTCAATGCCATAAACACTACCGTAGTAGTAGCCAAAGAGCGTCATATTGTAGGAGGAGCAGGACACGGCGGTATGGAAAATAAAACATGCTTTCAGCATTACATATGATTATTCAATTTGACACTTAATTATTCTTAATTATTAAACAGTTTATTATTAAACTGTTTAATAATTATTAAACACTTAATTATTAAACAGTTTTTCTAAAAAAAGTGTAACAAGCCATAATTACAAATGTGACTTCGACTTTTCCCGGATGGAAATAATGTTACATACAATATTTTTAATACAATCTCGGTTTAAAACAGTTCTTTATTCCTCCTACAATTTCCAATTTTATTTTTCTCGTGTGGAAACAGCATTTAGTCATGTTCCAAACGTGTCTTAACGAATGAACTTCTTGCCACGCTCACTTAGTACTGCACAAGAAATTTCAAAACTTCAAACTATTTGTGGAGTAGTGTTTTATAATATTTCTCTATCGCTATCGCATTTCGCAATCGCTAAAATGAATTTTCTTTACCTTTTTTATTATTTGTGATCGTTTTCACCTGTTTGAGAAAAACATTGGAGGCCACCTTGTTTGCGTTGAAGTGCGTTGCTTGAAACAATTAACACGTTGCCATACTGCAGGAAACTTTTTACTTTCAATTTTGACATTTTCGGTGTTTCCCTTCCCTCCCAGTATAGATTAATATAACTGGAAATTCGGAAAGTTAGGGTTTGGAAAACTGGAGTTCGAATAATTTTGTTTTTTCCGGCTTCCAGAAAAAAATCTGTAAGCATAATTATGCTCAAGCACAAACGAACTTCTGCTATGCAAAATTCTGCAAGGAAGGTTCCGTTGAATGTATTTCAGCCAAATCAGATAGTAACCTCAAAATACAATAGATGTTTTTCCATCAACAAAAGAATTGCAGATGTGTTGATTGTCATCGATTCTTCCTATACATAATTCATAGAGAGTGAAGGAGCGAAAGACGATATTCAAATAAGTCGATCCCAGAGGTTATTTGGGGGGGGGGGAGAGACACTGACTTCCTAAATCCAGGGCGCGGTGGATTTTTAAATGGCCTGCAATCCTCCGATTGACATGATATACTTATGGTACATTTAAGTACCCAACCTAAACGCCACGAAAAATCAAATCCGACGATTCCCGTTTGAATTTCGTTGCATGTTAGCTCAGACAGAAAATGATGCAATAATGGACGTGTGTTTTTTATTCTTTGCACCTGATCAGTGGATACACCACTTCACAGGTTTGAAATAGGATACAATCATTAAAGGAAGTTGTATGATATAAAATCACAAGCACCGACGTACTTTCAAATTAAACAACTCAACCAAATTTTATATGTGAGAGGGAATCCCCTCTGAGAATCTCATTTATGTGGAGGAAGCTCAGGGCAGTGGAGTGATGGGAGTGGGAAGGAGGGGAGTGAGCTTAGGATTACATTGTTATGATGGTTACGGAGGTCTGAATTGATTTTTGAGGAGTGATTTGATTCTTATAGGACCATTACTGGATTTTCCCAGGTTGTTGAGTCTGGCACCGGGAATTAGGTTTAAGTTGGTGAAGAATTTATTTGTTAATGTTGAAATGTGCTGAGCGATTATATCGATGTTCAATTCTCTGTGGAGCTGCTTGTTGAATATATACCATGGAGCGTTAACCGACGTTCGGAGGATTTTATTTTGAAATACTTGAATTCCTTTTAAGTTTCCTTGAATCGAGTGTCTCTGATTGCTCCTAGGTATTTTATAGGCTTGTTGGATGGCAGCCAAGGAACTGGTGAATTTCCTATTGTGATAGATGAAGGGTGGGTTATTCTTCTAAGTGCGAAAATGTTTGCTTCCCATTTTGCTGCCCAGTCAGAGAAAGTGTTCATGGCTGACAGTAAGTTTTTGGTTGCTACTGATACGTCATGGTTAGCAGAGAATATCGCGGTTTCATCTGCGTATAAAGCCGTGGAACAGGTTGCAGTACTTGGTATATTAGATGTAAACAAATTGAAGAGGGTCGGGCAGAAAGGCGAACCTTGAGGAACCTCGGCCTGAATTACCTTGAAGGTGGAGAGAGGAATTTATTCGAACCGAAAAGCTTCTATTTATGAGAAAACCGCTTATGATTTTGCCAAGATAATCGATGGTGACATAGTTCAATTTGAAGAACAGACCTGAGTGCCAGACTTTGTAAAAGGCACTAGAAAAGTTTAAAAAGACTATAGAACAATATTGCTCATTTTGAAATGCTTGTCCTTTGGTTTCTGCTATCTGAGATTATGGGTGGTCGAATGAAGAGGACGGAATCCAAAATAAAAAGGAGGCATGGCTTTCGTATCTTGAAGAAATTAAATCTGATTAGAATCAGTTTCTCGAAGGCTTTTGACAGCATTGGTAAATGCTTATGGGTCTGTACCTGAAGGGATGTTTCGGGGATTTTTAGGTTTAATACTGGAATTACGATGGATTTTTCCAGCTTACCGGGAAATAGCCTAATCTGAGGCAGCCGTTGAAGACGGCAGTTAAGTAAGCTACGGCACGAGGAGGTAAATGTTTTAGAACTATGTTGGGAATACCGTCTATACCTGGAGAAGATTTGTTTTTTGTATTCTTAACTTTTTGTTTGACATTAAGGAGAGATATAATTAATTGGTAATGGAGCAGCATAAACTCCAATTTGGCGGATAACGGGGATTGATTGATTGATTGGGGTGGGAGATATGACAGAGTTTCCACAAAGTATTGGAGTTTTTATCAATATTTAGAAGTCGTTTTTGGACGTTTTGATAGCTAAACTTACTAACTCTTCGTGAACCTTATGAGTTGTCTGATTTAAAGCGGTTTTTAAGTGAGGTAACCGTGTCTGCCATAGCCGACTTATGTTTCGCTTTTGACTAATAAGATTCAGGATGTTGAGAGGAAGGGAACTTGGTGTGGGGGTGCCTCTGGTGGTTGTTGCAGTACCGATGGTGTTGCCGAACAAGGAAATAGCTGAGTCAATTTAATCTGAGGTTTTTAAGAAAGGTGGCAAAGGAGTAGATGTAGAAAAACACTCTTCGAATAATTTCCAATTGATATTCTTATGGATATGTGGGTTGGGGTGATTAGATACTATGAGATTAGCGTCACAGGAGAGAAGCACTGGGCAGTGGTCTGAGTTTGATTCTGTTAGAACAGATTAGAATAAGGGTTTCGTAAAATTTTTGCACACTGCAATATCTAGGATATTCGGAAGAATGCGGCGATTATACGGATAATACGAGTGTTCAGTGGGAGTAGAGATAATTAAATTGTTGTTGATAGCATATTTGAGTCAATATTTTCCATTCAGGGTGCAAGATCTGCACCCGAAAGCGGTATGTTTGGCGTTGAAGTCGCATATGCCTAACGTCGGATTTGAAAACAGAGTGTTCTGGTGAGTTTGTTTCAGGGGAATGTTAGGAGACTTATATACTGCGATTAGTGTGACAGGAGTACCGTGTGACTGATGCAGCGCTATTGATATATATTTTCAGTTCCGGGGGTAATATACGGAGGCAGAAGATCGTGTCGAATCCGTTTTTTAATGAAAATTGCTACTCCTCCTGCCGCGGTTCGTGAAGATCTGTCGGATCTGTAAGTCAGGTAAAGCGGGACATTAATCTTATTTTTGGACGTAAGGTGAGTTTCTGGGATGAAAGCAATATCTAGAGGAGATGGTACAAATGTGGAAGCGTGTTGGTAATGTGGAAGCATAACCTGTTAATATCAGTGAAGTGGATGTTTGAAGTTTTTCTTCATTTTTCAAACATTTGAGGTAAGTTTCTAAAGTATATTTAATCACATTGTCTGCCATGCTATTTCTTGATGCTTAGGCATTTATTGTTCAGCAACAAATACGCTACAATCTGGTGCAATTAAGTAAATTCCTAGCTTGAAAATGTAGTGTAGTTTTCACTTCGTAGTTCAGTATGGCGATGCTGGTAACGTGGAGGCGCAACACTGGGGAAATGTGGAAACGTATTTGTACCTGTTTCAGATGCCGAGGAAGATTATTGGTCAATCTAAAAAAAAACTTCCGGAAGAGAAAGTGTCAAAACAACCCAAGCCTTGCAAAAGAAAACTTGAACTTAAAGAAATGTTAGATATTGTCGATTCAATATCTTCAGGAGATTGTCATAGAGATGCCTATGAGTAAAATGCCAGCAGAAAAGGATGACACCATATGCATTTTTTTGCGGAGAGGCGTTTTCACATGCTGTTCGAGGGGAACTGTGGATTAGATGCTTGCTTTGTGAGTCATTGTGTCATACTTTGTGCGCTGGATGTGAAAATGAGCAATACATTTGTGACTTCTGCAAGTGAACATTTTATTTAAAAAGTTCAATTTTCAAGCCTTTGCGTTATTTTTGCAATGTATAGAAAATAAATGTACTGATATTTAATTTTTTGGTAGCGTTTTAACCCGAAAACCTATGTTTCCACATTACCAGCACATTTTGAAAAGTGATCAAAGTGTCAATTCATTAATAACAATTATTATTACAATGTAAACGTAATGTTTTGCGTAAAATCAAAAGCAGTTATTGTTGATAACAAGTTTGTGGAATTTCTTCCAGAATTCAGAAAAAAATCCTTCAGTAAACTAACTAGTTATAAAATAAATTAAAACAATGTTTCCACTTTTGCACCACTTCCTCTATATTATAAGGTAAAGGTAACCCTGCGCAATTGCACACAGGCCGAAGTGTGCCCACAGGGGACAGGGGAGGTGAAGGTAGGGCTCCACCTATTCGTCGTCGTCGGCACAAGGAGGAGGTTGTGTGCCGAGCACAACGCTCCGGCCGCCTTTACCCCCAGGAAAGATCCTGCTACTCACTTGGAAAGGGCTACTTGGAAAGCCTACGCTGGGATTCTAACCTAGATCCTTCAGGCCAGGAAGCCAGTGCCCTACCACTGCGCCACTGTGGCGAGTTAGCGCATCTCACACATTTTGAAGTTTTAGTACAATAGTTTTCCGTGTATACTTAGTCCTGACATCTTTTGCAAATCACAATAACTGAATTACGGCGTCCGAGTTCAACTGTCACCACGGCACTGAAAAGTCTATTAATGTGAAATATGTTTTCAAAGGATAGTGTGTCATTCACTAAAACTGGACAGAATGACATGGGAAATTTATCAATCTCAAGAGTCGTGTTACTTTGACGTCGGAATACTAGCCTTCCTAAGTTCTTCAGAGATTTCACCTTCTTCGTAATCGATCGCCACCCACGAATTACTGCACAAAAGGTCATTACTCTGCTTTCCATCCTTCCACATTTTCAGATTTTTTGTATTAGTTAAGGATTGAAAATACGGATGTCAAGTAGTATATATTAAAATAAGATTGTTTTTATCCCTATACTCGGGGTTTTATCTCTTTGCGCGTGGGGGACTCTCTTCACGATGGAATATCTCATGTTATTTCGCGTCTTTCTCGGCGTTGCCATTAGATGTCGCATGATCCCAGCACTGCTCGAAATGGTCGCGATCATAGGATACCTAGCGGCTCGACTGAGAAAGACGCGAAATGCCGTGTGATATTCCATCGTGAAGACAGGCCCCCACGCGCCAAGAAATAAAAACTCAGTATAAGTTATTATATGCTTATTAACATTGAAATTGTTTGCTCAAAATATGCAATATTCTTTGTACAGTCTTAATTACTTATTCTTATTATGGTTTTTTCCAAGATCCCATTAATTTCCTGTGATAAAAAAAACATTAAATGGAGTTGAAGTACGAGTAATAAACATTTTTATTACAATATATACTTATGACAAATCCTTATTTTCAATCAATGAAAGACAAAAAATCTGAAAATGCGGAAGGATGGAAAGCAGAGTTCAGGAAAAACTGCAACAGTTTTGTGAATATTTGTAATATGTTTCGTATCTTCAAATACTGAGATCCCTTCCCCGAGCGCGCGTTAGCTGGTGGAGCGCTCAGTGACCTTGTGTGGCGGACTGTTACATTCAAAATATCCGTTAAACACTAGTAGCAAAAACATCAAAATTGCTCAAAAAGTGATTATCTAATATATGACAATATGTATATCAATGGATTGGTCTTTTTACCCTCGTCATGGCAGACTGAAAAATATATTTAATTCCATTGGAAAAAGCCAAAGTTACCTCAAATATCTCGTAAAATACAAGTGATAAAATAGAAAGGATCAATTAGACCCAATTCCTCATGCACTTCCGTGAAAAGTGCATTGTAATAACTCCAACTGCTCAAAAGTTATCGGTGCTTAAGTTACGTGATTTACTCTGAATATAAATCATTATAACCTTGCCTTCGCTTCCAACATTTTGTCTAGTTTTTGGATATTACAAATGGTGGTCATATTTACGCAGTTTCACATTGCCTTTTTGCACCCATTTCTTACTTTCATAATTATCTTCAATTTTATTTGAAATATTTGTCTTTTTCATTTTATTCATTTATCTAATTCAGCTGGTATTTCCTTTTTTAAAATTTTCCATGGTGTAATATTATAAATTTATATACATTTTATGTTTTATATATATATACTATTTATTTTTTATTAACAATTTAAAGTTAAAATTATGACGGCTGCAAACGTGACTTGCCTACTGCACTCTCCTCCCACGAGCACGGCGCTATGATGTCTACATGAACATTCCAACATAAGTTTCACACCTGTCAAACTTGAAAGACCCGGAGGTCCTACAGATTTTAGCCCCGGCAGTGACATATCTTCGAAACCAGCTAAATAGCTGAGTCGAAGCAAACCCTACCATGGACCATCATTCTTTCGTCTTTTTGTCCCAACTCCCATCTTGAGGGCTGGGAGATGTACTGACCCTCATTTTTAAATGGTTTGTCTCCATTATTCAGGAACTTTCTTTCATGCATCAAAGATATATGTAGTCGGCCCCATGACCGAGACCGCTAAAGCAATTGTGCCGTAGTGATCTTGGACCGTGGGGTCGCGGGTTCGAGTCCCGCCTCGGGCATGGTTGTATGTGTTCCTTTCACTCTCTATCATTACCATATCATTTCATCTTCATACTCTAACGAAACTCCCCGCCTAGAAATCCCTAGGCGCCTGTCGGGAATCCAGACAAGCACACACATAAATCAATTAAACTGGGTTTAATTCTTAACTCTTTTTAAATGGTTACACTGATCACAAAAAATACACAGAACACAAAAAATAAATCAATGGTACTAGAGCTAGACAAAAACGCCCTCAGTTCCGTTCGTTCTCGGCGGCGATACCAGGCGCGCCGATACTATTGTGTCCGAGAATGCCAGTTCCGGAACTACCATTATCGAGAACGAACGATACCGAAACCTGGCCGGTTACCGGTGTGCGCCGACCGCGTCGAATAAATGCTGGAGACGTCACCGGAGCTCTCGCCACCGTTTAGTATAGCTCAAACTAAGGCAGTCTGGCGGTATGTCTTGTTGAATAAGGCAAACTATTTTTTGCGATTTGCGAGATTTGTGCGTTGACCAATGCACAAGCAATCTAGCGGCACCTGTAATTTTTGTAGATAGCCTTCGGCTTTTGACATGTGTATAATAAAAATAATGAAAACATAACAATTATGACGAATATTTATTTCGCCTTTTCACGTATTTTTTCATATATTTTACGACATATTTAACTTTCTAAGCTTTTTTTCTTGAAATGTATTTCTATTTTCTTCTAGTTTGGTTGAAAATGTACGTTTAAATCATTTCCACTTTCACCATTTCCAGCCGTTTGGCACCCAACCTCTATTTTTTATCTAGATCTAGACCGAGGATGTCATTTGTTTTGGAATTTGACATTCTGTATCTCTAGATTCCACAAGCTCGCTTTCCTCTTAATTCTTTACACAAAGAAAAGAAGTCACCTATGAGTCATGGGGGGGGAGCGCTGGCCTCAGATTCGCATTGCAAACATCACTGACGTCTCAGAGGGCAAGTCGATTACCCCGACTTCCGACGTTGATATCTCTCCGTCCCGTAAGTTCTTCCAGGCAGGTAAAGGAAATGGAAGGAAGGTTCTGTTAATTGAAAGAATTATGCGTTAGATCTCTTTCGTATGCCAGTGATAGAATTGAAGTCAATTAAAACATTTAATTTCATCATTTCTAGGCTTCTAATAAATTAAAGCGTTTTTTTTATGGCGCATACATTTTGTAAATTTATTAATTTTCCCTCATTTTATGTGGTGTATAAATGTAGTATATTATAATTAATTATGTATTTCGAATTTCTGAAAACTCTACCCGTGTGTGGCGATAGGGCAAGGAGTTGAATAGGCTGATTTGCATTGGGCACCGTTGTTTGGCCGCCAATTGTTTCACCCAATTCAGAGGCCATGGCGGCTTACATCAACTGTTCCATAATAAATTGTGCCCAGTGACGAAAGGACGTTTTCACGCAGGGAAGAACAGTGCCCATTTCAATTTTGATTCGCATATGCGTTTTTATTATGTAATGATGAAATTAATATAAAATATTATTTGTTTTAATAAATATGCCTTACATTCGAATGTGTAAGAAACGTAAATGACATAGCAATAGGTATAAAATGAATTATTTTTTCCTTAACAAATATTTGTATGCTTTCAAATATAATTCTGGAATGTAAACTTTTATCATTACTTTCCTTGCTTACTTGGAAATAAACTGCAAGTTCATTTACGTTATTAGAGATTCCGATTAATAACCTTTATTTCAATATTGTGTATTAATTCGCAATGCAAAAACAATTGATGAAAATTATTTTAGTTTTATTTTTATTCTGTTTTATTGATATTGCTAAAACTTTGATTTTAAATTACTTTTTGAACTTTTTTTTTTTTTGCTTTTAATTATTTAAAAAATTGTATTATTTTCTCTCTAAAGTTATTTGCAATTAATCGAGTGATTGCTACTTTTCAACCAATTAATAGATAAATTGAAATTGTATTTTATTGCGATTATAATTAATCAATGACAATTAAATGAAAGAGTTCTGAGTGACGACCTTACATCCCGCAGTTGCGTCGAGCGCCGAGCGCCCGGCGGCGGCCGCTTCAGCCGAGACTGCGGATGCAGGCCGATACTGACGAGAACAGCCGAGAATGGAGCGGTTCCGATAGTTCCAATTCTCGAGTGAGACCTACGTGTAGTTTTCAACAGGCAGATAAGGAGCGCGCGCGCGACCTTTGAGGCTCCGAGACTGAGGAAGCAAAGCCGGCGAGAACGATCGATAATAGAATGCGTTTTGCCCGGCTCTAAATGGTACCTTTCTCTTTTAATGTAGGAAACCTTCATTCATTTTCTTCGTATATTAACTTAGGAACTCCGTCGACTGTTTTTACACCTGAAATTTACTTCAATTTCTACTTACGTCGCCCGGTGACGCCGGGTTCAGATTTGCGACATTCAGTTTTCAAACATACTTGTGATTAATTACATAATACTCGAATTAATTATCGTCACTGAATATCACAAATCAAACACAATTTTATAGCAATTCTATCGGCAAATTACTTAAAATGGCAGAACATTTTCTAATTTCTCTGCTAGCTCCGTGCACTATCTCAACACTCCCCACCAACGTTCCCTTTTAAAGTTCTTCCCGGTCGCGGAGCTTTGACCTATATTCTCGGCGCTGTACGCGGCTCACCGTTACTTTCGCCGACTCCGCCCGCTGCGCGCCTCGAGTTGGGCCTTGGGGCGACGGCGGCGCACGCCTGCGCTGTGCGACAACGTTCGAAGCGCCTCGCTGAGGCCAGCTGCCCTCGGCTGCGGCGCGAGCCGTTTCGCCTCGGTCGTCTGCTGCTCATCGCCTTCCGCCTCATTTTCCGTCTTCTTCCCACGGCACCTCTCGTCCTCTTCTTCTTTCTTCCCTCCCGTCGTCTCGTTCACGCCCGCGTGCGAATGTCTCATACACGTCTCAACTGAATGAACTGCTTCCTTCGGGCGTCATGTCGCTCCAGATATCACAATCTATTCAGCGCCTCTCATCGAAAGTAACTGCGCCTGCATCATTCAAATTACCGTCCCTTCTTTGTTGACCACAGACTCATTTAACTAATTCGCATCACTTGCGCCCGTCCTCGACTGACGACAAACTTTCCTCAAACAAATTCTAATAACGCCGTGCCTATCTAAACGTTTCTCTGACGCACAAAACTCCTAACTAACCCCACGATGAATTCTTAAGTTGAAGTTGCAGCTCGGACGGCGATCGAGACCAGAAGGAAAAATGTTCGGTCGTCCGCCGTCTCTATGTCTACGCCCTTCCTCGTAGGGGTAGCGGCGCGTCATCATCATCTCCAGTTTGACCGCTAATACGTCACCATGCCCGTGCCGTGGGCAAAGCGCGCAACAATCTTGAAGGCGCGCCCCTTTTGAACGGTGTCGCGCTCGCTCGCCACGTTTGCAGCCGTTGATTGCACGTTGCGTGGGCGTGTGGGACGAATGTGGGCGTCCACATTCGTCACAATACCATAGCGTTACATCCAATAGTGGTCACTAATGACCTAGTAGTTGATGCAGTGATAGCTGGGTCCACAAGAAAAATCAAATTGCTACATTTTCGCAAGAGATATACACATTGCGTATCCATTAGTCTGTTTATAGGAATGAAAGAAATTCCAGTAAGGCAATCCATATTCCACCCGTGACAGGCCGACCGGTTCGCTGACGAATCCTTGAACTTAGTAGAAACGTAATCAGCTTTCTTCAGTGATGTCATACCCTAAACTGTAGTAACTGTGCCATAGAGTGTTTCAGCCTATTAATACAAATACATTGAGATTCATTATAATGGAAGATGTCAATTGGATATTTGGACTCAAATTGATTAAATATACAAAAGTAATAAGATGGACAGTAATAGGATGGAATTTCCTTTGATAACAAAACGGTTTCAGTTTCGGTTTTGAAACAACAACAAACAGTTTTCCTCTCTTTTTATTTAAATGTTATGTTTCAGTGAAAACTTAAAATCTTTTTTTTATTTACACCGTGTTTGAACTAAATATACCTGAAGTGTATGACCCAGTTTATTAAATTTCTCTCAAAATTCTCAGGCCTAAATTATATAGTTAAAAAGAAAGGCCCTTTTCTGTCTGAAAATTCCAAAGGAAGAAAAGCAGAAGTGAATTATTCTTTTAGACATTGTTCTCGAAAAAGCCCAAAAACTCAAATAACTAATGAATGTTGCAAGTAACTTACATCATATGTTGCATGATATCAGTAACCAAAATCCGGAAAAATATGTAGTATGAAACGGCTAATTATGTTCATAAATATGTAATGATGAACATTTTATGTGACAAATATATTACTAGTGGGGCTACAACAGCACACAGTTTCTCACATTCTTTCTAGTTTCTACAATTTTTGAAAATACAGAAAAAAAATAGAGCTCTTTAAGAGAAAAAAAAATTATAAAATCAATTAAATACAAGCATGAAATATGCAAAAACTACTCGCTTTCTCAAAAATTGTACATAACCTTTACTTAAAGATCTCTATTGTAGAACAAATTTCTTTTCAGAAAAAAATCTCAACATCAATATTGTACTTTTGTAATGTGTTTGTTTGTTGTTTTTTTCCCCAAAAGTACACAGTTCACTGAAAACGGGACCAACACCATTTTTTTTAACCATTCATTGCTATATACGTGGAAGGAAATGCCTGTATTTCATGCAAAATTCGCGAAAACTACTCATATTTTTGAAACATTGCACATGATCTTATTTCAAGGTCTATCTCTGAAGAATAGAACGAAAACATTTGATGTTCGAGAACTTAAAACAGATGTTTTGATTTTTGGAATTACGTTACAAGAATACTCCAACATATTTTAAAAATTTCCCATAAATGGCTCCAAATTTTTTTATTACACTTTTTCCTCTGATAGCACAAAGGACCCTTAAAAAAATGGGCGCAGTTCTCATTTTCATTGAAATCTCTAAATTTTCAAAATTGCAAACTTATACATTTTTCAGCATGTTGGCAAGTGACAACTATAATATTGAAAATAGATTTTTTCCTTAATAAACTCTGTTTTAAATATATCCTTTAATACAATTTTTTGAAAATATATGTAGTTTTTGTGTCATTTTGCATGAAGTAAAGGCAATTTTTAAACGAGCATTTTCTCAAAAACGGTTCCAATTTTTTCTTTACATTTTTTCCTGTGTTAGAGGATTAGCTGCTTAAAACAATGGCACAGGTCTCATTTTCAGTAAACAGCCAATATTTTTGAAAACTGCAAAAAATTAACATTGCTTTAGTACAATAGTCAGGGTTGGGCAAAATACTTGAAAAATGTATTTCAGATACAAAATACAAAATACTTCGCCAAAAGTATTTTAGATACAAAATACAAAATACTTTCATAAAAGTATTTTAGATACAAAATACAAAATAGTATTTTAAAATACTTTTGAAAATACAAAATACAACCAACGGTGTTTTACACATAATAACTTCTATCCTATTTTTTTCCCTTTTCACGTTCAAAATTCACATTTAAAATCACATCACATTTAAAATGTTATTATTAAAAAATATATAACAATCTTTATACAAAAATGTTTCAAATGAAATTTTCAACCCTTTTCTGGTATCAGTGTGGGGTCATCCATAAATTACGTGAAGTGTAATTAAGGGGGGGGAGGGAGGGGGTCTGAGGCAGCGTTACGCTGCTTTATATACGTAGAGATAGGGAAGTGCGTTACAAGGGGGGAGGGGGTATTGAAATACTCGAAATTTGCGTTACATTATTTAGAAGGCCCCTATCATTTGTGATGTATGTTCATATTTTAAGTCTGAAAGGCATCTTGTCCATGCTAAGAAGCGAAGGAGTACAAAGATATCACCATGAGTTCTTGGGAGGTGATAGTTTGGGACAAATATTGCAAAATATAGACAATTAACTAAGGTGCCTTTCAGACTTAAAGTATGAACATGCATCACAAATGATATGGATATCTGATGAATACCGCGGATTTTTAGGTTTTAAAATATGCATTTTAGGTGCCTACAATAGGTTCTTTCAGCATCTGTTAGGCTTTTTAAATGGTAGAACAGGCACTAATAAAACTTGTAACTTACAAGAAAACTCCTTTTTTGACCATTTATTATATTTCTCAAAGATAACATAAATCAATATTACGTAGAATCAATATTGAACATTTTGCGATAATACTATTTAACAAGTTTAGTAGTTAGAATTATTTCTACCGTATTTTGCCTCACAATAAATTACTAATACATTCTCTAAGTTTTCAAGAGAAAATGAATGTTTCTTATCGGTCAAGATCACTTTGCTTTCGGGGAAATTCAATCGCTTTATCTTAGAAACGGAGGCAGCTTCTCCACGAAGTCAGAAAGTAGTGGCGTGGAGACTTTTATCGCTAGATCCTTGTCCGGTATATTCATTTCTCGCTCTCTTACAGGTGACAAAATGAGACAAGGGGATAAAAAGGTAAAAGAGGACGAATACAATTTAGGTTGTTAAAAATGACTTCAAATTAATAACATCCTTGTCTGTTGTGCCGACAAAGAAGAAAAAGGTAAAAGGAGCCATAGACAAAAGAAGTTAGGCAAATTAGTCTCGTTTTAGGTTCTTAAATGTAGAATAGGTACGAATATGCATTAATATTAAAATAGGCTCTTTTAGGTGCTACAAAATTGACGGTTTTAGCTCAAATAAACCTAAAATGTACATACAAAGCTTCATTTAGTACAAGGTACTCAGGAAAAAATAGATTTTTACCTAAATATACAATAACGAAATATCAGCTAGTAAAAACACCGCAAGCACAAGTTTTTAATCACTGCGCCCAACCACAGGGCCACCAGGCACACACATGGGCAGCACTCGTTCTGGCACGTGGAGCCTGCTCTCCGAGAAATTGAATCGGAGCTCGCGATTACAACCACAGTGTAAGAAATATATCTTACACCGTGATTACAGCGCTCCTCCGGTTATCTCCGGTTGAACCGACGACGGGGAGAAAACGTAATCGGAGAAACTGGAGGTCCGGCTTCACTCGTCCACGTGGCGGGACTCTCTCCATTTACTTGCCCAATGAATGTTTGTTAATCAAAAAGTATTTTTGTATTTTGAAAATACAAAATACTATCAGAAAGTATTTTTCGATACAAATACAAAATACATGTTTAAATATGTATTTTCGATACAAAATACAAATTACAAAAGTATCGAAAATACGTATTTTAAATACAAGTATTTTCGATACTGCCCAACTGTGACAATAGTGATAGCAGAGATTGTTTTGTTAATGAAATGTTCTAAAAAATTACATCTATTTTTTTCTCACAAATGGCTCCAAAATGTCTCCTCTGGTAGAGCATAGAACACTACAAAAATGGTGCAGGTCTCCTATTTGTTGAACTCTCTGAATTTTCGAAAATTGCAAAAGTTAGAAATAATGTGAGGAAATGTGTGCTGTTGTAGATCCACTAGTTTATTTTTCACACAAATAGGTACGAGTTGCAGCACATATGAACTTTGTCACATTTATGCTGTTACAATTTGCCCAGATGCAATATTGTCATTAACAGTGTCATCAGAATATTTTTGGCCATGATCCATGGCTCGTTTGTTGAGGTACTGCTCCAGCATTCACTAGGAGTTGATTGGAGAAACTACCAATCAGTGCAGCCAGCCGCTAGAATTCTCCTCCACACAGCAACCAAATTTGTCCTAGCTCTCTAGCAAGTGTTGTCCTTGCTCTCCAGCAATCCTGCCACCATTGGGACTCAAACCCTAGGACCTATAGGTCATAGGCATTACAGGGACGGTTGATGCCCTGAGCCACCTAAGCCCATCTGGGTACCAAAGGGAATGTAATAAATCTGTATTTCTCTTTAGGAAAACTGGTTTCTTCCAAACATCTGAGAATTTTAAAATATGCAATTGAACATTACAAGAAGCAACAGCGCTCAGTTGTCAAATTGTAAGAATATGTTCATTACACCTCATATGCATTAATTTTAATGTTAATATAATTTATGCAAAAAACTAATTGAAAGGACTGAACATGACAGGTAAAAGTCTAAATACACCATACAAGTTGTCATGAGCCCACATACATGATATGAACCAGATATGCTCCTGTCATATTTTAGGTTAGGTGATATTATATTAGCAAAAATACAAGGAAGTGAGTTTTAGTAAATAATGGAATGAGGTGGTTTTGATATGGATGGTCTGAATTAGTCAATTTCATCAAATGTTTTTGTTTTTGATGCTCTTAAATAGAAATGCAGAAACAGAAGAAGAAAATAGGAAAAAATCACAGGCTTTTTATTTCTCAGTTAGATTTTTGTACAAGTTTATTTCATAAACATTATAAGCAGGGTGTGGAGGGTTCTAATGTATAATATCACAGAATGAATCACTTCCTTTTAAGTCCACAAATCAGACTAGACTAGAGATTATGCAGAATTTTTAGACTTGCGATTACAGAATTTTGTACAAAAGTTGGGCATTATTACTGTGTAAGAATTTCATAACCATCGTCAGTTATGAGGATAGTATGTTCAGCTTGTGCAGCACGACCATCATCCAACATAACAACAGTCCAACCATCTTCAAGTAAAACAACTTCTTCAGAACCTTGAGCAACAACTGGCTCGATGGTAAAAGTCATGCCTTCCTCCATCCTACCAGGTAAACCATGTGCTATCAACAGATAATAAATCAAATTTACTGTAACAAAACACATATCAAATAATTCCTGGAAAATTAAGAGGAATTTTATAAATAATCTAAAGTTGAGGACTCTGTACAATTTCTTTACATTTACACCAAAACAAACAGATGTAAATTAGTGTATTTTTTACTTCTGTAATTTATTTTCAACTAAATTTTCTAACAACAGTCCTCAGTAAAGACTCCTTTAGAAATATGAGGTGAACTTATATCATTATTAGGTCTTTTCAAATAAAAAGTAAGCTGACAAGAAAATCATCTAATCAATTAGCATATTCACAGAACAATAAGCACTCCAAAAGTTTCAGATAATTGGAAATGAGAAAATGTCATGTCTTTCCAACATGAGGTTATTTACTTACCAAAATGATAAATATCCGGAGGTCCATGAAAGTAAGACCCAATACCATGCCCAACAAAAGCTGGTACAACAGTAACTTTTGAAATAGCAGCAGCATTTTCTATTGCAGCTCCTGAAATATGATTTAATAAAAACTTTCAAAAGCATAAACAACTATCAATCACCTCCATAGGTTAGGGTGATCACATTTCTGGCAAATTTGAAATTGTTTTAATCTTCCAAAGAATTCATAAGAAATCAAAATGTTTTCTAAAAATAGAGAGCGCTTGATGGCACCGTTTCAATGTTCTGAAAATTCATATCTTTCATTCCTTTTTCGTTTTAAATTTAAAACTTCACTATAAAAAAGTTTGATATTTTCTTGGCATTTATTGATGACCGTATTTACCCAAATTTGAGTTTTTTCCCTTAAATATATCATTCAAAAAATATGTGATCATCTTGTATTCACATATTAAGTTTAGCTGGTTGGGATCTCTGATTTTACACTGTCTATTTTACACTTGTCAAGAAACATAAATGGTGACCTAACAAATTCATTCACACCACCCCGGTCACACTCCCAAATAAAAACATATTAGGAAGGTAAAATAATAATTATATTTTGTAGGCCTGAGAGTACTTAATATAAGACATTTTGTTTTAACCCATATATGCCCAGTTTTGCATTTTCACAAGGTGGAACAAAGCATACTTTTAATTTTCAATAATTTCTGTGTGGGGCAACATTGCATTCTATGTATGTGCTTGAATTTAAAGGTTTGAAGAACAAATTGGTAAAGTGTTTTGGTCATTATTCATGTAATTGTTGCTTCAGGGTTAATTCTATTATCAATGACTTTGAAGATGGAGGGAAAGAGACGCCATCCAAGTGAATAAAGGTAATATTTTCTGAATGTAATGACTAGGGCTGTGATTTATATGCAAATATATACGTAATATGCACATATACAGTGAAATATGTACATATATACATAAATATATTTGGTAATATATGCAATTAAACAAGGAAAATATGCAAAATAGTATAATGTAAAGTGTAATGTGTAAAATATGTTTACAGCAAAAAACAATACGAAATCATATAAATTGTTACAAGCAACAAACATTAAGTCAAGGGCTTAATTTTGAAGAACACTCATTTCTTGGGAAAATAATGGGAGATACAAATAATGTGCTACATTTTACAAAATAAAAAAATATGGATATTGCAACAAAAATATGATGACTTCCTCTCAATTATAATAAAATGTAGAACACAAAAATCAAATAACTTAAAACTTGAAAATCTTGATTTAATTCATTTCACTTGTGAGCCAATGATATTTGGTTAAAAGAGAAACGGTAGTAAATTGAAAAGAATGGCACATATCAAACTGAGGCATTGAAATCATGATCAGGTCTGATTGGTTTCCATCACAACTCAGCGAAAAAATGACGCACTCCCAGATCTCCCAGATCCCAGGTCTGTACCATAAATTCACAGGCCTGACTCTTTTCACACTACTTCACGTTTGTGCTGTGTGTGGGCACACATAGGCGCTCGGTGGATGCCCATTTCATTTCAACTGATACTGACGACGACAGGTCTTAGCGTGCTTCTTGAGCGACTTCGTACGAGTTTGGTGAGCAGTAACGCAGATCTGTGGCTATGGCAACGCAAGCAAATCCTCGGAACCCCATTGCTTCAGAGCAGGTCATACAATGTACCAAAGCATGTGGCGAGAGAACTGTCAGTGCCAATTACACGCTGACGGAACTGCAACTGTTGGGCTTCTTTTCAGGAAGAGGGGTGAATATGCAATAAAAATTTGCAATTAAGGTGACATATGTGAAATAAAAATAACTTAAATTGGTTCTAAATGCCTCAAAACATATACAATTTGTTGAAGCAGGATGTTTTAGTTAACAGAAAAAAATATGCAAATGTATATAAATCACAGCCCTAGTAATGACATATGTTTTATTAGCTGAATGATTTGTGCATTATTGTCTATTTTATCACGTGAATATTATTAGTTGCTCACATCTACAATTATACAAAAATTATTGGTCTAGCATTATAACTGTTGCGAAAACACACTGGGCATATATGACACCTCTTACCGGCAGCAACATGTTTTTTCAAGAAACTTACTACTGACGAAATTTTAGCACATTCTGGAAGAGAATTTGAAGGCTTATGAAAATTCTAATAACTTTTATGTATTTTTCGCTCCTTCTGACATTAGGACAGAGGACAGATAAGCGTTCTGATGATCTTGGTGGGAAATACAATTTGACAGGTAAACAGCAGATTGCAGAAGGAGAGCTGATGATAAAGAATAGTAAATAAATAGAAATATCAGATTATTTTCAAGCCATCAGCACATAAGCTTCTCACAAAATGAAAATGAAGGAAGAAATATCCAAATCAATGATTACAACTGTAGAAAATGGAAGAAAGAAGATTTTACAAATAAAAATGAAACGAGGAATAAAGTAAATGGAAACGAGTCAATGATGTTGAGACAAATGTTTATTCAAACTCTACTGGAGCTCTTCAGTCAATTTTTTCAGATGATCAGTTAGAATTTATAGTAAGGCAGAGTGTAATACATGCCATTAAAAAAAAATCAGTCTGTGATTCATTTTTTGTAGCTTACTATTTGAGAGAAAGAGCTTGTTGCCACGAAGTGATGGAACCCTACTACGGTCAAAATGGTCTGAAACACATCAGGGGCAAACCAATTCGCTTTGGTTATAAAATTCGTTGTTGTATTTTAAGATTACATTGATTGATTGAATGTAATTCCAGGCATGACAACGATTAAGATCATTAGTCCCGTAAGTGTAGGGCATGGTTTTTCCTTGGGATGTGCTTGTGATCCCCCATTGGAAGGCAAAATCCGGCCTGAACCTACTGTTGGCTAGAGGGGTTTTCCCAACCAGGTGTCTCCCACTAGCGGGGCACCGCCCCAGCCAGGACAAGCTCTGAACTCCCGTCTCCCGGCAAGGATGGTAGAGTAGTGTATGTTAGCGATTGCGTAAGTAAGGTGAGGATAGGACAAGTAAAGGGAATGAAAGATCGCGTGATGTCGGTCATCCATTTGTAAGAGTACTGTTCCGGCATTCACCTGGTGTTGATCAGAGAAACTATGAAAAACTACCGATCAGAGCAGCTGGCCGTTAGCATTCACCTCCAGATAGCGAATGAAATCAACCTAACAAGCTAGTATCGAAAATACTGCCACTATTGGGACTCCAACCTAGGACCTCCCGGTCAGAGGCACTGTTTTTTAATAACTTATGTTTATTGCTTATTTTTTATGCCAAAATAAAGATTATACTACATGAAACGTGTTTATTTGCAGCAGCAGTCACTTTATCAAACAAGTATAAAAGTGGTAATATGTGCCCAGTGTTGTGTTTTCGCAACACTAAATTTTTGACCAACAGCAACACTAGTGTCTTGTATATTGTTATCCTACACATTTATAATCATTATAGTATCATGTTCTGTGAATATGAAATATTTTGGCAACAAAATAAGTTCTGGGCATATATGGGTTAATATCCTATATCCACTCAATGTTGAGTAATTTAGAGAACTGTAAATGTCTACCAATGGCATGTGGTGTAAAACAAAAATGGCCACCATTTGAGAACCGGTACATAAAAAAAAAAAAAAAAAAAAAAAGAGAGAGAGAGAGAGAGAGGTTTTGAACAACCAGAACAAAAATAAATTTACGTACTAAAGATAAATTTAAGGACAAATTTTCTGAGATGGTGAGATGACCAATGTTAGGTGTTTCTGGACCCCTTAAAATGGATTCACCCCAATACATTAAAAATTTCTTTCTGAAAAATGTAACAAATCACTATTTCTCTGTGAAACTGTTTCAGTTCCTACCAACATATCATCAAGACTTACCTATGGCTGAAAAGGGAACTCCTGATCTGCACACAGATATTCCTGCATCCCGACACTTATATGCTGCTTCAACCAAAGCTTGACCAGGTTCATCAACATTGCCTATTAAAAATGTGTCAGCACAATCGCCATGGAAACCATCTATATACACCTGTTTGGAGTGCATAATAACATTAATACTACACAGAATCATTATATAAACAATACAATTTTTTTTTTCTTTTTTTCGCCATGAATTGGTTATTTTAGGCCTATGCGAACTTGCATCTGTACCCATTGAAGCCTAGTAATATTTTCCTGGAGGTACGTGCAGGTGACTTTTTTGGGGGGGATCAGCATTTCTATGCTGAATCCATTTTTACACCCCAAGGTCCTGGGGAATGATACAATTTAATATTATTGTTCACAATGACTGAAAGAAAAGTAATGTTTATTTTTAAAAGAAGAAACTGAAAGGTAATATCTTGTTCAATTTGAATTTTGAGAATAGAGATAGTTTTAAATCAAATATTTTTTATCAGTCAAATGGCAATATTAAAAAGAGACTAATGTTTACATTAGAGAAGAAAACATAGCTATAGCCAATCCTTTACTGTTAGCATTTTTACAAGAGAACAAATACGTAACAATTCACAATTGGATTTTCAATTGGATTTGGACTTCTCAATTGGATTTTCCAATTAAAGACTGGAAACTCGAAAGTGCTAAACTCACTTACTTGGTACATTCACCATTCCAAGAAACAAATTACTACAGTAAAATCTCTTTAAGCCAGAATTGATCGGAACACAAAACTAGTGGTGCTACAGAATGGCACAGACTTTCCCGTATTGGTTTTCTATTTCCTTGGGTCTCGGCTAGCTATTCATACTTGCCATGTACTCTTGCCAGCTCCCATGTATTGTTGCCCACACTACACTTTTTTGACATTTTCTCAATTTTTCACTTTCCTAGCGGTAGAACGAAATATTACTTTTAGAATATTAAAGAACACTAAAACCTTGACCTAAATGGCAATTTTCTTCAACAAATTTGGAGCCGTTTCTAAGAAAACGGCATTTAAGCGCAACTAAAAATGCGAAATTTGAAGCTTTTTTCACAGAAAACTCACTCTGGACAACAAATTTTATTGGGACGAAAAATCTCTATCTTCAATTTTGTAGTTCTAGGAAGACACTGAAAAAATTTCAAACTTTTGCAATTTTCGAAAATTTAGAGTTAACCATGAAAATCGGACCAATGCCACCTTAATAAGGCTGTCCATTTTATGATGTGTTTTTACAGAAGAAATCACTAATAAATTTATATTATACAGTCTGCATCGATAGCTTTTGAGTTCAAAAACACACATCACCTTACTGCCTAGTGGCTGTATCTGGACTGCTTGCTGGCTCTCAACACGCAATGAGCCACAACCCAGTACTTTGAATTTCGGATATCCTCACATGGCCTTGAGTAATGTGGGTTGAGGGGTTATGATTTTCAGCACAGGGCAGGGAGACACGTGAATAGAAGCCATGCTTGTACACCTTCCCATACTCAGTTGGGAGAGAGAGAATTCCCCCTTGGCCTATGTCTTGAGAGACAAGCGACTCTAAGGTCAAATTTTACACTGACAGCTGAACCCTTCTCCTTCAATGTCCGGCTGGCACCACTAAATCGCATATCACGGGGATAGAGAATTTAAAACAGGCTTGGAGATGCATTCATTTCATTAAGAACATCTCCTGACTTTGTGCCAATTGCAATAAATTCACAGGAATCCTATTTTATGTAGATTTTTTTCCATGCACGACATGAAAAACCATTCATTTCCACGCTGGAAAGGTTCTGCTTTATGCTATTTTAAATGCAGGTTTCCGGCTTGTACAGGTTTCAATTTAGACAGATTTTACTGCAATACAGCATGAACACTGCTACATCCATTGGAGTAATTTTGAATTACATGGAAACATTTCTGATTTTTCCAACTTTTCCCTATATATTTGCCTTGCTACAGACAGTGGTTTCCATGAAAATTCAAGAAAGTTTAGCATTTTCAGCATTTCCTCACTTCTAGTTTGCAACTGTTTTATCTGTTTATTTTACCAGCTTATGTGGCTGCTGATTGAAACTAATTAATATACAGGAGAGATGAAAAGTACCATGTTGATCAAGTACTGAACACTCAGCATTCAGATGGAATTGGTATCTTTTATTTTATTATTTTCTCCAGAGAAACTTGTGTGATTAATTTAGCACAATTACATGCTTTGGACATCAAATTGTATAAACACGGCAGTAATGGACATTAAAAACTGTCAGATTCAGAATCAACAGTAATCTGTATCCAATCTAAAATCACATAAACATTTTTTTTTTTTTTTATTGATCAACTGTTAACTCTATAGTCATCTGTTTTTAACATCATGTACAGTTATGTTTGCATGAGTTTATTAAACAAATAAAGTAGAATTAGGATTAAAATATTAATTTTCAGATAGAAAGATGAATATTTAAAGAGTTCCGATCATGCCAAATATTGGGTTGTATTCGAAAAATTAGTAAATAAATTTTTAAAAAATCAATGACACAATTTTAAACATGAGAAAGGTAAAATGGAGGCTACAGATGAATTCACAGAAAATCATTTTGGTGGTATCTACACACACCATACGGATTTGAGCCCAGTGGTTCTGGGTAATTGTCTTTGTATTATGTTCAGGGTACAATTTACTTATTACTAATTTTAATGCAACTGTCAGTGAGTTTAAGCAGAGTTAGACAATCCTTAAAATACATAAATCATCCTATAAAGCATAAAATGACGTTCATGAATGCTAAAACTTGCAAATTTACTCATAATTTTTTATATATCATGATTTCTGAATAATAGCTTGATTACATTTGGACCAACATTTGGATATAGCCATATGTATGATTTACCATTCAATTTTATTCCAGATGTTTATTTACTATTGTACTATAATATGATTTGTTAGAGAACATACCGTCACATCCACAGTCACAATATCTCCATCACATAGTGGTCTATTGTCAGGAATGCCGTGCACAGCTACGTTGTTAACTGAAGTGCATATACTGCGAGGGAAGCCACGGTAATTGAGTGGCGAAGGATAGGCACCAGCTTTGACAGCTTGACACCATAGTTCATCGTTCAGTTGCGCTGTTGTTGTGCCTACCTATAAAAGTCACACTGTTCTGACAATCTTCAAAGTATACAATGGTATAAAACAATTCATTACATAACCATACCACAATTATAAAATATTCACTGAATACAACAGTAAGCTGAAACAGCACTCTAGGCCACAGTCTACAATCATTTTCGCCCATGTTTCTCACATCTCCCTTATCTCCCTTCCCCTCCTACGTCTCTCATATCCCCCATTATGCAATGGGCAATGACCATGTCCCAGACATCATCGTTGAGGATTGATTTTGTTCAAAAGGGGAAATAAACTACATGGATATCAAGGGGATGGGATAAATGGGGCAAATTTAGCCTCTTCTCCCTAAATGTCAACCTAAAACTGGCAATCCAATATCTCCCAGGATGAGATCCCTTCAACCAAGTGCTATCAGCCTCTTCAGAGAATAATGAGTAATTAGTAGGGAGCGGATTTCTATGATTTTGCATATTTTTGTCCGTTGCTTCAGGGCATAACTAAGTGAAATATTTTATCATTTGGTTAGAATTGGATGCTATGTAGCTTAATATGTTTCCGTTTCTTATACAGGAAATGAAATATTATTAACTTCAATTGCATATTAGAGTGCATATTTCAAAATTTGTAGGTCATAAATGCATGTTTTTAAAAGCATACTTCAAGATTTTTTAGGGCATAACAATCCTCTCCGTAGTAATTAGGAATTAGGGCTCTCTCTTGTCCTTGTGATGGAAAAGTTTTCGTAATGGCACAATAGTCATAGTCAACTACATAGGGAGGAAAACGCATTTACAGAACCCTTTAGATAGCCGGCGTCGTTAGCCGAATTGGTGAAACTAAGCCCCGTGAAGTCACGGAAGTTAAGTAACTCGAGACACCACGTATTCTGGACAGGTGACAGTATGGAAACCCCGGTTACTAACGGCGCCTAGCCCCTGGCGGAAGAGATAAAAGTCACTGACTGCGACGAAACTAGGCAAAAACTTAAAGGAGAATTACTCCAGATACGCTCAATGCCCAAGAAGGTCTACGAGAAAGTTGCGAAGACGCTACAATTTAAGAAAAATCTTTATATAGTAAATCTTGCCCAATGCGGAAACTCAAGGGACCAGTATTTTTTCGCATTAGACAAGATTCCGCATTATGCAATGTAATACTGTAGAAAATGTTTGCGATTTATGTTCATATAACACAGATTTCCGCATTATACACGTTCCGCATTGGGCAAGATTTACTGTATATCATTCTAGTAGCGTGCGTGCGTACGTCACTATTAGACCCCTTTCCCGTCCACCAATCGAGATAAATAACGTGACGTTCGCCGCGCCTGTTTCCTGGTGGGGAATTGGATTAGTTTACGGTCCCATCCAGAGGATTCTAACAAATTGCTCCGAAATCGTGTTTTCGCAGACGGCGCGCTAACCTGGGCGAGCGGGCGCAGTCCGTCGAGTAGGCGGCGTGCAAGGCGGCCGGCACGGCGCATACGGGCCACGTCGGCGGGGGACTTGCGCTCGGGGGCGGCGGGCGGCAGGGGTGGTGGCGCGCCGTCGGCGTAGGGCGGGCGCAGGCACGCCGAGGCCGGTGGCGACGGGTCGTGCGCCGAGGGCCCCTCGGGCAGCACTCGCTCGTAGCGCCCGAAGCGCAGTCTGCAACAACGCAAGCGAAGGCCGGCGGTCAGCGAAGAGGGCGGTGTGGCGGGTCGGAGGACACGTCTGCCTTCCCACACAACCACTCGGCAGCGCCACCGAAAAGCGCCCAGGCCACGAAGTCTTCGACTTAGACTTCGTGGCCCAGGCGTTTTACACACAGCCACCGACCGGCGCCACTGAGTGTGGTGGGGATGTAAGGTGTCGTCACCGCTGTTGGCGCCGGCGGTCTAAGGCAATCATGTTAACAGCTACGGGCCCCTTCACTCGGAGCTACATAGCAGCGTTTCCGAGTGGCGCTGCTGCTGGCAAAGAGTTGTTTTAATTGGAGGTATTCACACGAGCGGTACAGTGGCACTCCTGTGTCGGTTAGTGGCGCAATCCCGCAGTAAGCGGCGCCTCCTCAGTACCACCAGTGGAACACGATTCTAGATGACAGCCTTCACATGATGCTACTCGGAAATGCCTCTGAGCTTACGTTGACGGGAGTGCGGCCACAGTCAACACCGCCTCCACATCTATATTCAAGGAGTGTTGCCTAAGCTCAGGGGCGCTCAGGGCCTGGTATGAATACTGACATTTAGCATTGTGTTTTGCTGCGTTGGCGGAAATGCGCCACTAACCATCAGAACAGCGTCACTGCGTCGCTCGTGTTAGTATATCCATTTAAAACAATGCTTTACTAGCAGCACCAAGTGCTGCTGAGTGGCTCCATGTAAAGATACTCTTAGGTTGCAGAACCGGATTTATGTTTTTGCGTACCTTAGAGCAAAAGTTTGGTAGTGGGCCCGTTTCTACTATATTACTAAACAACAAATTAGTACAGCAAAACAAACAGTAACTATCCCAAATACTTAGAATTGGTATTGTATCTTAGTATTAGCCAAAATCTTGTAATTACCCCCCTCTTCAATGTCTCTTTTACAATGAATCTGAACGAAACTGATTATATTTTATCATTTCTTCATTTTAATATTAACAATTTCACATTTTATCTATTAATCATTTATAGCTTCAGTATTGCAGCAATATGATTGTTTTTCAGCGACATATTAATGTCGCTGAAAATGTAATACATTATCTAATCCTATTGTTAAACAGCTATTATTCATACTTTATTGATCAACAAATAATTTCCATGAGATGAAATTGAAAACATTTTAATATTATGAAATTAATAAAACATTTCATGTTTAATAAGATTGTATGTTCAAAACTAACAAAGGTGTTTCTGTATGTATGCGTGGACTGTAGGAAAACTATGTAGTCGTATTATGAAATAGTAATACGAGTATAAGCACATGCAAGGACTTTGAGAAGTACCAATGCAATGGTCGGTTGGAGAAGAAGGAGCCAAAATATTTTACGCAGAACTACAATACAGGCAATACTCCTGAGAGCGAAGATTACTCGGTTATTATCTCACAAGAAAATTTGCAAAATGGAGTAAAATGAATTGAAATCACAATAAACCTTACGAACTTCCAGGACATGCAGAATTATTACTTTCTCACTACAGAGTAGAGAGAAAGTTATGTAATGCTGCGCGAAAAAACGGCGAATTTTCGGAAGAAAAACTTATTATAGGGCTCTGGTAACGAATAAGTGGATAAATCGAGTTGCTAACTTTAGGGGGAAAAACCTCTAACACGTGGTGTATACTTCGGTTTTTCTTTCTTGGCGCACGGGGGGGGGGGTGTCGCCAGCACTGCTCGATAGAGTCGCGGTCATGCGACTCCTAGTGGCACAACCGAGAACGACGCGAAATACCGTGAGATTTTCCCTTTTGATGACACCCCCCCTACTCCCCAAGAAAGGAAAACCGAAGTATAACCAGAATCCATGTTTTGTGGTTCCTTGATACCGAAAAATCGAATGACGACAAAACGTGTTTGTCCGTCCGCCTGTGAATAACGCCTAAACCGGTCAGCCGATTTTCTCCAAAATTGATATTTCTCTATTTATCGGTTGATGTCGCGGCTTCTTGAATTTGAAACCGATATTTTGATTTTTGAGGGTACTTTACATGCAGCCCCTGGGAAATTTTCAAAATGTTCAACAAAAATATAGCTCCATCGTTTTTCATTAAATTTTATCGTTGGATAGTGTGAAGGCAAATACATCCTTATATAGCAAATACACCCTTCGACAAAATAGCAAATCCAACGTTTAAAGGATTTCTAGAGACATATACAAGTCGGGGCATCCCGGATCCATACACATGAAGGAAAAATTATCTTACTTATCTTCAGAAATTAGAATCAGTAGGTCTTCCTTTGGTGGAGTCATTAAAAATTGTTGAAGACAGTTAAGTGTCTGGAATTAATGTTTGGAGATGTTGGTGAGACTGCTACAGAGAAATTACATAAAGTGTGAAATTCAAATCGTGACTTGAAATTTCTCCAAAATGTAAAAAAACAAAATATTATTTGAGGCGCAAAATCAGAAAATGCAGAATTTGACTTTGCATTGGCTCAGATTTCATCATTGAAGTATGCTCCAATTACGTCTTGTGTTGTAAAAATATCATTTTATGCATTCAAAAATATTTTTTTTTTCTGACAAAAGAATGAATTTGATATAGAACAGTGTAGAAAAATTGTTAATTTTTCACTTTCACCAAAGTCTGTATAGCTAAAAATTTATGTAAAATAAAATTTGATCGTGCATATTTTGTCCATTTTTATCTTGCATCGTGCACTTTTGGCTATTTGATAGTGCATGTTTGCATGCTTATTTTAGCATTTGATTCATGTTCCAAGCAGAGGAATCATGATGCAAGGACATGAATGTGATTCTGCGCAGACTTTGCAACTTCAGCCTATGAGCTTTATGCACCATCTGTCACATAAACGGGAATTATAAATGTAGTTAGATACCAAATAACTATCATCACCTTGTTACAAGTCATTGAAGCAGATTTGCAAAACATTTTTTAAAAATATTTCTTCTTAAAAGTATTCAATATTAAAAAAAAACATTTGTTCCCATTTATGTATTTCATTTATCGTCAATCAAGAAATTCAGATAATCTGCATTCGCCTTCACTGTAATACCAGAAGGAAAGTAATTTATTTCTTAAGAGTGAATTATTGCATCACTTTCATGCTTGTTACTGTTAAAATATGTTTATTTTCACAATAAATGCTTCATTTATTTTTCTGATTATTTTCAAGAGATAAAGGCAAAATAATTAATACTTTTTTGAAATTCTCAAATGTATTCATATTACAGAAAATATGATTACATCATCATTACCTAAATAATTCAAAAAGTATACTAATTATTTTACTGGTCCCTTTATGCCACTTTCAAAATGTTCCTCACTGGTACCGGTCCCTCGCCAACCAGCATGCCCGCGACGTCTGGCCTGCGTCAATGGCCTCTCGTGAAATATTCTAGTTTTCAATATTCTATAGTATTCCAGAGGCTTATGCACGGGCTGGCCTTTCAAACGCAGTGTTAGTAGATGCTGCGAACAACGAGAAAAATCAAGGCGGCGGAGCAACACACCCACGCCCTTGCATCACGGGAGGAAATTTGGATGATTGATGAGAACGAAGGCCAAGCGAGTTTGAAATGGATATTCTCAATATTAATGGAACTTTTCATAAAACCTCAACATTACTTTTTTGGCATTAAAAAGAAGCTCCAATGTTTTTGTTGCAAGTTTGTCCTTGGATAGCGCAAAGGCGTGTAATAACACAGGCCAACGACCAAAAAACTTTTTGTGTACGTTCACCTAATTCTTATCATTTTAAGTGTGTTGATTCTAAAAATAACCTTAAAAATGCTGTATCACCCACCATTTGTTCACATTTGAACATTTTCTCTGTATAGCTAGTCAAATGCTGCTCTGAGTATCTTGAGAGGCAGGAAATTATAAATCACCATTTTTACTATGTGAATGGGATAGTAGGGCACGAGTTTAGCACTAGTCTAGAAAGAATTGGCCTGCAAGAAAATCTTTAGTGCCAGGGGAAAAGAACATTCTATGGGAACATCTGGTACATGAACACAAGATTCTGCTGCCTCCATTGCACATAAAATTATGTCTCGTGAAACAATTTGTGAAGGCACTTAATGATGACCTTTGTGTAAAGTTTACGCAATTGTCTGAAGAAAATTTATTAAAATTGGATATCTTCATTGAGACTGATATTAAAAAAGTGATGTTTGATCCCCAATTTGAACTACATATGACAGTAAATGAAAATGAAGCGCAGAGTGCATTTAATCATGTTAATAAGTTCCTAGCCAACAAAAAGACCCAGACTATCAGGCAATTGTTACCAATCTGCTGAATGCTTTCAAGAAATTGGGATGTTTAATGAGCCTCAAGGTTTACTTTTCAAACAGTCATTTGCAATTCTTTCCAGACAATTTAGGTGATGTAAATGAAGAACAATGTGCGTGATTTCATTAAGACCTGAAAGTGATGAAAAAACGTTATCAGGGATACTACAACACCAACATGATGGGAGATGTCTGTTCGTCACTTAACCAAGAGTCAGCAAACGGCACAGAAGAGAACAAGCTGTATCAGGGGCTTTAAAGAAAAGAGACGAAGAAAATATATGTCAATGGACATGTAAATACTTTATAGAATGTAATGTTAAGAATATAAAGCCATCTTCTAGGTTTAAATAAAGTTTTGTTGGTATTTTTGAGGACGTTTATTTTTCATTTTCATTGCGTATATAGCATATTTTCCCATTTCTTAATAGATCAAATTCTGACTAAACTGTGGGTGATGGAAAGAAAGAGTTCAGATGCGGATTGGAATATCAATTTTCAAGAAATACATGTACTATGCTGAACAGTTTAGGGACTAGCGTTGGCCATGGACAGACGTTTTGCTGTCAGTCGATTTTCGGTATCAAGGACGCATAAAATATTGATACTGACTACATGTGATAAAGGAATTTTTTTTCTACATTTAGCAACACAATTTATCCATTTTTTCCCCTACCAGGGCGCGGCATTAAGAGTTTCTCTGGCGAAAATTCGCCGTTTTCCAGCACGATTACAGCTCCCTCTTCTTACAAAGTACCTTCGTAAAGGCGAGAAAGAGAATTTAATTCAGAGTTTTTAAAATTGTATTAGATATTTTTACTATAAATAAAAATCGATAAGCGATTTATTTATCCTTGATTACTTAAAAAGCAGAAATAATTTTAATAAAACAGTTTTTAAATTTATCATTATATTATTGTATTTTTTTTTTAAAAATTAAGATACTGTATATATGAAGGGTCTGATACAATACTGCCCTAACCCACAAAATCTTCAAATTTGAATTACTTATAGTTTTGTTATCTTGAAACACTTCTCTTGCAGCACCATCCATTAGCATAACTTAGAAAAAAGCACTCTTTGTTCAAAGAAGTTTTACCATTTTTGTGCAATACCACCTTAATCATAAAGCACGTAGGACATTGTTATTGTTGAAAACAACTGAATTCATTAAAACACAACAATTAGACAGTTTTAGAAATATTAAATTCTACTTCATAGTTATCCTATTATCAAAAAATATGGGAAATAATGATTGTTACCTGCTCACTTTCCTATTAATCTTTTAATGGTCAGTGAAGAAGAACACACAATAATACAGCATTTAACTGTTGTGTCATCAGTATTGAGAAAGTGTTTTGTACTTTGGGCTATGTACATTCAAAAATCAGAAATGCTCTTGGAGTAGAAAAAGCTGCTAAATTAGCGTTTATCTACAGACAAATGCTAGATAGAAACTAATCTATCATTCAAGTCCATCGTCTCTTGTATTATTTCAGTAGTATAGATTCCGGCTCTCACACGCAACCAATCTTTATAAATGAGGGCTCTAAAGAAAGAGAAACCCATCAATTAACATTTTACCAGTGTCTGTAAGTGCTGTGTACCCAATTCATTCAATGAAATTTTAAAGTCAGCGGGTTCAGACATGTAGCTTTCTCAAAAGTTACAAGCTTTTGTAATATTTTTGTGACTCACGAGAAGCTAAAAGCTAGCTGTCAAAGAATATTGAATAATTACTACAAATGTTGTCTTTAAGGAAGTGCTGTGAATTGTTCCAAGAAAACTCTCCATAATACTGAATAAATATTTATTGAAAATTTATTTTAAACATCAATTGCATTGTTTTTTATTTTATTTGATATTGTGTTAGTACATTGCAAGTTACCTTTATATATTTTTAAACAAATAAACACATTTCGTTAACTACTTCCCCTCTTAAAATGGAAATATAAGGATAGGGATCTAACATGTAAGAGTTCTCGCACGGGTACGCGGAGGTAGTACGGGAAAACTTGTGTATGGAACAACACAAAGAACAAACGTTTTAAATTAGCTAAAGTAAAATAGCTTGAAATAAATGAAAAACAAAAATCAAATCGCGCTGGCCTACAATACTATGAGAATGAATTTAAAAAAGCAATTAAATTGAAAATTATAGAAAGAATAAGAGAAGTCACTCGACAACTGCCAACATTCACAGTCCAAAGGCACAATTTAAATGTTGGTGGTGTCTGGAAGTATGTACATCAATGCCCAGCTGCAAACTCATATTGTAAATAATACATGTTTGATATTAAACTCAAGGTGTCGGTTCGTTAAGATATTCAATATGCAAACATCGTTTGGGTAACATTCCCATGTACCGAAGTGAAGTCTAAGCCTACTAAATTGTTTCCAATGGTAACAAACTGTATTTAGTACTCAAAGGTGAAAATATTAGTTTATTTTTTGGCTCAGAACTGCTTTTCTTGAAGTACATAAGAACGCTGAAAATAATCCAATACTTTTTAATACACAAATAATTTTTCAATTTTCGCACCCCAGCAAGCTGGCACCCTCAACTCTCCAAAACCCCCTCTATTCCTCATAACAAATCAAGGAAATTCCAGTAATATTGCAAAGAGTAGGGCTGTACTTGCTCCATCGGTATCTACGCACTACTTTGCTTTGCTTTCTCAAGAGTAAAAACCTTTCCTACTATGTTTGTGACTATCAAGGAAAGTGAAAAGTTAGCTCTAAAGGAGGAGTGAATAATTTGTTCAAAGTTGTTTTTAAAGAAGTATGAATTGTTCCGAGAATATCTTTCTATAATGCTGAATAAACTTTTATTGAAAATTTGTTTCCAACATGAATTGTATTGTTATTTTTGTTTGATATTCTGCAAGTACATTAGAAGTTACATTTATACATTAAAAAGAATAAACATGTTTCATTAACAACTTTCCTTCTTAATTGAAAGGATAGACAAATGGATTGGGAAAGGGTGGGTTATATCATGCGAGAGTTCTTGCACAGGTACGCTAGTTAATATATAATTCCACTACAAATTGTTTATAGCTCTTTGTTTCACAAGTTTGTTCATTTTATTGTATATTACATTGTATTTTATTTTCTCGAAATTGTTTAATTATGTTAAAAAGTTTATAAGAAATATAATATATTCTTTACATCAAATTTGTAATTGATTAAACTCTTTTCACGGTGTCTTTTTATCTCAGTATTTTAAATCAATGATTGAAATTATACCAGCCTTAAGAGAAAGTTAAAATGCTGGTCGGACAGTTTTGCATGTTCACATATTATTATAACATGGTGGAGCTGTGGCAAATAATGGGAAAAATGATGAGCTGTTGTAACACCACTAGTTTCATATCCCCTAGGCTCCCTCCATTATCAACCATATTTACCTTCTATATTCACTGCCAAGGATCCAAACAAATGGTCTCTGTCATATTTATCCATCATTTGCTGTATTCCTTGGCTCAGCAAATACAGGATCTAATTAGGGCGGCAAATGAAGCATTAATTTCCCAAGTCATTTAGCCATTCCTTGTTCGATGCTGCTACTACAATCTATAGCATACTGTGTATATTACACATCTTGGCTGGGATTGAACCCGCACTCAGGAGATTAAACGGTGACCGGACTAACCACCCATCCTCTAAAATAAAATGCTGCAACTTCTTGAATTGCTAAAAAGAAAATTTTCAGCACCACGTGACAAATATATGCGAAAATATTGAACTCGCTGTAAATAATTGAATGTTCTAACAAAAAAATGGCTCAGACAAACAAATGCTCATGCAAATGATTTGAGACAAACTGCTAGAACTCTAGAAAATACAATGATTTGCAATACATAGAGTTGGAGAGCCCTAAACACATCTGACTGGCAATCAGAAGATAATTAGCGAGATTTTGCATTTACTTTTAAAAGGATGAAAATTAATCACATGCTTATCAATGCAAGAAGTACACGGAAATACTTACTATGCTAAAAAATGCTAAATCTCTCCCATTTTTATCTTTCATTGTCAAAGTTACTTTTTAGTTATAATTAGGAATAATTATTTATACACAATTGTAGTTCCTTTTCAATGAAATTAACCCAAATGCAAACCGTATTCTATTACTTTTGCAATTTATCTGTACAATTTTAAAATTATGATTCGGTTTGAATCCATAAATGAAAATAAAGTTCTAGTTGATGATTATTATTACAGCATAATTATTATTTAAGTAGATCTTCACAGAAATTAGCAAAAAATGTGATCAAAATAATTTATATTACTTGAACAAAACCTTTACTCCTTATTAATGTTTATTAATTGATACTTTGTCATCATTGTAAAATTATGAAGAGATGTTTCAAATTGTAATGGTGAATGAAAAATTGTTCACTATCTTTAATTATATTTTGATATTGAGTTAATGTCTGTTATCATAAATTTAAAACTTTCTTTCTTGAAAATTTTATTACAATATTAACTTGATGTGATTTAGATTTAGGCCCTCTTATCATGTTGATAGTGTACCATGTTTTTAGCAGAGTTTTAGCTTCATATAGGTACACAAGGAGGACTGAAACATTGTAAATCACATTATACATAACTAATCTGTTAATAAAAAAGTCAAAAAAAAGGCAGTTTTAATTACGTTTATTAATATTGGAATAGGTATTAACACAATTATTAGTCTTACATTTCCATAAAAGGATTCACTATTATCCTAGACCATAGAACATCATCTTTTCATATTTTGATTGAAGATGCCCATTCCTACAAATGAACATAATGTAATGAACACGAAATGACCGTGTGTCTTATTTGGAATTCACAAATTGCTACTAAAACTCTAATCAAAGAAATACGTTTTTCCCTCTATTTTCCATTCTTGTGAAGGAACACTTCTTAACCACAGTCTATTAATTAATTCTAAGAGAATATCAGATGAACTCGAAGAAAAAATGAAAAGTAATAGTATAGACCAGACAACTGACAGTTATTCAGTAGAAACTTGGAATTTTTTGTATTTTGTTCCTTGATACTAATATAATGAATTATTATTCTGTTTCAATGGATTATTAAAAATAAATAAAATAAAATAAAATAAAATGTTCAGAAAATAATTCATCTATGGGTTCAAACTTGTCGCTTCCATGAATTTTAATAATTTAAAAACTTTTTTATGCGTATGTCAATAGAGTAATCTATTATAAATTTCAAAATAGTATTTTCTCAAAAGACAATATATGTTATGCAAAAAATGTCCAATATCTAAACTTCATTTAACAATGCTTCATTCCACAATTTTATTTACATTGTACACTTTCACTGTAAAAACACAACTGGTGTAGAACAAGAAGCCATAGAAAATCCTAGGGTTATCATACTAGCAATTTTTTAATACAAGTAGAAACTTTCCAAAACCTGTTTAAATACCAAACTCGTACTTTATTGCTACAGTAATTCAATGATTACTGCTCATGATTTAATGTTTAATCACTATAAGTTATTCAGATATAGTGAGCCAATAATACACCCTAGTCAAAAATACATTTAAAAAATGTATTATCACAAACTTAACATCAATGTGACTATTTATTCCTATTTTCATTAAAGCTACTTGTAACTACTAACCTTCTTAACCAATCTCCTTGGGAAATTTGCCTTTGTTGGATTTTCAGTCTCGTTGCGGGAACATTTTGGAGTAAAACAAGTAAACCCGAAGTTCTTCGTAGAACAAACTCCATGTTACGCACCACGAAATTAATTTTGTGTAGAATTAATGTAGAATTACAAACACTATCCAACCTGGATCCACAAATATACGGGTTTCAAACTGGCAATACGTTCCAACAACTGTGAATCACTAAAAATGACTTGGTATTAATACTGTCGTTCTTCTATTTTAGATTTGTAACGTTACCCACGATGTAGAGAGGCAAATTAATGTCAGCTGGTAATACTGCAGGGAAAATTATTTTTCTTTGAAGTTGTGTTTCTATTTACATTATCGTTGTGATCCTTCCATTTTACATCCGTAAAGTTACCCAAAATGTAGATTCTACATTGTAGAAAAACAAATGAAAGTTCACTTCGAGATTTTTTTTTTAAGTAGCCGATGACATTACGGCATTGTTACTTACCTTGCATTATAAAGTAAATCTTTTTAAGAGTGGTTTCCGGGGCCATGAGCCCATTTGAGCAACGACATTCGCGAATTAATTAAGAAGATTCATTTTATAAGGCAGGAGGTGTATACTGCGATTTTTCTAAGAAGAGCTCTCAAGATAACTCAAATCCCATCTTCGCGATGGAATATGTCACGGCATTTCGCGTCTTTCTCGGTCGTTCCGCTAGATTTCGCACAATCGCGACCGTATGAAGCAGTGCTTGCGATCATGCGACTTCTACCGGCAAGACCGAGAAAAGACGCGAAATGCCGTGACATATTCCATCGCGAAGATGGGATTTGAGTTATCTTGAGAGTTCTTCTTAGAAAAATCGCAGTATAACACCGATATGTCATCGGTCACTAAAAAATATTGAAGGAACTTCCATGTTTGGACTGGAGGATCACTCGGTCGTAATTTTCACCGAGTACCACGATGTACCGAATGGTTTTCCGAATTGGAAACTTGTCCGACTGCGTATTTTGAAGTTTTCTTCAATTAATTCCCAACAATTTTGTGACTACATTGATTTTTTTAAATTAATTAATAGGGAACCACGTTGAATCCCAAGGTGTAAGGTATATATTACATCGAAGGAAACGACTCAATTTGGAGAGGGCATAGTGAACGATAACACTGACTCGCGATCGGAATGTATAATGTAGAAGAGAACATTTCTTATACGTGGTAAAATATGAAATTAATATATAACGGTTCACGATATCGAAATGCAGTTTATGCTCAACAATGCGGCATGATGTGGCAAGAAATATAAGGAACTATATATATTTTTCTCCCTAGCAATTGATAGAAATGTTCAGAATGACGTCACAACACCCGTTTGGCGGGAAAGGATTAGTGGCAACCTCTGCTGTGCGCGTAAGTTATTCCCACAGAATTAGTAAGTTTTGTCTGTATTAAGCGGTTGCCGAGGTTTGTGTTTCATATCACATTTGTTATTTGTAATAATTTTTGTATTCTTTCGGCGTGTTTAGATTCTGGCTGCGCATCTTGTTCACAAATTTAATTTAAATAAGCACTATACATCGTCACTATCATTTAATTTTGAAAATCATTCAAAGTATATATTATCACGATCTGAGCGATGATGCCAAGGTGTTAATTTGTAATCAAATGAAATGTACGAAACATTTGTATCCACGTGCTCTTTCACCGGGTATGAAAAGTGACAAAGAATTTCGGACCTCTATGCTATTCAAGTAGGAGAGCCGTATATTTTTATAAACTGTCGGCTTTTTAAATATTTATTTTGGAAAATTGTAATAATTATTACCATTGAGAGAAATATTACCTACATTAAACTTTAATAAGTTTACTTATATTTCGGAAGAATCCCGAAAACTCATTAACATCCCCAAAATGTACGTAAATTTTCACGGAATGGTTCAACACCAAGTTAAACAGAATTTAATATCATTTAACGTATTAATATTTCAAAGCATTAATTATAATAAATAAATTTAAATAAATATTACATTTATTAACATGTTTTCACTAAAAATGTTTGCAGTTTCCTGTGATGAAATCAAATGTTGATGGTTGATTTTTTTAAACTGGAAATAACCATCTAACTTTTCTCGCTTCAAAGTACAATACAAATCCGCTTTTGACCTGAGAATGGTGTAGTTTTACTTTCATGATTTCTAGGAACGGTAGGAAATCTTAAAAAAAATTACTCTGTCTCTTCCACCCTTTTTATTCAGTTCCAATACCGCACACAACTTGGTTATCGTGAAACTATAATTTTATTTTAGAGAAAAAAGAGCATCTCACTGCGAGAGAGAGAGAGAGAGAGAGAGAGTACCGTAACAAAACAAAAACGTTTTGAAACCATGTAGACAAGAAAACCTCCAACGAAGAATGACCGCGATGTTTTAAAAGAAATCGACACCCATGTCTTATTTTGTCCATAAGCTTACGGTTCAAAGTTGCCTGCCGCTTGCCACCCAGCGGCGACAGTGCTGCCCTCCGAACTACAAAAAGTCACGTTTTGGAAACCTCTATAGAGCATACACGATCATGACGTATCACGTGTCAATGTTTTGTTTGTAATTTGAGTAGTATAAAATTATACTTTTCTGTCATGTAATTTTAAATTAAACAGACAATATATCCGTAGCAGCCTTTACAACTGTTGCATTTGAGGAAGGCGCCACGACTGTTACTGGAGAGGGGGAGACTGAGAGGGGGGGCAATGAGAAATAAAGGCATAACTTTTAGCAATCCATGGTCTTGTCACAAAGGACACACGAACAAACATCAATAGCAACGATCAGAACGAAATATTTTTTCCATTGATTTATCAGAATTGAACTTTTCTTCTACATGTTGAAATTTCAGAGCATCTATTCACAGCGCCACAAAACTCTGCAATCAGTTCGCCGGACCTTGCACGACTGTGGATATGCATTGCTGTCGATTTCGGACGCAGAGTATAACTGTAAATAATACTACCAATTCCTTTATATCGTTCACTTCAATGATCGATACTTTTGAATTTCAATTAGTGGAAGAAAAGTTCAAATCTGATGAATCAATTGAAATTTCGTACTGGTTGTTAATACCATTTAGTGTTTCTTCCTATGTCTGTCTAGAAAAGTCCACGGATTGTTGTAATTTCCCCTCACTGCCACCCAGTAGCGGCTCGTGCCGTAATGTAGCACACTGGGGTTTGAAGCTCCACTGAATGACGGAAAAGTAATTTCAAAATTCAGAACACTAATACAGTAAAACCTATCTAAGACTTAAACCTGCCATACGAGACAAAAATTATCAGAACGGAACGATTTTGAATGTGAAAATATCCTCTACAAGCCGGAAACATGTCTAAAGCGAAAACGGAATAGATTTTAGTGAACACAACTAGATTACCTGGCCAAGAAGGAAATTCGTTTTTAAATTACCGGTACTAACTTTGGAATGGCATAGTGAGAACGATCACATCGACGAATTATTTCTCTTATACCTGCTGTTAGGGAACCTCTGGTGAACACGGCGACTCTTTCGCTGCGACGTTCTCATGCTTTATACTTCGATTTTTATTTCTTGGCGCATGGGGGCTTGTCTTGTGTATGACATTTAGACATTAGCTGCCGCAGGAAAATACCAAACAGCGCGTAGAACTGAGTGAGGTTATAATATTTATCAGTAAAAGATGCAATAAACTGTCATCAAAATGGAATATCTCACGGTATTTCGCTTCGTTCTCGGTTGTGCCCCTAGGAGTCTCATAATCGCGACCGTAACGAGCAGTGCTGGCGATCATGCGACTCCTAGCGGTTCAACCGAGGACGACGCGAAATACCGTGAGATATTCCATTTTGATGACTCACCCCCACGCGCCAAGAAAGAAAAACCGAAGTATAGTGGTGATGATAACGAAATAAAATTATTTTATTTCGAATATTTCAGTACTCTGGCATAATGAAATATCACGCACACTCGTATTCACAACGACGCTCGCAGGCTATCACTGCTACCGGTGATGGACTCTTACTGCACACACCGTGAGAGATAGAAAGGGACTTCTATCCAGAATGGCCAACATTACAGAATGTAACTTATCAAATGTACATTTTGAATCAACGAATCTAACATCAAATCAAAATAAATTCTCCAAAGATAAATGATGCATTCAATTCCGTCAAGAATTGACTGAACTTGTGTACTTTCAATAACAGACAAATTTCATAAAATTAAGTTGCAGCTAGTATCAGACGCGGACCAGACCAGACAGAAAATTGGTATTCTCGGCGGAGGACGCCGCACCGCGCTCTGCGACCAGACCACCCCCCCTTCCGCGCTGTAATTTGGTAGCTGGTTGCCGTGCGAAAACAACCAAGACCCTGTGTTGAAACACAGGGCCAAAGCGTAAACGCCGTAGAAGAGCTTAGAGCATGGCAAAGTGCACTGCTACGGAGAGCACCAGACGCCGGAGAGAGCGCTCGATGGGCGATCTTTGATTTCAAAGTGATTTTATATATCGATATTGCTGCAATATCTTGAATTCTGAATGTCACTAAAAGGAAAACGCTTATTTCTAACATTTAAGAATCTTTTCGATTATCTGGGAGATGTACCACGTAAGCACGAGCCGCCACTGCTGCCACCCCTGCCAGTCCCCTCTCCCCGTAAGTCTCGGTGCCGCGAAGGCCACCTTCCCCAAAAGCGACAGTTCCAAGAGCTATAAGAAAGTTTGTTGGTTTAATTTAAAACATGTCAGAAATTATAATTTTATAATCAAACTATTATCAAAACGTTAACAAATGATACATCATTAAATTTCTCTTTTTATGATCTATTCGTTGCTAGCGAGAAAATTATGCAATTCCGTTAAAAATGTCGAAGACAAATTTATTTTAATTTGATACAGGCTTTGTAGAATTAGAATGTGCATTTGCAGAGTGCAGTTTCTTTTGTAGAAAGATTGATAACATTGGAAGAACCTTTCTGATAACTGTTTGAGATCGCGTGTAGTGCTCCATGCTCACCGCCCGTGCTTTGCTCCCAGTGCTTATTTGTTCAGTCATTTTGCGTCGTTACGCGAGTGTGAGAATTTAAACCATGATTATGTTTTTAAAAGTTTTATTGTATATCCATCACTCCTGTTGCTACTGCTTTTTAAAAATATATATTGTTTTATTTTATTTTAGCGCCAATTTTATTTAATTATATTTTATTACATAGCACCAATAAATTTTGATACTATCTGTACTTGTAGAGTGGTAGTGTCACTTATATCCATCTTTTACAATTTTTTAATGCTTATTATGATATTGTACAATCTGAACCATTGCACCACTGAAACTGAAACTTAAAATATATAGTATTATTGCTTTGCATAGCAACGTCTTCATTGTTGTACTGTAACTAGTTAGTTTCAATGTAACTAGTTAGTTTCACATTGTGTATGCATCTTGTCATTTTAATAAAAAATCTCGCGGTTCTAAAACAGCACGTAGTTTCTTGCGATATTGCTATTAGCTATGTACGTAATATTATAATATGACAATTTCTCTCATACATTTCCATTACCATTTGATAAACTCTTAAACAAACGAGACGTGAAAAATACATATATTTTTTCAATTCAAACGTTGAAACGAAAACAACTTTATGTCATTGAATTCAGTGTGACCACGTTCTACATAAATGTACCAACGATGCGCCATGCGTATTTTGGCCGTAAATAAAATTATTAATTTATATTATAGCGAACGAACTGTGGCCGTCATTATCGTCTTATCGGTGAGGCTTTACAACAATGTGTTGCAACATGCAACAATGACTGCTAATTCGTATGGGATACATTTTGCAAATTAGCATTGTTGATACCCCTGGCAAGAAAATGAAAATGGATACAATAATATAATTAAATATTATATATATATATATATATATATATATATATATATATATATATTCATCAAAACTACTCGATTTTTACACACATTATTCTCCATTCCCACATCTTATTATGCAAAGCGAAAACATCTATTAATTTTCATATTTAACTTAATTAAATGACGGAATTTAAAACAGGTTTTAAGTAATGTGACGGGACGTGTTTTTTTAATTACGTCGGTGTCGGTGCTCCGGCTAGGTCTGGTTCCCGCTGGGTACCAATATTCAGTGAATGGAAAGATGGGCGTTATTGAGACTAATAAAAGAAGTCAAAAGTCTTTCAAAAAACATGCTTGAAGAGCATACGCGGAACACACTGCTCGGTTCCTGGCAAGACTTCACCAATACGATCGCCGTAGACTCCAGAAGTCGTTGACCCGGCCAGATGTACCAGCTCGCTCAGACGGAAGGGCTGGCCCAAACAGGGGAAGGGCGGTCATTTGCAGCAGTCCCGGAGGCGGCAGTCGCCCGCCGCAGGTAGCGGGGGTAGATTTCCACAGAATGTCCTTCATCCGTCATACGCTACTCCAAAGTCTTTTGACGCATACTCGTAGTTACAAAGTCTTTTATTGAGTGCAGCAGGTTTTCATAGTTCACGGAACCTAATTCCAGTGATCACAATAGTAAAAAGTTCATTAGTTCTGTCCTCGACTTAAAGCGAGTTCGGATAAAGTTCCTTGTAAAAATGTGCACAGTTGCGACTTCGAGCGCTAGCAGTGCGTTGTGCAGCAACAAGGCGTATAAATGCAACCTTCTGCGCTAGCGGTAGTTCAAAAAAGAACTTTGCGAAAATTCTCATACGAAGCCTCTTATGAAAATGAACTGACATCAAGTGCGAGCCCGAGTGTGTGATTTTTACGCACATTACTCTCCATCAACCTCAACCATCAAATCCGCATATTTATGGTTGTCGTGGAGTGAAATCTATCAAGGCAAAACTTAAGTGCCTCTTGTCATCTCTAAAACACCGAGTCTCTTCTCGTCATGTTTCAACACCGAAGTCCTTAGTCGAAGTGTTCTCAAATTGAAGTTCTAAGTTGAAGTGTTCTCCCCGTCGCTCGACAAGAATCTCGTTACTCTCATTTTCCCCTTCCCTTAACCCTTAAAGATCCGAGATTGCGCCCTTCTACGGACATTTGGTATCGCCATTGGTATGCATTACGTTGTAAGAAATTCTGAGCCAATCGTCGTAGGCTGCTGGGAGAGTTCTTCCGAGGAAATTTCCGATATCTCCGTCTCACATATTTATACTGGGCAGGAAGACTCTGCTGCGCCTTTCGTCGACGTCGGTGGTCCCAATATTTTCTCTGTTGTAGTGATGTTTAACTACCCATCACACCCGGGAACTATTCCACTTAAGCAGGAACGCGCGCGTTCTGGCGATTGGGTGATGGGGTGGGTTAGGAAGGGTGCGGCCCAGCGCTCGACCCTCGGTGCGTACACCAAAAAAAAAAAAAGTTGCAACACAGGCAGCTCGCGTTGCTCCAGACACTAGGTGCGCGGGGAAATTCCCTAGGGGGGACGGAAGCGTCCCCGCTGCACTGCGCAATAGAGACACCGCACAAATGAACCCTTGTTCGTTGCCTTACGCAACATTCCTACAATATTATAAAATAATTGTTACTAAAGTTATTAAAAATTAGACATTAAGTTTTGTGTCACCACAATAAATAATAAAGGATTCATTTGTAAACGTATAACAAAAGCTCGAATGAAAGAAAAGAACAAATAAATATGAAATAATATGTAGACAAATTCTAACTTACGAAGTGTCCTGCTAGAATTACCTCTATTACGTCGACGAAACGCAGTCAATTGCGAGCGGGCTATTATGTTTGTCACGAAATTATAGAAAAACTATTCACATTTTCAAAAATGTCAACATGACCTTAGATAAAGATTTTTTTGAACACATTTCATTAAGAAAACTTGTATCTTCTTAATTGCAGTTGTAGGAAGACGCCGAAAAAATTTGAATTTTTTTCAATTTTCGAAAAATCAGGGTTTTCAACCAGCATGAGACCTGCACCATTTTCTTAAGCGTCCTTTAGACTATCCAACAACAAAATTTCATCAAAATCGATGGCGCTATTTTTTTGAAAATGTTCGAGGGGCGTCATGTAAAGTAACCCCCAAAATTAAAATATCGATTTCAAATTTAAGGAGCCGCGACATCAGCCATATTGATCGAGGAATATCAATTTTGGAGGAAATCGGCTGAACGGTTTAGTCGCTAACGTTGTTCACAGCCGTTCTGCCGTCAATCGATTTTTCGGTATCAAGGACCCATAAAACATGGATTCTGGCTACACCACGTGTTAGAGGATTTCCCCCCTGAATTTAGCAACTGGATTTATGCATTTGTTCGTTATCAGGGCCCTGTAATAAGAGTTTTTTCTGCCGAAAATTCGAGTTTTTTTCGCGCAACATTACACAACTTTCTCTTCTTAAGAAGTTCTTTCTTAAGCGCGAGAAAGTAACAGAGATTTTGTCTCCTGGACTTCTTTGTTGACATTTTGGTTTTTGGACATTTCTGCCTTTTTGCAGTTGACAATGGACATCCTAACTGGACATTTTCGAAGACAGACTATTATGTCACTAGACATTCACAAGAGAACATTTTAACCTGAAACCGCTGAAGGTTCTACTGGTTTAAAAGTTCCCGCCGAGCAGACGATTCACTCACATGGAATACGGAACGAACTTGATGGGAAGTGATTGGTGAACCATAATGAGCAGTGAATGATCTGAAGTGAACGACTGGAAATAGACTGATGAACGACTGAACACATCAACATTTGTTTTGGTGTGCGTGCAGCCGTGTGTTGGTGCTTGAAGGTATGTTTTGATTTTTTCTTGAATTTTGATTTTTGTCTAGTAAAATTTATCCTAATTAATATCACACTTCTTATCTAAAAGTATTGGTTTATTGTACGTTGTCGAGAATGGAGTTTTAAACGGAATTAATGTTCCTTTGAGCTAATGAGAATAAGATTGACAGAGCCCAGTGGTGACGATTAGGTATATTTAAAGAAAATTAATGAGGTATATTCTTAGATATTGGATCTCGCATTGCCATCTGGTAAGTTAGTGTTTACACCAATTCATGTTTACCAAAGCAGTGCTAGTTGTCAAACGTAAAAAGTTTGTTAGAGTGCCGGTGAAGTTTGTGTATTTAGGAATTGCTTGCAAAGCCATACAACATATACTTCTGACGTAGTAGTCAAAAGGTATGGCAAATGCGACGCCCCTTTCCTTTAAAATTTCTGGTAAAAAATGATTTATTCATCAAATTTTATTTTAAGTTATTTATTTTGTTCTTAGTGGATAAAAGTATTTCCAGAACAAGAGAAAAATAAGGAAAGCATTAAATTGAAGATTATTTTCTAAATTGTTTTAATAAGTGTTGAGCATTAAACATTGTCCACATAAATGAACGAGTTACACATTTTCTACGATAAGTAAAGCTCGCACACCATGTTCCTTGTATTTAATGACTACATTGCCATACTTAAAGCATTTGTCAGTAAAATATGTTTTAACATTGATCTAAGAAAGTTATTTAAATAAATTGGGGTTGAATTTATTGGCCAAATTCCATCTCGGAAATAATTTGTGTGGCTATTGAAGTTGCAATTAACCACCACAACCAGCTTATTATAAGAGGGTGGTATGTCTGCATGGAAAATAATTGATTTGTCTTTCCCTTCTATACCAGATTCAATGATGTAATGTGAGGGTAGACAAGATACATTGTCTTCTCATTGAAAAATAGAGACAAAAGATAGGAACAAATTAATAGAATCCGACATGTATTCTATAGGACATATTATTCGTCAGTTGTAAGTCTGTTTTCAAAGTGTAAGGTTTAAGTTTTTGTGATGAGTAGAGACCAGATTTTTATGTAATTACATTTTTTTTTTTCCTTTCTACTTACCGTTCTCAAAATTGTAATCTTGGCAAATCATCGCTTTCCTAACACAATATCCAATTTTTTCGTTACATATTTTTACATATTAGTACTATATCACATATTTTATTGTTTTCACAATATATTTTCGTATTCTATCAATTTTCATCAATTTTATTATATATTTTTTATAAAAAGAAGTTGTTTTTTTTTAAATCAGCATTATTTTCCTGCATTTTTTGTGAAATGTAGGTGTCAAAAGTATCACTGACACCCCATTTTGTGACCTGTAACTTTGATTTCCGAGAACAATTTGCGACTGCTGACATGTAGCACTTGAATGAAAATGTTGCATGCTGTAGTGTATGTTTGCTGGATGTAGATATCACCAGTTTGTGCAATGGCTTCTATTACGAATAGTGTGTCTGCTAAACTACGGTCCTGGATAGATGATCTTATACTACTGATGAGGAAGTTCTATGACAAAGTATGCATTACCTTGTGCTCTCCAAAATGTTTTAAAACGTATTAATTTTAAAATTTATTCTGGACATGTTTTCTAAATGTAATTTCTTACTATGTAAATGGTTGTTTAAGTAGAGAATTTTAATATTACATATTATAGCCGATTTTACATATTTATTACATAATAATAATAATAATAATAATAATATATGTATTTGTCACGTAAATACAGCATAAGCCATGTATGACAAGTCAGAATATGTACATAATAATAAAATGTACAATATAGATATTTCTAAGTATATACAGAAAGGAAGACAGAAGGAAGAAAAAAGAAATGAAGATTAAAATTGAAAAACAATACTCATAAGAAAAGAAAGAGAGAAGAAAGAAAAATAAATAAATAAGTAGTCGTCTTCTTATGAGATGATGCCTGGGCTGGGTCCATCCCCTTCGTTCAACAGTCAGTTTGGGGTTTCAAAACATCAAACAGAGAATGTAAAAATGATTAATACTAGTTTATGTTTGTGTAGATACGTGTTTATGATGTATATATTCTTTTGTACTGTAGAATGTACGGTTTAACAGGGAAGCTTTCAGTTTATTTTTGAATGTGTGTACAGAGTTTAAGCTTTTAAATTCACTAGGGAGTTTGTTGTATAGTGTAATGCCTTCTATAAGGGTACTTTTTTGAAAGAGTGAAGTTTCTCTGTGTGGGACATGCAGATTTCTTTTTTGTCTAGTATCATAGTTGTGAACTTCTCAGTTTAGAGTAACAGAATCCTTGTTTTCCAAAAGTGCCTTCTTTGTGAAGATTAACATTTCAAAAATGTACATGCAGGCTAGTGGTAGGATTTGTAATTTTTTGAAAAGTGATTTGCAGGACTCGTATTTGTGAGTGTCATTGTTCTCAATATTCGTTTTTGGATGATGAAAGCGTGAATACTTTCTGGAGAATTTCCCCAGAATATGATTCCGTATTTTAGATGTGAGTGTACATTTGCAAAGTATACTGTTCGCAGCGTATCCAAGTTAGAATTTGACTTAAGAATGTAGATGGCATAACATGACTTGGTCAGCTTGTTGTTTAGATCTGCGATGTGAGATTTCCATTTTAGATCGTCTTTAATAGTCAAACCTAGGCAAGTTTTTTTTTTTTTTGGCACATTTTACAGGCATATTTTTTATTATCAGTTGTGTTGGAGGCTTTTCTTCAGAGTGGATTCCGAAAGTTTAGGGAGACAGTTTTACTGGTGTTTATGACTAGTTTATTTTCCTGGAACCATTTTACTAGTGCTTTTAGAACTGTTTCTGCTTATTTTTGTAGAGTTTGTTGAGTATTTGCTTTAATAATAATGTTTGTATCATCTGCAAATAGGACCATTTTGTTCTTTTGTAGAGTCAGGGGCATGTCATTAATGTATAAGAGAAATAATATAGGGCCTAGGATTGATCCTTGTGCTACTCCGTAATGTATCATTCTAGGTTGGGAAAAATGGGTTGAAATCCTTTTATCTCTTACATGCTTGATTGTGACTACTTGACAACAATTTGAAAGGTAAGATAACCCATTGATGTGCAATGCCCCTAATTCCCAAAATTTCAAGTTCGGATAACAGTATGTGATGATCAATAATGTCGAATGCTTCGGATAAATCTAGGAACAAACCGATGGGGATTTCTTTCTGACCTAGAGCACCAAGTATGTCATTTAGAAAGGTGAAGATATCTGTATCTGTAGATCTACCATTTCTAAATCCATGTTGAGCCTCTGTCAATATGTTATTAGAATTGAGAAAATTTTTGAGTCGATCATTAAAGAGCTTTTCTAGAATTTTGGAAAATCCAGATAGTAAGAATATCGTCTGTAATTCATGGGATCGTGAGTGTTGCCTTTTTTGAATAGCTGCTTTACTTTTGCTTTTTGAGAATTTCTGGGAAGATACCTGCCATTAGGGAGTGGTTACAAATGTGAGTGAGCGGTTCTATTATGTTTGTTGCTGTACATTTAATGAGGGTGTCAGGGATATTATCCAGTCCTATGGAGAATTTGTGTTTCATTTGATTAATGATTTTTTGTATTTCTGCAGATGATGTTTCTGAAATGTATATGTAATTTACGTTTGATAATGTGCAGATATTTGACTGCATGTTATATTATTTAATGAATTGCAGTAAATTAGTTTTTCACCAATTTCTGAGAAATGTCTTTTGAATGTGTTTGCTATTTCCCGTGGGCTGTGCAGAACATTGTTTTTGTAGTAAAGTTCAATGTTCTTAGTATTTCTGTTTTCTGTTTTTAGAGTATTTTTCACTATGTTCCACATTTCTTTTGTTTTGTTTCGTGCTCTGGCAATGCGATGATCATTCATTAACAGTTTGGCCTGTTTAATTATTTTCTTCAGGATAGGTTTGTATGTTTTGTAATAAGAAATGTAATCAGAACTAATTCGTTGTGAAGGATTGTTTCATGCATGTATTGTTTTCTTTCACATGATGTTTTGATTCCTTTTGTTATCCATGATTTTTGCTTTTTATTTTCTTCAGTATTTGTGGGAAAACAGTGTTGAAATAACTTTGGGATATGTTTATGAATAAGTTAAATTTGGTATTAGTGTCTGTTGCTTTGTACACCTCCTCCCAGTTTTCTGAACTTATTAGGGAGTTAAATTTGTCAAAATTTTCTTGAGAGAAATTTCGTGTTTCTCTATGAAGTGTTTCCTCAATAACGTCTGTGTCCATTTTGAGTTTGAGAATTTGTGCTGTATGGTCACTGAAGCCTGTGTTGTATGTAACAGCTGACTAGCTGCAATCATTTGTGTCTATTATTATTTGATATATGGCGGTACTGCTTTTTTTTTAGATATTCTGGTAGATTGATTTATAATGGTTTGTAAGTTAAAGGATTTAAGTAAATTTTTGAATAGTTTCTCATCATTTGATTTTGACAAAAAGTTTATATTGAAATCACCACATAATATAATTTTATAATTTCTGCATTTTTTAAGTTTAACAAGAACAATTTGAAGATTTGTTAAGATATTCTAACTGTTTTCATTACATATTTATGTACATATTTTGATGTTTAATACATGTTTTTCCCGTCTCTAGTGATGAGTCATAGCACTGTCAATGCAGAAATGAGTAGTACATGGATTTATAAGCAGTAAAAATGTCTTAAATACAGGGTATTAAGTGCACTAAAAATCTTGAAAGTATGCAGTTTAAAATTCATAGGAAAAGAGATCCTTTATGCAAAATGCTTTTAAAAAATTCTCATTGTGGCATTAACTATTTGAAGAAAAAACAATGTTGGTAGAAAAATAATTGTTTTACTATTATACTAAAAAGTTATACTAAAAAGTTAAATCAATTAATTTAATGGTCTTCTTTTGTTCACTGTGCCTGAATAATGTGTGAAATCAACTGTTGGCGACTCATAGTATAAAACAGATGTTTGACTTGATCATGTGTTGAGGGTGAAAAGGAAGAAGATAATGCACGCTGTGTGGACAATTTTCTCTGTATAGCTAATAAATAGGAATCGGTCTTAGGACTGCTATTTGTCCTATTCATATGCGACGTCAGAGATGGATTATTTGTGAGCGGAATAGTTATGCTGATGACACCGAGTTATTTGCTTACCCCGGTGCTACAATCTGACCATAAGCTGATAAATGAGTGATTGAAATGGCTACTTCCTCTCAACACAAGCAAAACCAAAATTCTATGTCTTGGGAGGAATAACGTACAGTGCTGTTACACCATTGGAAATCATTCCTGTGACACATTGCAACAGAACGAACTTGGAATTGTTATATTCCATGATTTGAAATGAGAGAGTTATGTTGCTTTAGTCACTAAATGAGCCAACACAATGACGTATGTAATTAGAAAAGCTTTTTCCACCTTGCAACCATCTGCAATAAAGAAAATCCACACTACGTATATCAGGCATACACTAAAATATGCAAATGTGGTATGGTTGCCCACTATCAAAGAGACATTCTCCATTTAGAGAAAATGCAGAGATGTCTCACAAAAATCCTGAAAGAATATAGTCAATTGTTGTATGAAGAAATGTGCCATAAGATGTTTCTTTTGACTTTAGAGCAAGAGGAAATGGTGGAGACCTAAAAGATCCTACATGGGCTGTACAATATACCCCAATTTGAGACTATTCATAGAGCCCCAGATCAGAGACTTAAAAGAACATAACCTGAAGTGGTAGGAAAGACTCCTCAAACTCATTTCATTATAAATAGAGCTACTTAATTAGCCCTAAATCTCTGCAAGCTGAGTTAACAAGGAGACCTTGAATTTATTCAAGAATAGTTTGGATCATTTGTAAAGTTGAATGAATAAAGTATCCGAGTAGCATAATGGTGATAGCTGTGATTTAGACTGCTTAATGACTGTGGTGTTGTGGTGGTATGATAACTGAGAATATGACTGACATAATTGTGGGATATGTGTATCAGCTTGGTTTGCTTCTACCATTATTTAATTAATATAAATAGGAAGAGGATTTTGTGCCCCCAAAATCTTGAAATATTCTTTTAAAAATATGTATTTATGACCTAAAAATTCTAAAATATGCAATTAAAATTAAAAATATTTTGTTTCCTGTACAAACCTTTCATGATAAAATTCAGGAGAAGCATGCTTGTAATCTAGTTTACTTCGTGGGAGAAGTAATTAACGTATACATGCATCTTGGCTAAATACATTGTACATCTTGTTTCATTCTTTCTGTCTGGTTTTAAAGATATGATATCAAGAATTATCCTACATTTGCACAAATATTTTATCATCTATAGAAAAAGAAAAAAACTCAAACTGTGAAAAGTTCTTTTCTAATCAATGAACGCTTATAAATAAATAGATTCTATGAAAACCTGAAAAGTTTTAGAGATAAAGCTCTATTTTAACAAAATATGCAAAATATACTCCTATTATTACATGAATGAGCACAAACAGGAAAAATCAACCAAATATGCACTAACATATTAATCTAAATAGCATCCAATTCTAACCAAATGTCAAGAAATTGGGGCTGAATAGCTATGCCCCGAAGTGACGGACAAAAATTACAAAACCATAGAAGTTCGCTTCCTAAATATAAATGTACTAAATCAATTAGAGAAATCTATGAATCCCTATTTTAGTAAACATATTCAAATTTAGTTGTATAGCATTGTGTGGGATAAAGCAATTTGTTATTCCAGTGAGGTGGAGATTATTGAATCATGACTAATGATTTTATAATTTAATTTTATAGAGTAAAAATCTTGTACATCTGAACATTGTTTTAGTCCTGCTAAAGTTTTCATCACAAAGATAATTTCTTGGTTTTTTTGCACAAATTAAGGAAATGGTAAATTCAGAGTTTTGGTGATTTTGGTTTGTGTCCATACAAGGAATTATCATTCAAATGGCACATGAGAAGAAAATGCATGCGGTTTCTTTTTTACCATAATTTGAGTATTTGATAACCAAAGGGTACCCCCAGATAAGATGGTAAAAAGTTCCCTAAAACCAAGTGACGTATAAGTAGTTACACTATAACTCTAACATAAAAGTAGGGTTTTTCAAAGGATTCTTAACCTCTATCCCACCAACCGCATGCCTCTAAAGTCAAAACTTTTTTTTTTTTTTTTTTTTTTTTTTTTTTTTTTTTTTTTTTTTTTTTTTTTTTGTGTGTGTGGTGCGTGCGCGTGTGCGTGTGTCTGTCTGTGTGTGTGTGTGTGTCTGTCTGTGTTAGAACCTTGGAACAGGCTTGAAAAAATGTTAAAACTTCCTCTCAGAACACAAATTATGAATTTTTTCAATTTTTTTTGTCTGCTGGGCTGTAGTTAAATAAATTACAAAAAGCAAAACATTTTTACCATTTTCTTGCCTTTAAATCACCTTGAAGTAAGTACACTTTGAAAATGACTGCAACAGTTCTGTGTATTTATTTTAGTGTTTGTTGTTTGTTATCTTTGGGTGTTTTCAATGGTTTCCAAAACAGGAATTTGGATGTGTTGGCTATGGTTTGATTCCTTCTCCAAAGGTGTATTTACACAATTGGTTTTCTCAACATGCATTATTGTACATTTTGATCTACTCAAGAGAATCAAACATCATTGGGTCCAGATGTATATATTTAATAAATATGTTTAAAGAAAAACTAAACTAAACAAACTACTATACTTAATAACTTATAAAACTTTCTTATTCTTCTTGTCTATGAATAACAAAATCAAAATGGAACAAAAACAAATTCAAGTAGTGAACAAAATGAATTAAAGTCAATAAAACAATTAACCAGGACGTTAAAAGGTCTTTTTTAAGTCTAAGACTAAAGATTTTTTTGTCAGACTTACACAGTAATACTCATCCTTGAATTTATAATAATTTCTTGAATCCACTTTCTTTCACTTTCTATCTTTCAGTCTTGTTTTGAACTGTAAGTTTCTTGACAATACTATTCTCTCCTAGTTAGTATATTTGTTCATGAGCTCACATCTGCTGTCGAAGATGTTTAGATCAATTCTGTTTATGGATTCCTTACATTGAACTCACTATTTCCATCACTATGGCATTCAATGCGTTCCCCATAATTTCTTCTTGGCTGACTTTGGTCTGATGGTCTGTGTCTTGTCATATTGACTTGTTAAATTAGCATCAGTCCTTTGCTGAAGACATTTGCTTTCCAACTTTAATGTTAAATTTACAATCTAGTAAAAATGCTGCCATATGAGTAGTTCACCCCAAATTCTGAAGTGCTAGAGAAGGCTTTTGTGGGGTGCCTAATAAACACTTTTTGAGAAATCCAAGTATATCACTTAAATTGGTAGGTTGTTATCAATACCTCTAATCCATCTGCTTGTGGCAATTAGCAAGTTTGCATTGATTGCTTTACGTGGAACAAGCTCACACTGTTCAATTGGAATGACCCCCAATATTCAATGTATGCTCAAGGAGAAGCCCTTCCATGATGTTAGCTACCAGTACTTATGAGGCTTATGGGTTTGTAATTCAGAGGATAAGGCATATTGACCCCCCCTTTTTTTTGTGTCTAGGATCTATTTCTTCAATATAGTTTCCCAAAAGAAACAATTCACTAATCATGAATAAATACAAAATATTTTATAATTAATAATGCTAGATATTTTCATGACAATGGGTAACCATTGGGTGATGTAACAAACTTACATTACTTGCATAATAGAAAAATTGCTTTTTTTGCTTAAATTTGATGATTTCCTTAATTTTTCTGATCTTATCCAATCAAATTTAAATGCTATCTTCATTTTGTTTAATTATGTTTTACACTTTTCTTTTCAGAACAAAGCAATCATGGGCGACAGTGGACGACGCAGACCTCCATTGAGAGGTGATAAAGAGCAAAAAGGATGTGAAACCACATAGGAAAAGCCCAGAGCCAACCAAAAGAGGATTAGATGATCAAAGGGTTACATCATTAGAGGATGACAAATATCAGGATGATAGCTTAAGGGACATTGACAGAGTGATAAGCATGTTGATGGATTGTTGTTCTTTAGACAGTGAAACGTTAGAATCAAATTTGAAAGATACATTGGACTATTTTGTGACATTAAATTCTCCAAACGCAAAAAGGTGAGTTCAGTATTGTAAGTGGTTTTCGAAAACTGATATTTAATGTTATTTGAATTGAGAAAATTTGATTATAAATCAAGTAACTGTTAATAACTGTAACTAATACTGTAACTAATTTTGGCCCAACTTTTTTCATCAAACATTTTCAGATTTATACGGTTTTCTTTTAAAATTTGTCAGTTGAGTTAAACTGTTCTTAAAAATATAATTTATTTCCTTTTTGCAATAACTGTGTTGTCAGAGGGAATGATTCCTCTTTTTATAAATAATGATGTAGAAATAGGAGTTTGATGTTTATGTGACATAATGGAGTATCTCAGAAGTCGCGGGACAGTGAATGAGGGATACACAGGAATAGTGAAAAGTGCAGGATTATGATTACGATAAAAACATGCAATATTTAATAAGCCCATTTGACAATTGGACACAAATGGACTGGCCTCAATTGTGTTTGGGCTGAAAATATTTCATTTGTTTCTTAACCTTTTGATAACAGCTCCTATGACCTGTCTACTGTACCATATGGTAAATTTTCTTGATGAAGAAAGGAGTACATTTGTGTGTTCATGTTCTAATCCTGTGTTTCCACTTTTGAAAAGTGGTAATGTTCCCAGAAACATGATTCCTTTCCATTTATACAAAATACACCATCTAATGCTTATTAAAGAGGTTATTACATGGAAGATATTACCTCAGTGAAGCTCAGTGTATCATGCAATATCATGTTTTGGGATGATTCATTGATTTAATGGAAAATAAGATAAAAAATAAATGAAGCAATTAGTAGAGTTTTACTTCTGTAGTGCAATGAATATTGAATATGTAAATTTTGTGATTTAATAAGGTTATAAAAAGCTGTATGTATAGCGCACTGAGGTTTAGTTTGTATTGTGTCTTTTACGGCAACAGTGATACTAGTTTCCTTCACAGATAGTGTTTAACATTGAAGAAGATAAGTATTACATAAAATTATTAAATTATGATACATACATGAAAGAAGTACCTGAGAACGACTGAAATGTGTTCTATCCAAACCCATCCTGATTTGTCTGTCAGAGCACATGGTAATAAGATTGTGACTGTTCTAACAACTGATACTGTCCATTCCTTTACAAATGATGAAGTATGTAAACAATACTTCGTTGTAAATGTATGTCAACGTTACATACTTATATAAAAGTATTTCTTGTTATGAAAATTATATTAATAATTATATAAAACAAGAGTTTGTAATCTTAAAAAGGGTTATATTCCTATTCTGTAAATGTTCATTAAACCCTTTACTGCAAACTAAACCTTGAACAGATCAGAGGTACAATAGACCATGTGTGCTAATACGAGTATATCACAAGCATTAGCTAGTCTTTTGAACATACAGGTTCTAGGGTACCTGAATATACAGATTCTATGACAACCAACTTTGTCAGTGAAAATCAGAATTATCATGTAAGAAAGATTTAAAAAAGAAAAAAACTACAATATTTTAAATTAAGTAAGTTTGTTTAACTTATAATTATACTACTTAAGAAAAGTAAAATGAGAAATAAAATTGGATGTAGAAAATTAATTTTTTTTATATGGTTTTCTTTGTAAGCTAATTTTTCTGTTTATTTCTGTTGTTATTGTTATTTCTAATAGTGTGCAAAATATTGATCTTTATTCACAGACAATTTCTTCTTACAACTTTTGCTTTGTCATTGGAAGATAGGGAATTTGCTAGAAGTGCAGGAACACTATATGGAGTAATGCACACTACAAAACTTGGAGATGATACTGTTAGATCATTGCTATTGTCAGCAATACAGAAGGAACTGGAAGGTGAGTATACTATCGTGAAACTTTTTATTTGCTGAAATGAGGTTTCTCAGGAGCAATTTTTTATGTTCACATTAGTGTGAATTGTGAGGAATCTTTTTTCTTAACTCATCCACTTGTTCAGCTTTTTATTCTTAAGGGTTTTTAAGTAAAATTCACCCTGTCTTTAAATACACGTAGAATAGTGTATACAGGGTAACAAATTTCTGGAAAAACACAGAAAACATGTAAATCACAGGGAAATCTAATGGGCAAAAATGCATAAATTATATGGGGAAATTACAAGGAAATGGCTTGTCACAAAAATATGCATTGAATGTAAGATCATCTGAGCGGAAGGAAAGAATGTGGTGTTAATGTGATTCAGTGAGAAGAAAGTAATAGCCCGTTTAAAATTCTTTGAGTAGTAATCAGCAAAATAATCATAACTTCTCAAGAGGTAATGAAAAAGTGATAATTTTGCTTAATCTCTGGTGTGTATGATCCAAATTTTTGTATGCTTTAGTCTAAAATTTTATGAATGGAATAGTTTGCTGATGAATAGTTGAGAAATTAGACATCTTTCTCCGTATTTTGAACATAAAACATTAGCAGATTGCATGTAATGGTAATGTAATCAACTTCTACAGAATTATAGTCAAAGATAAATGTTTTATTGTGTATTCTTTTGATATTTTAACCTATTTTTTATAACAAACATATTGGTGAGGGAAGTTGCATTCTTCAGTATCTAGCCTACAGTAATATTGGCAATTTTAAGCCTGTAGCAAATGTTAACTTAGCCAAACATTTTCCCATCTCATACTTTTACTTTGTTTTCATACAATTGTAAAAAGTATATTTGAAACAAATTTATTAAATTCCCTGCCATGTATCATGTTCATTAGATATTAACTGATTAGGTAATAATTGCAATTGCTCTTACACCATACTCCAGCCAATAAAGTCTGTGATATACCGTCAGTGAATTGTCTCATATTCAGTTCAGTGCCACCAGCAAGTATTATTATGCAGTATAACAAAAAGAATGAAAGTAGATAACAATAAAGTAACAGATAAATCAAAAATCAACAGGAACAGAGTCTCTGAGCATTGTATCAAAATATTCATACAGTATTAAAATTCCATAAGGGTTTATATATGTTTGACAGCCTGACATTGAGAATTTCTGAGTCATCTCATGACTCTTGGTAATAAAGAACACTGTCTCTTTGTTACTACCAAACCTTCCTGAGAGTTTCCCTAGGGATGTAACTGCCACGGTAACATTTTAAATTAAATGTTATTAAAATGACAATAATGTGTTAAAAACATGAAAATATTAATTTTCATTAAATATAAACATTATTGGGAAATGAAATTTTCCTGGTATTCCACCAGATTCCCTGACATTTCAGGTTTTCCAGGTGTGCACAAACCCCGGAAGATATGTCTTCATGAAACTTTCTTTTAATTACAGATAATGATTTTCGCTCTGGAAATAGGCAACGTTTCCTGAATGCAGTCTTTCTCCTATCAGAGTTGTACTATCATGTTAGATTTGATGATGAGCCCATTAGTGTATTGGGAGGAGAACTACTTAAGTATTTTAGATGGTTACTTACGGGAGAAGAGAAGGAACTTGAAGTATTAGCTACATGTGTAAGTGTGCACAACATTTCTTATTGAAATTTTGTATAAAAAGTTTTTGTTAATGAATGGCTGTACAATATTTATAAACAGAGTTTATACTGTGCACCATTGAAACATTTGGAGGCTTTGGATTATTTCCTTTTAAATGTCATTGTTTACTACATTTATCCATAATTCATTCATGAAAAACTCCTTCAAAGAATTGTTGAAATATAATGTTTATTAAAATAAGAAAAATTATAAATCCAAATATTGAATACTAATATTACATTTTGGAAACCGTTATTGCACATGTATTATTTTTGCCTTACTGATTTCTGTTGTCATGTATGGCCTATGTTCACAATCTATCAGGGACTGCATCTCTGAATAAAGACATTTACTTTCATGAAAACTGCCAGATTGATGAACATAAGCAAAGAACAAATTCACTTGATATAACTGAACTTGAGACACATTACCTAATGTGTACAAAGTATAAATCTAAATAATACTTAAAAAGTGTTCACATCATTTTGATAGTTTCAAATATCTCTTCTCATAAACTTCTCTCTGCTTTAGCCCCTCCGTTTCTTATTAAATTTTCAGAAATGAAACATCTCTCTTTTTCAGATTATTGTTAATGGTTTGGTTTTGAAGAAAGATAAACCAGCAAGTTACAGAAAACTCCTTTTGGAGATTCGAACCACGTTGGTCACTCGGAACTTATCTCCTCAGTCTAGAAGTTGGCTTCTTCTTATAGTAGACATGGACAATGTAAATTTTGACTGTTTACCAGATGAACTGTTAATGTGTCACATGGTATGTACAAAGTTCAAAATTATAGAAAAATATGATAGTGAAGTACAGTAGAATGTCAATACTTTGACCATTTAAAATCTGTATTAAATTTGTGCAAGGAAAAATAGAAATGAGCATGAAGTGTCTACTGTATTAAATGGGTATGTAATATATGTGAATATAAGGAGTGTTTTTTAGAGAAAGTAGGTGAGTGGTTTTATTTATTTGTCAAAAAACAGTAAAAACTGTATATGACGTATGGGGAAAGAGATTTATCTGCGCACATTTTCTTGAGGGTCAGAATTAATAAATAAATAAAAAAAATAATAAAAACAAACAAACAAACAAATGAATTTAGAAAATAATTATTGTAGAAAAATAAAAATATTTGAAAAATGTTTGTTCCCAAGTCATAGAAAATCAATTTCAACGGTAAATGAACTACAAGCAAAACGAGTGCTCAACAAAACGTGCGCACAGTGAAGCTACATTTACGTCCAGAAGCAAAACAAGGGACCATCTCAGCATTTGCTCAATGGATCAGGGAAACTGGACAAAAACCTGATCGAGATGGGGGTCATTGACCTGGAAGCTGAAGTACATTACTTGTTACAGGCGTATTAAATATTTTTAAAAAATATATACAATGCAAACGTAAACTAATTCTTTATATATCTTTGTTTTGTTACAATAAACATGATTTTCCTTTTTCACGATCAGTATAGTCTAATTGTATAGAAACAGTTTTGCAGCAGAAAAGATTTTACTTTTAACTTAAATTTGTGTACCGACTTTAATTGTTTTATGTCATCTGGCAATGCGTTGTAAAGTAACGTACATGTATTGTATGTTGATTTCTTGTACTGAGCTGTTGATACTGACACTTGATGCACGTGATTTCTACTGCGTGTGTTGTAATTATATATATCAATATTGCATGAAAATATGTTCCCTCCGTTAAGTAGGTCATTTTTGACAAATATTACAGATTCGTAAATAAATAGACAAGGCAATGGTAAGATTCCCAGTTCAATGAAAAGAGGTTTGCATGGATCACGTGGAAGGCATTTTTTCATTATTCAAATAATTTTCTTTTGCAATCTGAAGGTCTGAATACTACAGGACGAGCTTCCCCAGAATATTATGCCATATCTCAGGTGGGAATGTACATTTGCAAAATAACGCAATGAGCTGCGTGAAGGCTGACAGAATTTGAAAGAATTCTGAATGCGTAACATAATGAACTTAATTTAGTGTTTAATTCTGTTATATGTACATTCCATTTGAGGTTTGATTGAATTGAAAGACCTAAAAATTTTGTTGCCTCAACATCAGCTAATTGCATATTGTTCATTTTCAATGGAACGTGCGATTTCCGATTTGAAATGCAAAAATGCATTGAACAGTTTTTCTTTCGTTAACAATTAATTTGTTATTATTAAACCAATTTGAAACTTCTGAAATCATACTATTTACTGCTTCTTTTTTGCAAAGAACATTCGTGTCATCAGCAAACAGAACCATTCTTCCATTTTTAATAGACGAGGGCATATCGTTTACATACAGGGTCTTTAGTTTATCTTGCAACTCATGTCTGAGAGCACTTGTTCTTGATTTGGTAATTTGGCAACCGCGTCTCTTTTACACCTTTCAAGACAGCTGTGCCTGGCACGTTGGGACAGCAGAGGAGGCAACCGTCAGGTCATAGGCTGCAGCAAGTTTCCTGTTTCTTTGTTGATCCCATTCAAGTGTCGGCGGGCAGGTACACGGCTCTCATGCCGAAATCTTTTCACGCTGCACAGAGTGGGTGGGGTGGGCTGAGGCATGAGCGTGGAAACAAAACGTCTCTTTAAACAATTCTGCCCAGTATACTGAAGAAACAAAACTGTAATATTAATGTGTAGGGGAGTTCTCGATTTATTTACAGCAACGTAACAATAATTATTTAAGTAAAGCCAGCTCAGAGAGAAATCGAAAAGATACATCGTGAAATATTACCGCCTAGCTCTTCATTTTATAACAATAATAATAATGTATTATTATTATTATTATTATGGAATCTGCATATTAAGCAAATAAGAAAACTTTAATAACAGACAATAAACATACCTATAAATGTTATGAGAGTAATTACCGCAGAGGCCAAAAGTTAAAAATCGAGGTGGAGCGTAGCAGAGCCGAGATTTTTAATTTGGATGAGGCAGTAATAACACTGTAACATTTTGTGGTATGTTCAGCATTTTATCGGTCAATCTCACGATTTATGTGAAAATTTATATTACTGCGATAGTAAACATGAATTCTGTTGCGGCATGTTACTATGATATTGTGGGGTACTGCTTGCGATATATCTATTTAAACAATATTCGTATACCGTGGTTTGAAAAAAGATGGATACAAATAATTCTCCTGAAATTAAAGATAATTAAAGAAATGACGTTCGGTGAGGATGTTGGTGCGTCGATTTCCAGTGGCGACACCTCAGATCGTCAGTAAATATGATTACCCAAGAAGAGTTTCATTTGATGGAATGCGAGGAAAATGAAATTAATTTACCTAAAACACATTTTAACTGCACTATTAAAACCTATTACAATGAACAATAATTATCTCAAAAACTAATATGAGTTACTTTTATTCTGAATTATTTGAATCTGATTTGTTTTCTACACTGACTTGTTTCTTTATTAATAAACATTTGACTTGCGATGAATCAATGGTTGTGTATTCACGTTGCCAAAGATGTTAAAACCCGATGCTAAGGATGTTAAATTGCTTAACATACAGATAGGTACACGTCTGTAGGGTTGCATGTTAAAATGGGCTAAAGACGCATGTGACCGATAAAATTATTAAAAATACTAATCAAATGTAACTAAGTAGTACTTTAATAATTATTGAAAATAATTAATAAAAAGTAATAAAATATAATTATCTTAAAATGACAAAAAACTGACAGTTGAGTAAATGCTCAAAGTGACCACCGTTTATAAAGAGATAGGCGTTTACTCTTTTCAGTGTAGTGGCTGCAGTACATTGAAGAGTAACAAGAACAGAATACGTGCTTTCTCTTTCTTCCAACTAAAATTAGACACATTCTCTCAGCCCGAAATCTGAGGGCACGCAACCGGGCTTCGCTAAAAGTGAAAGGGCGTCGAAGGTATTTCACGCGTTGCCAAATTGGCAAAACAAGAGTTGGTGTTTCCAGACCTGGGTTGCAAGATACGATAAAGACCTGGTATAACAGAAAGAGAATAGGACCTAAGATCGAACCTTGCGGGACACCAAGCTCAATTGGCAAAGAATTGGAAACATAAGTATGTAATGTCCTTTCGTGCCAGTATGGTATTTCTACTCTTTGAGTCCGATGTTTAAGGTACGAAGTTAGCTAATCTAGGGCAATACCACTAATTCCATACGAAGGTAATTTTGAGAGCAAGATGTTATGGTCAATAACGTCAAAAGCTTTTGAAAGATCTAAGAATATTCCAATGGGTACTTCATTTTGGTCTATTGATGAAGCAACATCTTTGAGGAAAGAAAAAATGGCAGTTTCCGTAGATTTTGATTTTCTAAAACCGTGTTGTGAGTCTGAAAACGCTTTGTTCTTCCTGAGAAAAGTTTCCATTCGTAAGTAGAAAAGCCTCTTCACTAAAGGTTCTTCACTATTTTCCTTATTATGTACTTCAAGTATATTAGTTTTAATACAAATGTAAGTATATTTTTTAATTGCACATGTCCAGAACTCCATTGAGCACTTAAAATTCACAAAGCCACCGGTCAAGTGCATCACCGATCATGCTGGTCGATGAAGTGAAGAAACCTGCCTTCCGATGACTTTCAACCTCAAGGGGGGAGTTTGTCTCATTGGTTACTACGACAACCATGGTGTCACCAGTGATAGCAGCGTGGACTCCATGCCATCACTGTCGTGCTGGAGAAGTAGAAGCCAAAGAAATATAATTTTTCTTCCAGTATGAAATTGGTTCATATTGTGCTTCTTTGATAGTGCTCTGGTATTTCAAATATGAATTTTGTGTATGATATAGTTTGTGTTGTAATAGAAACACAATTTTCACTTTGGAAAGACTAAGATAAGAAGGAAGTTTTAAATTGTGAGTGTCTTACTCTCATGCTCTCCTCTCCTACATGCTCTCCTCTCATATCTCCTTCAAAAGAAGTTAAACATTCAAAGGAAAAAACAACAACCTTAGTTTTAAATGGTTATGGTTTAAGGAATTCCTGTGGTTGGGATCCTCTCCCACTCTACAGAAATTGTTGTTTTGGATAGGTTTGATTTTAACAATAAAAACAATGTTTGGAACAGCGAGATTTGCTCTCTTGAATATAACTCAATCACTGCAGAGACACTCATATTCAGCAGAGCATATAAAATGCCAGCTTAATTTGTAAACTTTTGAATGAAATCAAAATACAATTTCAGATGCCCTGAAGGAAAATGCTAGACTATATCCTGTGTGGTTCAATTAAAAAGTTTGTTTAAACAGAATTTTCCTACAGTTAGACATTTAGTACTATTTAAGTAAACAAGAATTAGCATTTCACTGTCATGCTGAGAAAATAAACATAATAAATCATGGGAATTTTAAGGAACTATTGATATTGCTAGTATCAAGGAGTCCCTGAGAAATTCAAAAGCATATTTATTCTAAGATTAAAAATTTAAGAATCAAAAAGTGTTCAAATTGAATTAATTGGGTGCACTTCTGACTTCAATAAGTTTGTGTAACTTGAACTGGCAGCAACTGGATTATTTATGTTCAGGTAAATGATATGACAGATATTACACAGATGTCTCGGTATTCTGTAATAGTGAAGTTCATTAGTCCTGGTGGAACTGTAGTGGAGCATTTCTTATGTTTCCATAATGTAAGTGCTAATTGATCGTTAGAGTTGTTTGCATTATTTGGAAGACACTTGGGACCATTTGACTATGAGCAAATTTATTAGGTCATTGTAATAAAGGTGCAAGGATGATGTCTAGTCGTTTACACAGACTCCAGAATAAATAAGAAGCAAGCCCTGTCTGCAGTATTTGTACCATGTGCTTTCACGTAGAAGACACTTGGATCTTCTGTCAGTATTGTCAAAGCAATTTTTTAACCGAACCTGAGTTCTTATGAGCATGAATAAAACAACAATTAATTACCACTGAAAAACACAATAAGTGCTTTCTTCCTAAATGCATTGCTCAACCCCAAACCCAAGGTGAGGTGACTGCTGGAGGGTCGCTAAACGTGAAAGGGATACAAAATGTATTTCACATGGTTACCAAGTGCTTACCAATACCAACATGGGCTTGGATTTCCAAATGCTGGTTGCAAGTTAAAGGAAAGACTCCATAAAACATAATTTAAATTTTATGATTTTTTTATAAAATAATAACTTTAAATAAAAATTCTTATTGACAACAATATAAATGTATAAGTGAAATGGATCTAGGAGAAATTTTCCACTAACTGCTCATGGGACACTACATTTTTCTGTGAACAATGACTGGTTAATCCAATCCTGGTTAATCGGGATTATCAACATTCCACTGTATTGTAATTTCTCCTGCCAACACTGGAAGCAACTGTAAAGGCAAAATCCATCTCCTTATGACTATGATGGTTGAAGGTCATTTCATAATAATTTGATGATGATGATGATGATGATGATGATGATAATAATAATAATAATAATAAAAACAATAATAATGCATTATGATAATAATAATTCCATAATGAAGGTTGAGGGTTCTACTCTGGCAGGTGCTCAAAATGTACTTGATGTGTCACGATCAGTGACTTTGTGGCACCTACCGGGATTGAATTCGTAGACCAACTGCTTTAATCTGTAGTTTCTGTGATCACATCGAAGCATAAGCCAGAGTAGCATCCTATACAACAGGTCACAGACTGTGTGAGCTTCCCTACCATACCACACCACACCCCACCCCACCCCACCCCACCCCACCATATCCCATCCTTCCTTATCCACCCTAACGTACCCATCTCACCCTTCCCTACCCTACCCTACCCTACCTCCCCCTACCCCTACTGCTACCCATTCCCAGGATAACAACAACAAACCACAATCAAATCAAATTAATTTTTTCCTCTCTTTCTTTATTCCAGACAATGATAGGAGATGAAGGGTTTCAGAAATTTAAGAGAGTGAGGCCCTCGAATATTAGGCCCTCATCCCCCAGTGACAGAAGTAATAGCATTGGCTCTGAACAGCAAGACAGTGATTCAAAATCTCCTGAAAAAGAAGGGAAACAAGTTAGTTTTGATGTGTGGGATGCCCATGAAAGAAGTTTTGCTATTAAACAACGTAATTCTGCTTGTCAATCATCACCTGAAAGCTGGCAGACTTCTGAACGACGTAATTCCGCAGATAGGCAAAGTAACCCTCAAAAGCACTCTGATTCCCAGAAAACCACTAGGACCATTTATAAACGAAGTGAAACTCAAAATCGCCCTCAACGACCAGCTGCAAATTATACTGGTCGGCCCCTTCATGGAAGTGTAGGCAGGAGGAATGTGGATCCATGGACTGAACCACCTGCAGCAGGTAAATCAGTTTCTTACAAAAGTTTTAAAGATATTAAAGAATTTTTGTTACAGGGCCCTTTACGCATAATCCCTTTCTTTTTAGTAGGTTATGTAAATTAATGTATTTTGGAATCTTTTGTTGAGTGGGAATGGATATTAGAATAACTTATTATTGAAGAATAGAAAAAAGCAAGATGTATCATTTAGTCTAATATTTTTCTTACACTCAGATTAGATTACAGTGTATTCTGTGGCTGCACAGTAGTGGTTTTTTTTTTTTTTTTTTTCCAGAAAATTTATTATTTTCTTCATCTGGTATGTGTCTATTTTGTCTGGCTTATTCTTTTAGGATGTGAACACTTGCCTCTTCCTGTTTGCCAATAAGTGAATAATTTATATTAGATGTGGCAAAGCCGCATTTATTCTGATTTAGACAAAAACTATTTAATCCTCTTCCCCTCCCCCGAAAATTCGACATTTTTCTTATGGTGGGGCAAAATGTCCCAATACCTTTTCCAGTTAAAATGAATGCAAGACATTGACTTTTTTTATAAATTGTAAGTTGAGAAGAAAAGGAAGTCGTGCTAGAAGCTAGAAAGTATCAGAATATTGTCTTTGGTAGCACCATTGTCATTTTCATGCTCTTTTGCATTCTTTAAACATTTTGGCAGAATTTCTCACATTGAGGAAATACTCTGTACAAGGACAATGAGTATGGTTGACCCTACATAAGCCTGTCTTAACTAGTTTTAGAAGACAAGCATTCACGGTGGCTCGCAGCTCAGCTCTGAGCTGAGAGGAGAGTTATCGTGGGGAGAATTAAGTAATTTAATAATTTCTTATTTTTTTCTTAAAATTATAGTTTGTTGTATTATTTTCATATATTTTTCTATTTTGTTTTTATTTTGTTTATTAGAAAAGATAAATAATGAAAAAGAAAATTGTAAGAATAGTATTATAATCTATTGCACAGTGAAATTATTTTAGCGTGGCCGCTCAAGGTCAGGTCTCAGAGCAGCTGGAAGAGTCCATTCCTTAAAACTATCGCTTTAGGAGGGAGCGCGTCCCTTCCCAGGACGTGTTGACAGCCCTACTCCAGTTGAGTAAACATCGACCCAGACTGTTTGTCGTCGCAAGGTGCCAGTTTTCAAAGTATATCAATTTATGGAGAGAAGTAAAAGAAGGCATTGAAAATATCAAAGCAGTTCTTAAGGCAGTAATTGCTGCTTCAGGTGTTTCGAAAATATCTATTTGCAGAATTAATAAGGAAATTAATTCTATTCAATCAGGAGAATCGTGTTCCTTTTCTACTCCTAATAAAGAGAAGAGAAAGGACGTGGAATTTGCTCTCGACAGTTTCAATGAGAGTATATTCGTCAATTCGCCGCACAGTGATTTAATGCACCATATCAAGAAATCGTTATTGTCACAGGAAAAGACGTGAATGATAGTAAAGACAGTGATAATGATACTACTTATGATAGTGAGGAAACCGGTATCAGTGACAGTGGAAAACTTGTGGATGATGACAGTGCCAGGTCAACCCATGAATTTGATGTTTCTCTATTTCCGAGCGAAGACACTACAGCAAATTGATTTCCGAAGGCCGTTCGCTAGCATGTGCGGTGTGGCAGGCTAATGTTTTTAGTATGGGCAGACAAGCCAGGCGCAAGCGACCACCGCCTCCTGGCTGTCTCCCCACCACTTTCAGCTTCCCCCTCTACTCCCAGCGGCCACTCTAGAAAAATTTAGCTGTAATTTGAATGTGAATGAATTAAGACTAAAAAGAATATGAGATTATGTACTGCATCCAGAAAACTTTCATTGCTTTGATTTGACAGTTTATTTTGTAATAACACTAACTCTTGTTTGTCTACTTGGTATGTGTTTGAAAATTCTCTAAATCTAATGCAAAAACAACTGCTTTCAAATTAAGTGTGTACCAAAACAGCAATTTCCTTTTAATATAAATACGAGGTGCTATCCAAAATATCCGAGAATTTTATTGTAAAAATCGGAAAACTATACTTACGTCCTACTGTCTTCCGTCCCCTTCAAAGTAGTCATCTTGGTCATGTGTGCAATGATCCCAGCTTTGTTCCCATTTCTAGAAGCATTCCTGGAAGTCCGCAAAGTTGGAGGGTGTTCAGGATCCATTGCAATTCTACTTGGATATCTTATATCGAGTGAAAATGTCGGTCTTTCAACATGATTTTCATCTTCGGGAACAGATAAAAGTCCCCACGGGGCTAGGTCTTGTGAGTATGGAGATTGGGGGACTGTTGCCATGTTAATTTGGGCCAGAAATTTCCTCAACGACCGATGTGTGCACGGGTGCATTGTCATGGTGCGCCATCCAATCTTTCTTTTTCCGCAACTCTGATCATTTTCCCCTCAATCATCTCAAAATCTCACAGTAAAACCGCCTGTTAATAGTTTGACCAGGTGGGACCAACTCCTTATTCACAATTCATGCATTTTCATGATCATTTCTGGTGTTGTGCATGTTGACGGTTGACCAGAATGTTTATCATCTTCCACAGATTTGCAGCCTTCCTTGAAGCATCTGTAACACTAAAATTTTCTTGCTTGACTCTCACTGCCTCTGTCAGCATACGGTGGGTTTCAGCAGCAGTTTTCTTCAATATGAAACAAAATTTGATGCAAATCTGTTGCCCCTTCACATTATCCGTTTGGCAATTCGCAGAAGCACTGAAACATGTCCTGACACCCAACACAATAATTCACAACTGGATGCACCAAAAGTGACGCAACTTAGCATCACAATAGCTAAGACATGTACCTAGATATATCTAGCGTCGCAATGTCGAACTGATACTGGTTTGACCGGGACAATGAAATTCTCGGATATTTTGGGTAGCACCTCTTACATGCATCCCTACAAAAAGAAATCCGAGTTTCAAAAGGAACATTAATTTAGTGTTTGAAAAGCACAAAAAACAATATTTGTGTTAAGTAATGGTTCTCTGAAAAGGCATTTCAATTAGTTCTATTTCCCATCTCATTTAGCCTGTACATTGTAAGATGGATCATCACTTGATTGAAATGATGGTTCTGATATTGAGAGAGTTACTGTCAGTTCTGACAGACATTTCTGAATCTTGCAAATATGGAAGTAGATAATAAACAAACTATGCTCTTCAATGTAGAATCACACAGCAAAACTTCTGACATAAATGTGAATGGCAGACTTTGTGCATCTAGTGTTGTTAAACCTGATGACATAAGTTTTGAATATAGTGTCATAGATGGTTAATATGCCCACTAGGATGTAGAACCAAATGGCTTGTTTCCAAATCTTCTGTATAAATAAACCGGTGGTGCTACAGAATGGCACAGACTTTCCCATATTAGTTTTGTATTTCCTTCGGTCGTGGCTACCTTTTCGGAATTGCCAAATACTCATGCAAGCTGCCATTTATCGCTGCCCAAAGTACATTTTTGACATTTTCTTAATTTTTTGGTATCCTAATGGTAGAACACAGATGTTAATTTTAAAATATTACAGAACAGTAAAACCTCGTCCTAGATAGCAATTTTCTTTGAAAAATTTGGTGCCGTTTTTTAAAAAAAAAGACGTTTAACTGCAACTGAAAACACGAAATTTGAAGATCTTTTTCACAGAAAACTTTTGAGTTTTTGAAAAACTTCATTTGAAGTCATTTGAAGCACACTTACAAATACAATAATGTTTACAAATAGCTGGAAATGTACATATTAAAGGTATGAGAGATCTTTCAAAAAAATTACATTAGGTAATTTTTGCAAAAACAAAAAAATACCCCAAATTGAACTTTACGTCATATTAAAGAGTGCAATTAGCACTATCCGTTCCAAAAACTTGAAGAAAAAAATTTGGAGCCATTTATGAGAAAATGGTGTTTGAATGTTTCTGGAAATGCAGAATTTTGAGCTAGTTTTCACGAAAACGGTAGAGTTCTCAAAGCAATTTACTTGACATTATATAAAGCACATGTACTCGTAAATATAATAATGTGAACAAATCGCCACTAACCTAAATATTACCGACGTGGGAGACAAGTCAAAATAATTACATTTTTGTAATTTTTGAAAAAACAAAAGAATAGACCAATATGGCAATTATATCATTTCATAGAGCACATTTAGCACTACCCCTACCAAAAGTTTAAAGAAAAAATTTGGAGCCATTTTCGAGAAAATCTTGTTTTTGTAATTTTTTAAAAATTGCACGTATTGCACGCAATATTGCGCGAAAACTAATATACTTTGCAAAAAAATGTACATCACCTTAATGATAGAACTCACTTTGGAGAACAAATTTTCTTTGGAGGAAAAATCTTCAATTTTATACTTGTAGGAAAATCAGACCCATGCCACCTTAATAATTGTGCTTTCCTCTATTCTTACAAAAAATGTAAAGAACAAATTTGGAGCCGTTTTTGAGAAAATGGCGAAAATGTTCAGGGGGGCTTCATGTAAAGTACCCCCAGATTTTGAAGAAATTTTTTGAAAATGGCGCGCCTCAAGTGGAAGCAGATTGACTGAGGAATATCCATTTTGGAAGAAATTGCACGTATGGTTTAAGCGCTAGTGTTGTTCAGAGACGGACAGATTGGTGGACCCCAAAACATGTATCTCTGTTAACAATGACTATTAAAAAACTATACTATTCATTAATGCAATGTGGTTAAAAAAATTTTAACTGATGTAAAAAGCTAAAAGCTTTCTCCCCCATTTGTGCAAGTACTCCGGGCAAACTGATTTAAATCAGGCAAAAAACTTGTTCTTACTACGGCCGATGTTCTGCCTTTCATCTCCCTCTTTCCCTTCCCATTTCCCTTTCTCATTGTCTCTCCCTCCTTCCCTCACCCTGTCCCTGTCTGTCTGTCTGTCTGTCTGTGTGTGTGTGTCCCTGTCTTTGCCACTCTCATTAACATTTACTTGCAGATTCTGCACGTCTCTGAGCAGATGAGGTAATATCGGGAAGTGCCGGACCAGCAAAAATATAATAAAATGTTCAAGAAGAGCTCAATCTGTAGATTACGGTGTGAGAAACGTTTCATTGAGTCCTTTGGCCTCAAAATTGGAGTTTTTAAGGTCCTAGAATGCCTCGTTTAGGAGTTATTTAACGATATAGATTCAAAATGCTGCCGAATGTGATGGGGTTGCATTTGACGCAAATGTTTAGTTTTGTTCTACAGCGCCCTGTAGTGGGGTTACAACAGAATTAACAGCACATAAACCGTCTGGGTGAAAAAACATGTAAAAATGCCAACTTTTATGGAGATCGGTCCAACGGTGTTGGAGTTTAGCTCTTATATATATAGACAATGCCCATAGCAAAAGGATTTGCTAAAAGATCAAAATCAATATCCATGATCTTAAAATTGCCATACTTGTTGCATCGTTTTTGAATTCTATTTGCACTGACTTGCATGTTTTTGCACACTTGCCCTTATGAAAATCGGGAAGCATTGCTCCAGTGCGATGCATCCAAAGCTGATGGCTATGTATGACAATTTGTTTTCTGAACTTGTACTCTTACATTGATGTTCACTGAGCCCATAAATTAATCCCTACTTTACTACTACATATCTTCACCTCCAAAAACTCTTATTCCATTTTTGTCCTGCTAGACATAATAACCTTCCTGTTCAGTGGTATTGCTTCAGTTCCAAGCTCTATTACCACTGCATTTTTCCTTATGCTTATCTATTCAATATTGTCTTACAAATGAATTGATCATGGACTCCAGACTTTTTTCTCTGCAAGTCATTTCATCACAAAATAAAACAAGCTGGAACTGTGAACCATACCATGATGTGAAATGACACAGTGTCTTCTCGTATCTCTCTAGTTTTCAGTCTATTGCATATTGCTTTGAAGAAATCTTGCACACATCTTGAATATTTTTTCAATTGCCACCATCTATCATTGTCTTGCAGGGTTCAGTGTTTGATCATCTTAGGGAAGAGGGATGTCTGTTTTTCCTTGTTCTTCTGAAGCTTCCTATCACAGGGCAAACAATGGACCCTTCCTCGTAAAGGGGCAGAACAAAAAAAGTACTTTGTTAACTATATGCATAGCAATGTTAAGAAAAAAAATCAACAGAATAGCAATATTCAGAACGTCAATAGGGAAGATAGAGCAGAATGTGTGCTTCTAATCCTGTAATTACACCCTCTGGCTGGAAGGATCTAGATTAAGATATGGATTTGATAGGTTTAGGTAGCTAGGAAAGGAAATAGATAAAATGGATTATAGCTATTTTATAATGCTACCCTGGAAAACTTAGCTTTAACATTTGTTTTTTTATCCCTAGTACAAGCTACGTACAAGAGTGACAAGAAGATACCTGTTTGGCAACATGAACATGATGACAGATTTGATCGAGACTACAACAATTAAATACTGTCATGGAGATTACGAAGATATATGGAGCTGTGCAAGAAAAGTCTGTTGTTACTGTGTTTTATCTTCATTTTATCATGTTGTATGCCAAAGTAAAGTATCCACTTGTTTTGATAAAATCTATTTGTGGACTTCTCATTGAATATTCTTCTATACAATTTCATTTTTAACTTGTCTATGTATTTGTTTGAAATCTTGTTTTATGTGTGGGTTTAGTTATCTTCGTCACTGAGGTGTATAATAATTGAAATGATTGTACAATTTGTTTTTTTGTTTGGTTCTTTTTCCATGTGCTTCCCAAGATGTATAAAGTGTGATTAAGTAATGCAAATTAGATGATATATCATTGTCAGTTTAATTCTGGTTTTTATATGTTACTTGATAAATAACTATTAATGGGATGGTCACATTTTCCTGTGATTGTTATAAATAGATTAATATAATGGGAAAATTGAAACAAGTTCAAAAAATGTGGAAAATATGTGTATTATTTTATTCTTCTTTATCAACTTAATGTGTGATCATAAGTTTTCGTATTGATATCAGTAACTATACCCCTCGAAAGTTCAACCAATGGATTTCAGCGAGGGATGGAAGTGATTTACAGGTTAAAAGTTCAAAATTAAGAAACGGCTTTATAAATCACAAAGCACTTTAGTGTTTATTGATACAAATATTATTGACAGATATGTAGATTTAGTTTAATTATTGTATAGAGGAATCCAATCTTTTTTTGTTTTGGACTGCTTTGTCATAAGACTTGCAAAATTAGTATCCCAGATATAATTAATATGAACATTTTGTAAGCTGTGAGTTTTCTTTTTAAGTTTTTGAACTTTAATACAAGACTTTGTTAGTATTTTTTTTTTAACATATATTTTGTATTAAATTTTTAAATAAATGTCATACAAGACTGAAATCTCTTAATTAATAGTATCCTGTTTTACTCCTTTTTCCAACCTCTGAAATATGTGAAACTTTTCAGTACTCGCTGACATTAAACTTTGTTTTTTACTTGCGTATTACCATATCAAGCAAATTTATTTTCAATTATTTAATGTTTATAGGTCTGTTCATATTATATTTATTAAATTACATTTGGCCCGTGTATTGAGAACAGACTGAATAATTTATATATTTCATACAATAAATAACAATCTATTGTGCATTTAATATCACTACAGTTTCCAGGATATTATTTTCCTTATCTCAGACTAGAATAAAAAATTATTGAAAATAATTCATGCAATGAAAAGAATTTTTAACAAATTTGATATTTTCAAAGAGAATCAGATTAATGATTAATCAATATAAGCATATGGAGCTTACATATTCATTATAAAAAAACTTTCATTTCAAAAGTCAAATGAAACTGTTATTTCACAAATCGAATTGCTTAAGTAGACAGAACTGTGGTATCAATCTGGTTCTGTTTTAGGGAGAATGTGACAAATTTTACCAATTTAAACAATATAAAAATTATTGAAGAGTACAAATACAAATTTGTATTTGTACTCCTATGTACAAACCTGTTTATTCAAACAATTATTAGTTTTTATGTATAACATTTCAAGAAGTACTATATAGTATAGAATAAATGTAAACTAATCACAAATATTGATTTAATCAAAGAATGTGATAAGATATAGCTTCACTGATAGCGTGGTTGTAAGCACATTCAACACTTCACTTTATATCAGTTGTTTACCTAACACCACCACCACAACAACTTTTGAGAAAAACATCTTAAAACAAGATAAAAGGATGCTTTACATGGTAGTGTGAGCATCATCAGAAAGTTTTAAGAGATTTGAACGAGGTAGAATGAAAGATCGAGGATGTGAAGACCTCACCATAACAATTATTACTGGAGGACTACGAAGGTTCTTAAGAACACAGTATGAACAAGTTCTTCACTGTAGTTCCATATATTTGTACAGATGAGCTTTGTTTTGGGCAGGATGGCTCTGACGTTTCTTGTGATGTAAAGGAATAATAAGTATGATGATGATGATCATAATAATGATATAATTTATACTGATATAAGTGAATTCAGTGACTTGTAACCGACATCGATACCACAAAATGTAGTGCATGAATAAATACAAAATTTTTACAACCTCTTCTTTGTAATGTTACAGTGCCCTAACAAAGTTTGGAAAAGATTAATTCAACAGAAATGCTGAAAATAAATAATTTAAATAATATGTCTGTAGACGCACCAAAATCATTAGTTTTCACCTCTCTCCAAGAGTACGTGGTTCCAACAATATACAGTGCATAACTGTCTTGTTTGTACAGTGTAAATATAGAAAATTCATGGATTATTTCAAAGAAAATACTCTTATTTTATTTCATTATTTACCACAAATGAATAATGATAAAAGTAGAAACAAATTAGTAAACACCATAATTTATAAAAAGAAGCCAGAAAATATTGCAAAAATCACCTCATAAGGTGAAGTTCATTCTATCATGTGAAACATTCTTCTTTGTACACTTGCATAAATTCCCTTATTCGTAGGCTGTTAATACTTTTTGTCAGGTTCAGACATCCTTTGTAGTGGCCGTTATCAACTATATTTCGTTTGATGATTAGTGTGTTTCAAGAGGAAAGAACTCTGCAGTGATGTAAAGGAAATCATCATAACTTTTGGTTTACGAGGCTATTCTTTAAGAGAAATTGGACGTAGAGTGAACAAACCCCATTCTACAGTCAACTACCGGTACATGTTAAATAATTTTAGATACAACTGTTCAAGAAAGAACCTATCAAGGAAAGCAAAAGAAGCTCAATGACAAGGACGAACGTTTCATAATTCATCCCAAAATCAAGTACTCCCAACATTCGCAAAACGATGGAACAAGTCACGCCAGATAAACTGTCAAACAAAACAATTCGCAGAGTACTGTGGAAGTTGGCTCACTCTGGGCAGCATAGCATGAAAGAAGCCAGTCATAAGTAGTACTAGTGGTGCTGAAATAGCAGTACTTTTTCGCCATTTACTCTACAAATACTCATATTTTCGAAAAATTCAACATGACCTCATTTGAATATCTGTTTTTGATGAACACATTTCATAAAGAAAAAAATTGTAACTTCACAACTGTAGTTGTAGGAAGAGATTTTCCCCCCCCCCTTCAAAATCAGGCATTTCAACGAATATGAGCCCTTCACCATTCTCTTAAGCATCTTTTATGCCACCTAAGGACCCACTTTAATAAAAAATTGTGCGATTTTTAAGAAAAAAATTGTTTAAAGAAAATAAAAATTGTCTATGACGCAAAATTTTGCAAAAAAATATGCATGGTTTTGAAAAATCGGACATGACCTTATTTGTTTTTGAAGAACACATTTCATTAAGAAAAAAATGTATCTTCATAATTGTAGTTGTAGGAAGACGCTGAAAATATTTTGAATTTTTTCAATTTTCGAAAAATCAGGTTTTTCAACCAATATGAGATCTGCACTATTTTCTTAAACGTTCTTTAGACTATCCTACAACAAAATTTCATCAAACTTGTTGACGCCATTTTTTTGAAAATTTTGAAAAGGTCCCAAGGGCTTCATGTAAATTACCCCCCCCCCCAAAAAATTAAAATATCGGTTTCAAATTCAAGGGGCCATGACATGAGCCAGATCGATCGGGTAATATAAATTTTGGAGAAAATCGGCTGAATGGTTTAGTCGCTAGCGTTGTTCACAGGCAGGCGGACGGACAGACACGTTTTGCCGTCAATCGATTTTTCGGTATCAAGGAGCGGATACACGGATTCTGCCTGCATCACGTGTTAGAGGATTTTTATTTAAATTTAGCAACTAGATTTACCTACTTTTTCGCTACCAGGGCCCTGTAATAAAAGTTTTTCTGCCGAAAATTCGCCGCTTTTTCGCGCAGCATTACATCACTTTCTCGTCTTAAAACATTCCTTCTTAAGTGCGAGAAAGTAAAAAATGGACTTGCCAGAATTAGGTTCTGCAGAGAGCACGAAAATAAAGATACGATGTTCGCTAATACTACTGTTATTTGGTCGGATGAAACAAAAATAAATCATGGTTCTTATGAATTCCGGACGATATGGAGAAAGGTACATACGGCCAACGAAAGTTGCAACACTCTGCCTACTGTGAAACATGGAGGAGGTTCTGTAATGGTTTGAGGGTGCACGTGATCTAATGGGGATGGAACTGCAAATCATCGATGGCGTTATGAACAAATGGAGATACTTAAATATCTTGAAGAAAAATCTTACGCAGAGTGCAGTAAAAATTCAATTAGGTCCACGATACATTTTTCAATAAAATAATGTTCCCAAGCACACTGCTATCTGCAAAACGGTGGCTTATATTGCAGTGGCGTAGCGTGACTCGCATGTTTGGGGATGCTCAACAATAACACACAATATGTCACTATCAACTACTTCATCTAATAGGCGAACGCAACACAAGGCAGACACACTGGAACTACTTCCACGATCTCGATTGCTTACGACGGTGTAGGCGCTTCCCACAAAATCCTCACAGCAGTCAGGACTGCCGATGTCTTGAAAGCAAATTATCCAATGGCTCAGCTTTAATTCTTAAACTCGAATGGCAATGATACCACTTGTTAATTTATACATTGCAGATTAAAATAATGTGTAATCTATTAAAGAAATAATTCAATTTTTTGGATATTAATTAAGAAATAGTAGACAGGCACTATTTCTACAGTTTGTGCCCATGACCAAGCGAAGACTTCCGAGTGAGAGAGAGATAATTTACTGACCGCCTGAAGTGTGCTGCGCTCTCGCGCAGAAACAAACAACTTTGCTCATTAGGCTCTTTCCGCAGTGGATGCTAGCGTAAAGCAGTCGGTTTTCTCTGGGTCAGGGATGAAGAGGGGAAAGGGGAACCTCGCCATCTGCGCATGCGTCATTGCTCGTCGCAATCTCGCGGCAGACGCTAGAAGCAATTTATGTTCCAAGCAATCACAGGCCAGCTTCAACAACCCGCCGAATTCAATCGTTGGAAATCAATTTAAAACCAATACAAAACGCGTTTCGCTCAATGCACCACTTGTAAGATTATCAATACAGTATTTAGGGTTCTTTATTAATATTATATACGTAGATGCTCAGCATCTGTGTCCCCTAACGCTACGCCACTGTTATATGAACGTGCCCAAGCAATTGCGAAGTCCCCCACCCCCTAAACCCGACTGAACACGTATGGGCTGATTTGAAGAAAAGGATGCATTCAAGAAAACCTTAGTCACTGGAACAATTAAAACGTGTTGTGGCAGAATAGTGGGAAGAAACTGATATGAGGTATATTCAATGCGACGATGCAAAGCAGTTCTCAAAGCTAAAACCTTCAGCTTTGAGAACTGCTTTGTCCAGGTATTAAATAATTTTTTCCCTTCCGAATTCTTGAATATTTTTTGTAATTTTCTGATAGTGTACAAATGAGACTGTTGCACAGTCAATCCAGATTTTGTTCAATTATTTATTCGAATTTTTATTTGAAAGCAAATAAAGTGTTTGTTGATTGATTTTGTTTCCTCAGACTTAAAGAAGACAAAAAATATAAAATAGTGTAAATATTTAATTTTTAGTAACAAAAAGTAAGTGTACAACAAGATTGTTATACACTATTCCACCAGAGGCCAGTGGCACAACTGCTATCTAATATTGGCTCCTAATATATTCTGCCAGAGGCCAGTAGCGGTGCAGCAGAATCGGTATGTAATAGGTTCGCTAGAGGTCGGTAGCAATGCGTAAGATATTTTTAATCTAATAGCTATCTACTGTAAAATAAAATAAAATTATTTCATAAAAATGTCGACCAATCACATTACAAATAATAATCTTAACCACCGAGGTTTATATAAAATTGATATTTTACCTCTTTTACACGAACTGGATATGAAGAAAGCATGGGAACGCTGAGTATTTTGCTAATAATAATAATAATAATAATAATAATAACAACAACAACACGGAGTACACGACCTTGCGGTTGGTGGTGGAGCTTGAGTAGCCCCATGAGCCTGAGAGCATTAGTGTGGTAGCCTAGCTACCGGTATGTCCTCCCTTGCTGAATAGATTGAAGGTGAGGGGGCTGACGAAGAAGTATTCCATTTTGAGGAGAGTGGAAAGTATTGTATTACATTTTGAATATTGTCTAAGATTATTGTATTTGTAACTTGCCACCGGACAACAGTCCATTTGCAAGATAATAAAATTATTATTAAGTAAAGAGGGAAGGGTCATGAACCTTTGGACCTCGTGTTATCGGCCCATGGAAGGTACAGAATAGAAACTGGGTTGGCACACCAGACTACTGATTAGAGTGGAGACCCGAACCTTGCATTAGCCAGAGAAGGAGGCTGCCTTCAGAAGTCACTGAAAATCCCGTAGGGTTTAGTAATGCCGATTGGCGATCGGAGGGACCCCTGGAGGGATGTCCCGAGGCCACTGTGGGTCGCAGTAACGGATGGCTGGAAATAACCCATGGGTTAAGTGTGATCTCGAACTCGAACGTGCTACCTGCGAATCTTCACTTGAAACCAATGAGCAAAATGTATAAAACAAGAAATGTAATGAATCGTGTTCATGCCTTGTTCTACCAATGTCCCCATACCTGCTCAGAAACCGTGCTAATATCACCTTGTCGACATCTGACCATCCCACGGATGTTAGTCCCAGGTACCCAGAGCCGGTAGTAGCTCGAAGCCATCGTCAGAGATGAACCCGGGATGAATTGAACGAGGTGACGTGGTGCCCTCACTATACAAAAACGAAAAATGGGGACTCGGAAGTAGAAGTTTTCAAGGCATGGAGAGAGCGGAACCCAGATATGAGACCTACCCTAGACTTACAGAAGTTTACCAGTCAACAACGATACATACTCATACTCACTCAGCAGTAGAAAATTAACAACAGAACAACTTGCTGAGCTAAATGCTCGGTATGTTCTTCGATCGAACTACTCAGATGACGAACAAGTAGAACTTTAAAACGATGGTCCTGTTGAAGGTTCATCTCTTTCCGATGGAACATACGTCAGTGGCGAAAATTCATCTGGCAATGAATCACACGATAAGGATATAATGCGAAATCTCTTTCGACGAGAGATAGGAAGGGTTCGTCAACTTCCATTCGAATCTCGTGCACTGTTGAGAATATTCGAAAATGCAGACGCTAAGAGAGTGATAGAGACAGCGAATTCTGTCTTAATGAGGTGATACAGATCCCAGGTAGAGATCTAGGTATTACTGAAATCAATGACATTGTGAATGCAACTCGATATCTGATATCTCAGATAATTTTGGGGCCAGGCAAGAACACCAACGGCCGACGCCAAAACAGAGTAAACAGCCCTGTACCCCCATGAACGAAAGAATTATGAACCGAAGAGCCGGCGTGAAATATCACTCTTAGCTTAGGGGTCTTCTAAATCAACGCACACCTCTAAAGTTCAATGAAAAAATTCAATGTTGAACAAAAAATACCAAATTGAAAATAACACAAGCGGGCTAATGGCAGAGTTGGGTAGTATCGAAAATACATGTATTTAAAATACGTATTTCGATACTTTTGTAATTTGTATTTTGTATCGAAAATACATATTTGATCATGTATTTTGTATTTGTATCGAAAATACTTTCTAATAGTATTTTGTATTTTCAAAATACAAAAGTACTTTTTATTGAGCCACCGTTGAAAATTAGAACTTCAATATATAGTTAAATCTGGATAACACAAAGGCCGATAACACAAATTTTGTATATTTAGAAGCCAGTAAGCTGAAGAAATTGTTTTTGGAGGCATCAGTTAACGGATTTTGGAGACCATCACACGGACGTTACATTATATTGTCACATTATTCATCACTGTCTGGAAGGGAATTCGGCACATTGGCTAAAAGCTTGTGCTTGCGCCGTTTAAACAATTTATGATTAGAACGCGGAATTTTAGGTATTAATATATGCGTTTTAGGTGCTTAAAATAAGTTTTTTCAGCATCTCAGTTAGACTTTTTAAATAGTAGAATAGGCACATATAAAACATGAAACTTAAAAGAAACACGTTTTTATCATTTATTATATATACCTCAACGATAAAAACATAATTAAATATTATGTAGAATCAGTATTCTATATTCTAGCTATGAATAAGTTTAATTGTTTGTCCTCTAGTTAGAATTATTCGTACAGTATTTTGCCTCACAATAAATTACAAATACTTCTCCAAGTTTTCAAGGGACAATGAATGGCACTTATCGGTAAAGATCACTTTTCTTTCGCGGAAATTCAGTAGATTTATTTTAGCAGCGGTGACAGACTTTTCCACGAAGTCAGGAGACTTTTATCGCAAGATCCTTGTCCTGTATTTTCCTTTCTCGCTATCTTACAGATTAACACAACTTAAAATTAATAGCATCCGTATTTGAACTGCCAACATAGAAGAATGTTACAAGAAGCCACAGACAAAAGAAATTAGGCAAATTAGTCTCATTTTAGGTTTTTAAAAGTAAAATAGACTCTTAAAAGTAAAAATAAAATAGGCATTAATGTTGAAATAGGATCTTTTAGGCGCTACAAAATTGACGGGGTTTAGTTCAAATAACTCTAAAATGTACATACAGACTTCATTTATCACAAGGTACCCAGGAAAAAATAGGCTTTTGCCTAGTTATTCACGGTCTACTTATGATATAGTAAGCGTGGAAATTGATAAACCATGCTATTCTGGATGGAACATATTTCACTGTTGTTGATTTAGGTGCAAAAGGGAAAGTGTCATGTGAAATTTGTAAGCCTGACAAACAGACAATAATAAGTGGTTCCTAAAATGCGACCACAAATGTTAAGACACACTTAAAGCTAATAATAAGCAATATAGCAGTAAGCAATAAAGCAGTATAAATTCTAAATGCACAGAATGATGTACAAGAGATTGAGACTTTCACTGGTAATTCTTTTTACAACAAAATTGATCATTTTTCACACATTTTAGAGATTTCATCCTGGTGTGATAAGTGAATTTGATAACTATAAAGATGATTGGTCTAGAACAGGGTTGTCCAACTGGCGGCCATTTATTATGGCTCGCGAAAGGTCATTAATCAAAAGTGGAAGTCCCTTGCATCCATGTCGGGCGAGAACATGTCGGGCCAGTGATTCGAAACGGAAGAACAGTTCTCTTTGCGGATGATACAACTATTCTTTGCAACAAAGAAACCGTAAATAGTACAATATCAGATGTTTCAAATTGGTTCCGTAATAACAAATTAATAGTAAATGAAAAGAAAACTGTTTCAATGCAGTTTTCCATTTCAAATAAAAAATTCTGTGCTCGATTGAAAATGAACGGTGTGCCATTCACTGATGTTAAAGTAACAAAACTTGTAGGTCTATCAATTCAGTCAAACCTCAAATGGAATGCCCACTTAAATGAATTGAACAAAAAATTAAGTTAATTATGCTAAGCGTTCAGAATTCTTTCAAATTCCGTCAGCCTTGTCATACAGCTCGTTGTGTACAGCTCGTTGTGTATATTTTGCCAATGTCCATTCCCACCTGAGATATGGCATAATATTCTGGGGAAACACATCTTATAGCTCCCAGACTTTCAGATTACAAAAAAGAATTGTACGAATAATAAGCAAATCCAACCCACGTGATTCTTGTAAGTCTCTCTTTATTAATCTAGGAATTTTACCATTACCTTGTCTCCTGATTTACGAATCAGTAGTTTTTGTCAAAAATGACTTACTTAAGGGCGGGAATATATTTTCAGCAAACGCCGATGTCTATAAGTATAACACACGACGTAGTAATCATATTCACCAAGTGGCAGTATCAACAGCTCACTACAAAAAATCCACATACAATTCATGCACATTACTCTACAACACTTTGCCAGAAGACATTAAACGATTAAATTCAATAGAAAATTTTAAGTCCCAAGTAAAATCTTTTCTGCTGCATAACTTTCTATACAATTCGAGACTATACCGAGCATCAAAAAGGAAAGTAGCATTAATTTTAACAGTGATAGTTAATGTAATTATTTATCATTTGGACTGTATAATTCTAAAGAACCTCTAAAAGTATTGTACCACAGTTTCTAGGTTGATGGCCCCCATCTCGATCAGGTTTTTCGTCCAGTTTCCCTGATCCTTGAGCAAATGCTGCTAGCTATTGTCGCGGCAGAAAGTATTATTCTTTCATGAAGAACATGCGGGTTCAGGGCAGGCATTTATAACTAATTTACCTATGAAAATATATTTTGTTATATAGGAGCGAATATTTTGTCAACAAAATCTGAAAAAAAAACGCTCTTTTCTGTATTCAAAATTCGACTAGAATATGGTTTAGAATAGAGATCACAGAATTATGAAAACGTGCACAAAATTCACTTCTCCCCATAGCTCGTCACACAGTTTTTAACTGTTTTTGACGTAAATAAATAAAAAATAAAACATTGTGCGTCTAGCTCATGCGCCCTGTGGGGGTCAACACCTAAATGTAACTAGTGGTGCTAAAAAAGCACGTACTTTCACGCAAAATTATGCGAAAAATACTTGAATTTTCGAAAAATTGTACATGGCCTTATTTCAAAATCTATCTTTAAGGAACAGATTTCATTATGGGAAAAATCTCTATATTCAAGATTATAGTTGTAGGATGACACTGAAAAAAAAACTTTTGCAATTTTCGAAAAATAAGAGTTTTCAACGAGCAAGAGACTTGCACCATTTTCTTAAACGTTCTTCACACTATCAACAAAATTAAATAAAAAAAACCATGCTGCCACTTTTTTGAAAATTTGGAAAATGTCCCAGGGGCATCATGTTCCCCCAAAAATTAAAATATCGAAAATTCAAGGGGCCACAACATCAGCTAGATCTATTGAGGAATATCAGTTTTGACGAAAATCAGCTGAATGGTTTAGCCGCTAGCGTTGTTCACAGACGGACAGACAGGCGTTTTGCTTTCATTCGATTTTTCCGTATCAAGAACACACAGAACATGGCTTCTGGCTACACCACGTATTAGAAGATTTTTTCCAAAATTGGCAACTGGATTTATCCAATTTTTCGTAACCAGGGCATTGTTATAAGATTTTTTTCTGCCCCAAATTTGCCGTTTTATCGCGCAGCATTGCATGACTTTCGACTGTGTAAGCGGTAGCAAGAAAGTAAAAATATATTAAGTTTAGATTTAAGACTTTTTTCTAGTAAATTCACAAATTCTAAATCATCCTATGTGTTTCCCTGCGTTATGCATGGTACGGTCTGATATTACGCATGGTTCCATTCTCCCATTCTTCCATTCTCCATGAACAATACGTGGAAGTGAGATGTGGATAGCCCCAGTAATAAGTTTTATTTGTAGCCCTTGAGGAGGACATCCTTGGTCTATAAGATCAAATTAACGTAAGAGGAAAATGAACAGCACTGGGAATAGTGATAATAATGCCAAGAAGTTAAAACAAACTTGTTTATCATCAGGTTTCTTCAAATGAAGGAAAAAGAAAAAGATCAAACAAAATTTGATGATCTTGTTACAAAATTCGTTATCAATGGAATGAGATCCTTATCAATTACAAGAAGAAAGATTAGTGATACACTGTCTGAAAAACTAGTAGTGTTGAAAGGAAACGTGTCCAACTGTAAATCATAACCAAGTTTTGAGATATTAATTGTGATTCTGGATCACTATTGGTTGTATTTTGTATTTTCAAAAGTATTTTAAAATACTATTTTGTATCCAAAATACTTTTTTCATGTGCCTTGCCCTACTCTGTTTGTTGAAGACTTTTGCGCCTACCGTTATACACTCATTAACTCACATATTTAATGCATCCTTCCGGACCGAAACATTTCTGGACATAAGTAAATTAAAAATTATTGGCCAATTTCGCGTAAATCCGTTTTTATTAAATTTAAATATTAGAGTGCCTAATTTGCGTATAGAAACCTACGTCGTACCTAAAGTACGAATGGAAACCTTTCTTAGGAAATATGAAGCGTTTTCAGATTGCGAACGTTATTTTATATAATCAAAATCTACGGAAAAAGCAAAATTTTCTTTTCTTGAAGATGTCGCCTCATCCGTAGATCAAAATGAAGCACCTGAACTATTATTTTTAGATCTTCCAAAAGCTTTTGAGGTCAATGACCATAACATTTTCCTTTCAAAATTACCTTCGCACTGGCATGATGGGACACCTTTCCGATTAATTGGCAATTGCACATGGAATCACGCAGGGTTCGAGTTTAGGCCCTATTCTCTTCCTCCTATACAAAGGCGATATGCCCTCAGCGAATCGAAACGGAAGAATGATTTTCTTGGCGAATAATACGAATATTCTTTGCAATAATGAAACAGTAGTACTATAGATTTTATTTTTTTAATTTTATTTATTTGTCAAAAAACAGTAAAAACTGTGTATGACGTGTGGGGAAAGAAATTTATCTGCGCACATTTTCTTGAGGGCCAGAATTTAAAAAAAAACAAAAAACAAAAAAAAAAACAAACGAAAACATGAATTTAGAAAATAATTATTTTAGAAAAATCAAAATATTTGAAAAAAATTTTTTCCCGAGTTATAGAAAATCAATTTCAACTGTAAATGAACTACAAGCAAAAGGAGTGCTCAACAAAACGTGCGCATAGTGAAGCTACATTTACGTCCAGAAGCAAAACAAGGGGCCATCTCAGCATTTGCTCAATGGATCAGGGAAACTGGACAAAAACCTGATCGAGATGGGGGTCATTGACCCGGAAGCTGAAGTACATTACTTCTTACAGTCGTATTAAATATTTTTTTGAAAATGTATACAATGCAAACGTAAACTAATTCATTATATATCTTTGTTTTGTTACATTAAACATTATTTTTCTTTTTCACGATCAGTGTAGTCTCTAATTGTATAGAAACAGTTTTGCAGCAGAAAAGATTTTACTTTAAACTTAAATTTGTGTACCCGACTTTAATTGTTTTATGTCATCTGGCAATGCGTTGTAAAGTAACGTACATGTATTGTATGTTGATTTCTTGTACTGAGCTGTTGATACTAACACTTGATGCACATGATTTCTACTGCGTGTGTTGTAATTATAAATATCAATATTGCATGAAAATATGTTCCCTCCGTTAAGTAGGTCATTTTTGACAAATATTACAGATTCGTAAATAAATAGACAAGGCAATGGTAAGATTCCCAGTTCAATGAAAAGAGGCTTGCAGGAATCACGTGGAAGGCATTTTTTCATTATTCAAATAATTTTCTTTTGCAATCTGAAGGTCTGAATACTACAGGATGAGCTTCCCCAGAATATTATGCCATATCTCAGGCGGGAATGTACATTTGCAAAATAAACGCAATGAGCTGCATGAAGGCTGACAGAATTTGAAAGAATTCTGAATGCGTAGCATAATGAACTTAATTTAGTGTTTAATTCTGTTATATGTACATTCCATTTTAGGTTTGTTTGAATTGAAAGACCTAAAAACTTTGTTGCCTCAACATCAGCTAATTGCATATTGTTCATTTTCAATGGAACATGCGATTTCCGATTTGAGATGCAAAAATGCATTGAAACAGTTTTTCTTTCGTTAACAATTAATTTGTTATTATTAAACCAATTTGAAACTTCTGAAATTGTACTATTTACTGCTTCTTTTTTGCAAAGAACATTTGTGTCATCAGCAAACAGAACCGTTCTTCCATTTTTAATAGACGAGGGCATATCGTTTACATATAACAGAAAGAGAATAGGACCTAAGATCGAACCTTGCGGGACCCCATGCTCAATTGGCAAAGAATTGGAAATATAACTATGTAATGTCCTTTCCTGCCAGTATGGTATTTCTACCCTTTGAGTCCGATGTTTAAGGTAAGAAGTTATCCAATCTAGGGCAATACTACGAATTCCATACGAAGGTAATTTTGAGAGCAAGATTTTATGGTCAATAACGTCAAAACCTTTCGAGAGATCTAAGAATATTCCAATGGGTACTTCATTTTGGTCTATTGATGAAGCAACATCATTGAGAAAAGAAAAAATGGCAGTTTCCGTAGATTTTGATTTTCTAAAACCGTGTTGTGAGTCTGAAAGCGCTCTGTTTTTCCTGAGAAAAGTTGCCATTCGTAAGTAGAAAAGCCTTTCTAAAATTTTTGAGAAAACTGACAAAAGAGAAATTGGCCGGTAATTTTGAATATCATTTTTGTTCCCTTTTTTAAAAAGTGGCTTAATTTTTGCGGTTTTGAAAATATCTGGAATTATTCCTGTACATAAAGAAGCATTGAAAATGTGAGTTAACGGATGTATAAAGGCAGGTGCACAAGTTTTTACTAAACAATCCGGAAATTCATCTAAACCAGATGAATATTTATTGTTTAGTTTACTGACTATTCTGAGGATTTCGTTGGGAGAAGTCTCGGGAATAAACATCGTATCTGAAATTTTTTGGGAAGTGTAAAATGTTGAAATTTGTGATTTTAGTCCCTTCGTGAGATCAGACGCAATTCTGGAAAAGTGTTTGTTGAAGAGATTGGCAACTTTTTCCGGATTACTCGTTTCTCTTTCATTATCCTTTAAAATAACATTCTCTACAAGGTATCCAGATGATGTGGTTGTATTTTTTACGATATCCCACATTGCTTTAGTTTTGTTACTAGCGCTCAAAATGTCTTGACTATTTTTCATTATTTTTGCCTGAACTATTACTTTTCTTAAAATTCTTTTATATTCTCGGAAGTATATATGGAAACCGGGTGATACGTTATGATGTTTAGAAATAAAGTAAAGCGTACGTTTGTTTTTACACTATGTTCAAATTCCTTGTGTGATCCAAGTATCACTTTTGCTTGAAATGTTTAATTTTCTCTTTTTAAGAGGAAAGCACGCGTTAAAATGAATTGAAAGCTTGGAGAAAAATAAATTATATTTTTCATTTGTGTCAACAGCGTTATAAACTGCGTCCCATGATTCCTTCATCAAGAAGTCCGTAAATAATTTTATATTAACTTTAGTGAATGCTCTGCACATACGTGTATTATTTATTGTGTCAGTGTTTATGTTCTTAATAATTGTAAGAATGTGTGCATGGTAGTGACTGTAACCTAAATTAGTCATTAATTCACACTTAATTGTGGTTTTGTTAATTATAATTTGATCTAATGCTTTTTGTGATTTAAGCGTATTCCGTGTAGGTACATTCACTGTAATGTCTAAATTAAAAGAATGAAGTAAATTGAGAAACTGCTCTTTTTCGTGGGATTCGCTCAGAAAATCAATATTGAAATCTCCACATACAACAATGGATTTAAAAGAGAGTTTACTAATATTGCTCAGAATTATCTCTAGATTTTCCAAGAAAGTGAAATAATCTGAAGCTCGCTTTGTTGGAGGTCTGTAAATGCAAAGTAAGATAATTTTGAGCGTAGTAAGATGTACTACTGTTGTTTCAAAAACTTTTTCAACTGCATATAAATTGAATTCTGACAAGAAGGTAGAATCAATAAAATTTCTTATGTAAATACACGAACCTCGGTAAGCAGGGCCCTTATTTGATTCCCTCGCCCTACTATACGATCCTGCAAGGTAAAAGGTAAATACTATCATAGATGGGATGTATAGTGTTTCGAATTGATTCCGTAATAAAAAGTAAATAGTAGGGCCTACACGACGTTTCAATGCAGTTTTCCATTTCAAATTAACAATTTTATATACATGAAAAAATGAGCGATGTGCAATTGAACGATATTAAGGTAACAAATTATTTGGGTCTCTCAGTTCAGTCAAACCTTTCAAATGGAACGTCCATTTAAATGAATTAATCATAAAATTAGTTCATTAAGCTATGCATTCAGAATTCTTTCAAATTCAGTCTCCATACTTCTCTTTGTGTATATTTCACAAATGTTCATTCCCGCCTGAGATATGGCACAATATCAAGGAAAACACATCCTGTAGCTCATAGAATTTTAGATTAAAAAAGCACGAATGATAAACAAATCTCACCCCTGCAATTCTTGTAAGCCTCTCGTTATTAAGCTAGGAATTCTACCATAATCTTGTCTCTTGATTTTGGGATCAGTAGTTTTTGTCAAAATAACATACTCCAGTGTGGGAACATATTTTCGGTGTATACCGATTGTAATTATACCGTAAACCGATTGTAAATACTGTCTGTAATTATAACACTCTAGGTAATAATAATCATCAGGTGTCACTATCAACAGCTCACTACAAAACGTTCACGAACAATACATGTACTTTATTTTACACACTGCCAGATGACTTAAAGGAATAAAATCGGTACACAAGTTTAAATGCAAAGTAAAATCTTCTGCTGAATAACTGCTTCTATATAATTAGACTTCACCGAGCATAAAGAAAGTATGTAATATTGATTTTAACAACGATATTTAATGTATTAATTAGAATTGTACAATATATTTCTTAAGACTAAATAAGCCTGTAACAAAAGTTGTACCTCTGCTTCTGGGTCAAGACGTGCATCTCGATCAGGTTTTTCGTCTAGTTTCCCCGATCCTTTGAGTGAATGCTGAGATGGCCCCTTGTTTCGCTTCTAGTCATAAATGTAACATCACAATCAGTGCAAGTATTCCAGAGTTCAGTGGGAAATTATCGTTATCCATGTTCTCTATTCTTTCACGAAGAGCACGATCATGACGGAAAGAAATATTTCCATCACGGGCACGATGAAAAATAAGAGCCAAAATATGTTTCTGATTTGCCGGTGCATAGTTTTTATTATACGGGAGCAAATATTTTCTTATCCATTTTTGTCAAAACGCTCTTAGTTTTGAACGATAAAAAAGAAATTTTAAAAAAGCGTACTACAGAATGAGGGAATCATCAAAAAATGTAATAGAATGTCCAAAAAGGTCTTACTTTGAAAACCAGTGCTTAAGAAATGTAAAACTTAAGCGCATCATTTCCAGGTTATACTTGGGTAAAGTGGTAAACCCGCGTCACGTGTACTTCGATGGGAAAGCGAGTTGTTGCGTCACGTGTGTTGCAGGTTGCATGTGCGCGTACTTTTCCTCCTGTGCCATACTATGGCGTCATAACAGTCGCCTTTTAGAAAATTAGTCGTGCATTTCAGTGTGTCGAAATGCACATGGGAAATAGTTGGCAGGCCGGCAGGCTGGCCTGAGGGTATATTAGCCGGCCGGACGAAAACACTTTCTTCTTCTGTTCTGGGGCTCGTCCGTAGGTCGTCGTGGGTGGTGCGGCTCGAGGCACGCCGATGTGCTGGCTACGGGGGCAAGGGGAGGAAGCTGGAGCGCATGCGTCGTGACGTTAGGCAAGCCGTCGTGGTGACCAGTAAGTTTCCTTCTAGTAACGGTCGGTGAAAAAATCCATTGTAAATTTGTACATAGAAATTTCAGGTGTCGGTGCACACTAAGAATAAATAATCAAATTTTACAACCGTTCACGTCTGTGTTTTTTCTGTTATGGCCCCGGCCATGACGCCACAATACAAACATATTTATGCGTCTAAACCTGTTTACCGCAGTTCTGAGAAGTAATCACCCCTCCACAGCAGTAGCACACTTAAAACGGGTTTGTGAGGATAGTTTCAAAATAAGGTATAAAACTGTCATCTTTCCTATGCTTATTGCATATAAGATTAAGTTTTCAATACACAAATGCGAATTTGTGATCTTATTGTGATATTCATCGAAAAAATATACCCCGTATCTTTGGAAATAGTGTTTTAATTTTCATAATTACGCATCAATTTCTACAAACCATAAAAATTGAGCGCTTTAAGTTGAACTTCTTCACTTGACAAACTAGAGCTTTAACAACACGTATTTTCTCGCATTCTTTGCAACTTTTGCAATGTTCAAAAAATTTGCAGAGTTCAACGAAAATGAAACCGACGCTATTTTGTAAGCGTCCTTTGCTCTATCCGAAGAAAAAATTGAAGAAACATTTGGAGCCGTTTTTAGAAAATATTTTTTAAAAACAATCTTTTGCCTTGCCCTTATTTCATACAAAATTGCTCCACACCTCATATTTTGAACAAATAGTATACGACCTCGTTTAAAGACTTAATTTTGAAAAACTTTCATTAAAGAAAAAAATCTTAAATGTTGTGATGGAGTAAACACATCCAAAAAAACTGCAATTTTCGAAAATTCAAAGTATTCAACGAAAGTCGGATCTGCCCGATTTTTATAAGCGTATTTTTCTTTATCTGAGAAAAATTGGAGCCAGTTTTGAGAAATATTTTAAAATATCCTCGAAGCTTCATATACAGCTAAATGTAAAACTTGAGCGCACCGTTCAAGTGCTCAAAGCTTCATGTACAGTACCCCCCAAAATCCAAATATCCGTTTCAAATTCAAGGTGTCACATCAGCCAAATCAATGGGGGAATACGAATTTTACTCAAAATGTTATTTCTTCACAGACGGAGAATCAGATAATTTATCGTATATATGTATACACATACTACATACATACACACACAAGAATCATAACTTTTTCCGTATCAGGGACAAAATAAATAAATAAAAATCGAAAACTCGCCGACTTTTCCTGCATCATTGCTATACTATTACATTTTAATACTATAGCTGCACCGCTCGCAAAATATAAAAAAGAAAAAGAAAAGAAAAAGGTGGACGAACCATTGATGAAGTCTCAGAGGCTTCTCTCACCCTGCGGCAGCTGAGATTTCCCCTCTCGGCGATAACGATGCGCGGAGGCGACTGGGAGGCTCAGCGAACGCCTGACGGTCATCAGTCTTCACTGCCCTCGTCGTCAGAAGAGGAATTCGCACTGTCAGGAGTATCCAAAGACATGACCAAATCATCATGGTTGTCCATCACATCTGAATTGTTACATGTCGCCTCTATTCCCTGCACACGCTCGCAGCATTTCTTCCATTGTTCAGCGCTATATCGGGCACACGCTTTTCTGCAAAACCTTTTCCTTTACTTTTAAGGGTACGCCGATTGTTTCCGCTGCCACGCGCCCTTTTATATCCCCAAACAAGTTCTATTGGAATAAGATCTGGATGGTACGGTGGAAAACAGAGGGATGTGGCCATGTTCAATGATTATTTGACCAACGACGTATTGTTTTTCAGTGTGTGTACTTTGAATTATTTGTAACAATTGGACTTTCGTGAATGATGGATCAAAAGCAATTTCATGATTATTTAGCAACTCTACTATATATTTTTTCAAAAAAAAGCAGTTTGGCTTTCTGTCAATTTCGGAACAATGGTATTTTACGTTGTCCACTACTACAACAGAGGCACGGAACAACCTCAGGAACTCTTTCAGTCACTTGGTGAAAGTTTCTGCATTCATTGGCGTGTGATAATATCCTGCTTTTGTTACGAAGAAAATATCAACTAGGCATCATCAACACATCCGTATTTACCTCCCCCATGAACAATAATTAATCTTTATTCTTTGCCTATTCTGGTTGTAACTCCAATTTCTTCTTCGGACTGCCCACATGACGTTACACTATATGATGCTTGAATGTATGTTTCGTCGATACAGACAAAATAAAACCCTTATTCCCTGTATTTACTTAAGGATTTCTTGTAAGTTACGCATTGGCCATATTACAATATCGGGGCGTTCGATAAGGAGTTTTCTATTGGACTGACATCTTTTCCACTTGAAACCATGCTGCCGTTATCGCATTCTGAGGAATTCTCTGCCACACTCGATAACCCCGTCTGCCTTCAGTGCTGTTAATAACTTCCAATAGTAGGACATTCCTTTTTAATGTATAAAAGTAATGAGTTTTCTGCCTTCTAGTTGCATCTGTAGAAATATTCACTACGACCAGTTTTGTTCTCTCCATTTTCTTTCCTTTCGGAGTTGAAAACCCGAGCTAACTTTTTTTTCTAATTACGGCTTTCACTGTGGATTCCGAAATACCCAGGGTCGTTGTAACATGCTGTAGGGCCCTAGGCTGCAAAATGTAATGAGCCCTTGGGCTGTAGGATAATTCATGTACATCCAAATATAATTGTGTCTTTGAATATTTATTTTATTACTAAATATTAATAAATAAAAAATGTGTTATATACATTATAAAAATTATATATTAAGTTTGAAATTTTGACTAAACCGTTCAGCCGATTTTCCCAAAATTGATATTCCCCAATCGATCTGGCTTATCTCGAGGCCCCTTGAAATTTGAAATCGATATTTTAATTTTGGGCGGTACTTTACATGAAGTCTCCCGGACATTTTCAAAATTTTCTCAAAAACAGCTGCACATTTATTCTTTCAATTTGTTGTAACAATAGAGTAAAATACTCTTATTAAGGTGGCATAGGTCCGATTTTGACGGTTAACTCTGAATTTTCGAAAATAGCAAAAGTTTGAATTTTATTCGGCGTCTTCCTCCATCTACAAAATTGCAGATAGAGATTTTTCAATCAAATAAAATTTGTTCTTCATAGTGAGTTCTTTCTTTAAGATAATGTACATTTTTTTGAAAATTTTAATAGTATTAGCCAAATTTGGGTGCAATATGTGCAATTTTTAAAGAAATTACAAAATCAAGATTTTCTCAAAAACGACTCCAGATTTTTTCTTTAAACTTTTAGTAGAGATAGTGCTAAATGTACTATTTTATTTATTTAATTTATTTCAGATCGCTGTGAAACATCTTGGTCATAAGCGATCACTACTTTACAGTTTTACATAATAAAATAATACAGTTTCATAAACAAACATTACAATGAGAAATTTAGTAAACATTATACAACAGATATTTAGCGAACAATATAAAACTCTGATTTCATTCAATATTACAGATATGTGTTTTTTTGTTGCAATAAAGGAACTATTAAATATATTTATCTAATTTTGATTCGCATAGGAATTTAATAACCTTTTTACACTCTGGAGTGGAATTCAATAGAGAATGGATAACCGGATCAATTTAAAATTTTTTTCTGAGGTTAGTAGTAAAAGGACATTCCACTAATAAGTGGGATGTAGAAATAGCTTGACCACAATTTGGACAGGGAACTGGATTCGTCTTTTGAAATAAATAACCGTGACTCAAATTGAAGTGGCCAATTCGGAGCCTTGATAAAATGACCTGATGTTTTCTTTTAAAGTTCAAAAGAAGGAGAGGAGGATCTAGTACTGAATTTCTAACTTGATGTAATTTTGAATGTGTTGATTTCCATTTCGAATCCCATATTTTTAATGCTGATGATTGAAGAAGTTTTTTAAAGTCTTGAAGAGAACCAAAGATGGAGTTATTGGTTAAAGGGAGTTGAGAAGCATTCTTTGCTGAGGAGTCAGCATCTTCATTTCCCTTTATTCCTCGATGAGAAGGGATCCATGCAAGTGTGATGTTACAATGATTTTGGGCCAAGGATAGAAGACGTTCTTGAATTTCTTGAATGAAAGGGTTTTTGGACAGTTTATTTTGAATAGCGTAAATTACTGAAAGTGAATCTGAGAAAATAATCAAATCTGACGATGTTCTGTTTTGTAAATAGAGATCTAAAGCTTTAATAATTGCCCAGGCTTCGCAGGAAAAAATAGAAAAGAAGCCTGGTAAACGAGTAATATAATTAATTTGAGGGTGATATGAAATTATAGAACCTCCAGCGCCACCTTCTTGTTTTGAACCGTCTGTGAAAAAAAATTGGTTATTAATGAATTTGTCTTGAATTGAAGAAAAATACGAAAAAATAGCAGATGAGGGTAAATCTGAATGTGGAATATTTGTAAAATCTAGATTAATTGAAGGAGTGAACGAGGACCAAGGAGGAATGGGATTTAATCTTTTCTGATAAAGTAATGGAGGGTCAATAGAGAACTCAGAAATATATTTGGAAATTCTTATACAAAGTGATTTTGGAAGAGAAGGAAATTTATTGTAACCTTGCTAATTAAAGGGTTCAAAAATATATTTGTTAGTAGGATTAGAAGGAGAAATAAATGTTGAATATGAAAATTTTAAACAATTTAATTTCCTCCTTAACTCTAGAGGAAGTAAACCAGCTTCAGCAAGAAGACTAGTAACTGGACTGGATCTAAATGCTCCTAAACTGAGACGACATGCCGAATTAATGATTGGATCTAATTTCTGTAAAAGAGTAGGTTTTGCTGAACTATAAACTATTGAACCATAATCAATTTTTGGCTGAATAATTGATTTATAAATGTTGATTAAAATATATGTATCTGCTCCCCATTTTAATGATGATAATGTTTTTAATATATTTAGTCGAGCATAACAGTTAGCTTTCAAAGTATTAATGTGATATTTCCATGAATGCTTTTCATCAAAATAAATTCCAAGAATTTTGCAGATATTGGTTCTCTTTAATTGCTGATTATCAATCATTAGATGGACCGTTGATTGAAGAATTTTCTGATTTCTTGAAAAAATAATAAATTCGGATTTATTTTTTGAGATAATAAATCCTGAATCTTTTGCCCAAGAGGTGAGTTGATTGAGAGCTCGTTGCATTAATTGAATTGTTAATTTTAGATTCTTACCGGTACAAAGAAGGGTAATATCGTCCGCAAATAAAAACAATTTAATTGGTGGTTTTATTACAGTCGACACTTCATTAATTGCTATTAAAAAAAGGATAACACTAATAACCGATCCTTGAGGTAAACCATTTTCTAATTCCAATTTGGAAGAAGTACAATCATTACATCGTACTTTGATATATCTTTAATTAAAAAGTTGTTTATAAAAGCTAGCATATTTCCAGTAATTTTCATTTTTTGTAAAATAATAAGGAGACGAGACTTAGATATCATTTCGTAGGCTTTTTCTATATCTAATGAAACCAATATCACATGATGATTTTGAGAAAAGGCATTACAAATTTCCGTGTCTATGTTCACCAGATGATCTTGAGTTGAACGAAAGGGACGAAAACCGCTTTGGAGTGGAGAGAGAAGATTATTTGTTTCTAAATACCATTTAAGTCTGTTACTAACTAATTTTTCCATTAATTTACACATAGTACACGTTAAAGAAATTGGTCTATAATTTGAAGGATTCGTATGATCTTTATTTTGTTTAGGAATAGGAAGAACAATAGATTCAGTCCATTGATGAGGGAAAGATTGAGATATCCAAATTGTATTGAAAATATGAAGTAAGTGTTGGATTCCAATTTCAGGTAAATTTTTCAAAAAGGAATACGGAATATCATCAGGACCAGGAGAAGAGTTGGTAATATTTTGTAAAACTGGAAGGAGTTCTTCTATAAGAAATGGTTTATTAAAATCGTCATCATTATTGAAAAATACTTGGCATAATGAATCTTGAATATCCGAAATATTTTGGTTAGAAAAAGGAAGAGAATTGACGTCATAAATGTACTATTGTAAAAAATTGTAAGCCGTTTTTGAGAAAACCTTGTTTTTGTAATTATTTTAAATTGGAAATATTGCATGCAATATTGCGCAAAACTAATAACATTTTCACAAAAATTGACATGACCTTAATGAAAGAACTCACTTTGGACAACAAATTTTATTTAGACGAAAAATCTCTATCTTCAATTTTGTAGCTCTAGGAAGACGCCGAAAAAAATTTCAAACCTTTGCAATTTTCGGAAAATTCAGAGTTAACCGTGAAAATCGGACGTATGCCACCTTAATAAGAGTGATTTACTCTATTCTTACAAGAAATTTAAAGAAAAAATTTCGAGCCTTTTCGAGAAAATTTTGAAAATGCCCGGGGGGTTTCACGTAAAGTACCCCCAAATTTTGAAGAAAGTTTTTCAAAATCGCAGCGCCTCGAGTGGAAGCAGATTGACCGGGGAATATCCATTTTGGAAGAAATCGCACGTATGGTTTAAGCACTAGTGTTGTTCACAGACGGACGGACACAGACGGGAAAGTAAAAATAGTTACTAAGCAACAAAGTTTTGATTTTATTTCATTTATTTTTGTAAAAAACAGTGAAAACTTTATGAAACATTTGGGTGAGAGAAGTTTTTTTGTGCAGCAGAATCCCTACCCCACTTTTTACTTTCCCGTATACGTACGTATATACGAAGTATATACATACGCGTATACGTAGTATAGGGAAAGTAATATTCACCTTCCCTATGCGTAGTATAGGGAAAGTTATTTCGAGATTTTAACGGAAATACACGTTTTGGGGTCCCCTGATACTGAAAAAGTTTTTTTTTTTCAAAACGTCCATCTGTCTTTCTGTCCGTCCGTCTGTGAACAACATTAGCGCTTAAAAATTTGAGGGTACTTTACATGAAGTCCCCCGGACATTTTCGCCAGTTTCTTAAAAACTGCTCCAATTTTTTTCTTTAAATTTCTTGTGAGAATAGAGTAAAATACACTTATTAAGGTGGCATGAATCCGAATTTCACGGTTAACACTGAATTTCCGAAATTTCAACAGTGAATTTTTTGGGGGCTCTTTCCTACAACTCCAAATTAAAGATTGATATTTTTCTTTCAAATAAAGTTTGTTCTCCACAGTGAGTTCTTTCTCTAAGTTCATATATTTTTTTGAAAATTTTAGTAGTTTTTGCGCAATGTTGCGTGCAATTGTGCAATTTTAAAAAATTACAAAGACAAGATTTTCTCAAAAACGGCTCCAAATTGTTTTCTTTAAACTTTTGGTAGGGATAGTGATAAATGTACACTATGAGATGACATAAACGCCATATTGCTCTATTCTTTTGTTTTTTCAAAAATTACAAAAATGTACTTTTTTTATTTTTTTCTCACGTCGTGAATATTTACATTAGCGGCTATTTGTTGACATTATTATATTAATGAGTACATGTGCTTTAGATAATGTCAAGTAAAGTTTCTCGAAAACTCAACCGTTTTCTGTGAAAACTAGCTCAAAACTAGCTTAAAATTTTCAGAAACGCTCAAACCTCACTTTCTCAAAAATGGCTCCAGATTTTTTTCTTCTAACTTTTCGAATAGTGCTAATCGGACTCTTTAATATAACGTTAATTAAATTGTGGGGCATTTTTTGTTTTTGCAAAATTACACAAATGTGTTTTTTTTTTAAAGATCTCTCACATGTTTAATATGCACATTACCAGCAATTTGTAAATAATATTGTATTTGTTTAAGTGCTTGAAATGACGTCAAATGAAGCTTTTCGAAAACTTCAAAATTTTCTGTCAAAATAGCTTCAAATTTTGCATTTTTAGTAGTGCTTAAACGCCATATTCTTAAAAACGGCTCCAAATTATTCGAAGAAAATTGCCAATTAGGACAAAGTGTTACTGTTCATTAATATTCTAAAGCAACATTTCCGTTCTACCATTAGGAAACCAAAAAATTAAGAAAATGTCAAAAAAATGTAATTTGGGCGGCGGCAGATGGCGCTGGCAGAGTATGTGGCAAGTATGAATAGCTAGTCGAGACCAATGGAAATAGAAAACGAATACAGGAAAGTCTCCCATTCTGTTGCACCACTAGTTTTAATTTTTGGTTTAAAAATAGGTAAATACTTTACCTATTAGTGCCTATTATACTTCATCTATTCATTTCCTGTTTGGTTTCGTTTTTCACCCACTTTTTCAACCCATTAAAAATTGTACAAAATTTTTAGGGAGAAAATTTTCATCATCTATTATTATGTGCAATGTAAAATTGGATGGAATATTTGATGGCATTCTTTTAATGCACTGATTGGCTGATTTATCATCTGTGAAATGTAAAACAGTAAGTCGCATGAACTCCTCTAAAATGTATTGGAAAGTTGAAATAAAAGCTGTTGATTATTACTAGTATGAACACAAGCCTAACATAAACATGGAGTAAATATGTGGATATGTGATACTATATGGCCAGTTTATGACAGAATTGTTGGCATTACATAACAGATGAAAAGAATCTTGTATTTCTCAAGAGTTATTTTACATTTTCATATGGAAAAAGTGCTGAACAAGGAAGATGGGGTTACAGATTCAATGAATTAAATTAACAATTGTATTGAAAATAGAGAAAATATTTTTATGTTCTTATATTCTGGAAATGCGGATATGGAGAGGAAAGAAAAAAACCCTCTACCAACTGAATGTATACTGAAATTGCTCCAAAAAAACATTTGCACGTGGAATAGCAGTTTGAAAATAAGTCTACAGAAATATGAAATTCTCAAATTTTATACTTGTTTAAACTTTTCTCTTAATTTTATAATAGGTTAAAACCAAACAAGACAAAATTCCATGTTTTGAGATATTTCACCAAGTTATTCCCTACATATGAAGACCTTAGGACAACAACATGCTATGCCACTATATGTAAGTTTGAGAAAAAGGGAAGTAAAGGTTTAAACATTCCATTCCACACATTGGGATAAAGAACATTCATTTATGAATTACACTGCCATCTTGCAGTGGATCTTTAAGATAAAAGTCCAACATCTAGATAGGGTCTACATCTATGGGGTGTCGAAATACACTAATAGCTCAAGTTTCATCAGAAATGTGGTATAGCATGTTATTGCCCCAAGGTCTTCATATGTATCCTATCTTCTAGTACATTTCCACAAGTGCCAATCACATTCAAAGATATAGGGCAAGAAAAAATTATTATTAAAATGTGTTATCTGATTTTTTCTCTTGATTAATGGTTCCTAGTTATATCACAATTAAACAAAACATTTTTTCCAATTCATTATTTTAAATACTACAGGATTTAAGTTTACGTTATGACATTTTTAAACAAAAAGTGTTGAACAATTTTTCAGCTAAAGTCATGATACAATCATGAAAATTTGTTCAAGAATTGTATTAAATTATTTTTTCTTTCAAAATTGTGCTAGTAGAGCAAGAGTAAAACAATTTGTACATTGAAAATTTGAATCCCTCGTGTTGAAAAGACAATACATTTTATTTGATAATTTCAACAGTGAGTCATTTACATAATTTTGTTATGTAAGCACACTCATAAGGTTACTAATATATTAGAAAAAAGTTAATTTTTTTTTTGTATATTGCATTCATTTTGCAACTGAGAAGATTGTTGGAATTAATTCCTCAAGCATCTTTCTATGTGAGCTTGAATTTTAAAGGCTCATTATTCTACAACAAAATATTTGGAGTACAAAGGCATACTTTTTAATCATGTTTTGAAGGACATTTTATGACATCAGCACCACGGCATCACTGTCCATTAAGTTTATTGTTGAACAGTACCAGTACATGGTGCACAATATAAAAAGATGCTAATTTTGAAGATAGGTATCTCAAAATGACAGAACATTAGGGAGCATGTGACAAAGGTATTAAGTTGTCAACTTCAAGTAAATAAAATTCTGTTTCTTATAACTAATGTGGTCTCAAATGCACTCTGAAATGTATAAACATACCTAAATTGTTTTGTAGTTTTTGAACCACCCGTAAATACATTCTTGAAAAGATTGCATTGATCTTATTTCCTTTATTCTCTTCAACAAACACAGATTCAGCAGTCCCCTGACATACCCACAATTAACAGACAATGCATTCTCATGTTCACAACATGGTAACTGTTCTCATGTTAGAATATATATATTTTTCAATAAGTTTCAAAATCTAGTTAATCTAATACATTCTTTAAATCTTTGCACATACACTCTACATGGATAATTCGTATGATACAAAATCTGCAAGAGTATGAATCTTTGTTGCACATATAAAATTTATGTACAATCCACCAGATAAATGCTTATTAAAATCCTGAACTGAACTATCAAAATCGCTAAAAGCTTTTGTTGATCCAAGTAGTGGTGTAGTTAGGCGGGGGCAGGTGGGGAGGGGGGGGCGTTCTGCCTTGGGTGATACCAACTAGACAATTTTATAGTTGGAATTATAAAATTTTAATTGATTTATTTAAAATCATATTTTCATAAAAACATGCACTTGTTAATTAGTTATACTTTGTTTTGGATTATTTATTTAAAAAAATATATTTTAATTATCTTGAATTACATGCAGTTTTTTAATATATTATAAATAAATGCCATGTACAAATATATTTTTATTAAATACTGTATAAACTATTCCTTAATAATTTCTTATATTTAATTTATGAGGGGGTGATATCATTAATTTTGCTCTGGGTAACACCAACTGAAGCTATGCCACTGGATTCATAATTCTTCCTTTGTGGCAAATGAGAGGCCAGTTAACAGCAATAGTGTAGTAAAGTGAAGGAAGCAGTGACACTGAAAATTATTTATATGGAAGTAATTTGAACATTTTAATGCAAAATTACAAAAGTAAATTTTAATGATATTTCAATCCTATAATGTAATCAATATTTTTTCTGATTTGAAATTAACATTAAGTTTGTCATGAAGTTTCACATGCAAGGTGATATTCCCTTAATTTTAAATAAATTTTATTCATGATTTTATTACAATTAATTCTGAAAGTTACTGACACTTTCCGTATCAACATAATTATTAAAAGTAAAAGCTAATTTATAAATACATAATAAATATATTGAAAACAATAAACAAATATATAATAAATATATTATATAAGTTATTTGTTTGTTTTTAACAAAACATTTATAGTTTTTTCTAATATATGAATTGTGATGTATGTATGACAACGACCTATATAAAATATTTTGTATACGTGTGGTGTCACCTAACTAGCAAGTTACAGTAATTCCAAATTCTTTGAAATTTTATTGAAAAATTTTCATTTTTATGTAGTAGCTTTACACTTACAGGAAGATTTGTGTCCGGCCAAACATGTTACACAACAGATTCTTCTTGTGACTCCATCTGCAGAAAGGTGTATCTAAAACACTGATAAATAAATTCGTGCAACTTAGTTCACACAGGCCAGAGAGATAACACAGGCCAGATAATATGTATTAATTCCTGTTAAGATCACATTACTGCACTTCACCATCCTCGTATCCTACACACAACACCTGCACAACACGGTATCCGAAGAACGGAATTTCATCGTGTCGCGAAATAAAATCGACAATGACGAAGGAAGGACCAGAGGTGCCAATGTCAATGATTTTTCTTAAATTTTTCAACATCTGTAGGATTTAATATATTTTTTTTTAATGTAATAAGAAAATGCCTGAATATCTACCAAGTACAAAGTGTTGATGGTTCATACGGTAAAACTAAAATTTTATCTATTATTTTCATTATATATTCGTAAAATAAATTGGGTATATTGCACACATTGCTGGGAATCCCAGACATGTTACTTATATTGTCATCTTGCGTCAGGAATGGGAAGCCTGCAGTTCACTACTTGTACCGTGTTTATCTCCCCCGCCATTTACTACTTCGAAATCATGATTGCAGGCCCATTAAGCCTTCTCTAATTTGATGCCACCAATACTTTTAGGTCAAGTTGATCCGCGACGACAACTAGCTAGATAACATGTGATTATGTACAAAAAAAATAAAAGTTCCAATATGGTGCATTTTCAATACTGCCAATCTCCTCGAATTGAAACGCAAAATTACGCACACCATAAACGCAAAATTGGATGGCAGTGCCTCATGCAGCGTATTTAAAAATACGCATTTAATTTCAAAGATGAATATAATCAGAAAACATTTTATTAAATGAGTATTCAATGCCATAACTACATAAGTCCAATTTATGCATACTTCGGTTTTTCTTTCTTGGCGCACGGGGGTGTGTCAATTAATTGGAATATCTCACGGTATTTTCCGTCGTTCTCCATTGTGCCGCCAGAAGTCGCGTGATCGCCAGCACTGCTCGATACAGTCGCGATCATGCGATTCGTAGCGGCACAACCGCTACCGAGATTTTTTGCCTCAGACGAGGTCAGTTGTACAAATTAGTACTTTAAAAGGTCATGTACCATTTTTTTTTTGAAAAACGAGTAGTTGTTGCGTAAATTGCGCTTCAAATTCACAAAAAAAGTTTCTCAAAAACCGCTCCAAATTTTTCTTTAAATTTTCTCCATGTGTGTAATAAGGGACGGTAAATAAATAAACTAGTGGTGCTATAGAATGGCACAGAGTTTCTCGCTGTAGTTATTTTTTCTAATGTCGTTCGTCGGATATAGGATTTGGAGTAAAACCTTCACCGCTGCCTTTCTTTGTCGCCCAAAATACATGTTTTTTGCATGTCGACAATTACCGGCTTCCTAATAATAGAGCTGATTACAATTACGTTTTGATTAATATGTAAGTACTCAGTCCGCATCTCAGTCCAATGGCGAAGGGGGTTAGAGCGGTTTTGGAGCTGAGCGCTTCACTTCGGAAGATGTCGGGTTCGAATCCCCCAAGACCCAGATTTAATATGATGAATGTGTGGTTGCAGAAAAAAATAATTGAAGAGTGTAGAAACTTTATTGAAAATCATTTGAAATACTTCTACTCACGAATAGAATCAATGCAGATGAATATACAGAACTTGTCTGTGTTTTCTTTTAAACACTTTTTTCAACTCTGTTATTTGATTCTGAAACGTATGTCATGTCAAATCAATCGTCGTCTTGTGTATATCTGTATGAACCAATTTAAGTAAAATTATGAGTATTTCAACGTTAAATTGAAACCCAATATAACCAGAACGCATGCGTTCAACTTACATATCCCTAACGGTTCCGAAATTATTATTACTTTCTCGCCTTACGAATACTTCGTAAGAATAGAAAGTTATGTAATCGTGCGCCGGGAAACGGCGAAATTTTCACCAGAAAAACTCTTATAGGTGGGGTCTGGTAACGAAAAAGTGGATAAAACCTGTCGCTAAATTTAGAAAAACTAGTGGTGCTATAGAATGGCACAGACTTTCTCGCAGAACTTAGTTTTCTAATATCTAAATTGAACTAGTTTTTCTGTTATGAATGATTATCTTCCTAGATACCTTCTCTGAGCGCTCAAAGGTCATTTATACTTCTCGTATAATACACGTACGTACGTATAGTATAGGGACAGTTTTGTAATGCGCGAAAAAACCACGGATTTTCGGCAGAAAAAACTCTTATTACAGGGCCCTGGTAACGAAAAAGTGGATAAATCCACTGGCTAAATTAAGAAAAAAACATTTCCTAACACGTGGTGCAGGCAGAATCACTATTTTGTGGGTCGTTGATACCGAGAAACGAATTGAAAGAAAAACGTCTGTCTGTCCGTCGGTCCGTCCGTCTGTCTGTGAACAACGCTAGCGACTAAACCGTCCAGCCGATTTTCTCCAAAATTAATACTCTCTGATCGATCTGAATGATCTCGCGGCCCCTTTAATTTGAAACGGATATTTTAATTTTGGAGCGTACTTTACATGAAGCCCCTGGGACATTTTCAAAATTTAAAAAATGGCGCCAACAATTTTGACTAAATTTTATTGTTGGATAGTCTGAAGGTCATTTAAGAGAATGGCGTAGGCCTCATGTTGGTTGAAAACTGTGATATTTCGAAAATTGAAAAAATTGAAAAATTTTCGGCATCTTCCTACAACTACAATTATGAAGATACATTTTTTCTTAATGAAATGTGTTCATAAAAAAATTGGTCTTCAATTAAGGTCATATTCGATTTTTCAAAAACAAGTATTTTTTTCGAATAATTTTGTCAAACATACTTTTTTTATTTTATTTAACTTTTTTAAAACCACACAACGTTTTTTATTAAATTGGGACCTGAGATAGCACAAAGGAAACTTGCAGGTTACTCCAAGAGAATGGTGCAGGTTACATGTTCGTTGAAATGCCTGATTTTGCATAAATTTTAAAAAATTAAAAAATGCTGGCGTCTTTCTACAACTACAATTGTGAAGACACGATTGTTTTTCTTAATGAAATATGCACCTCAAAAACGGATCTTCAGATAAGGTCACGTTACATTTTTTGAAAATATGAGTAGTTTTTCTATAATTTCCTGACGAAAAATAGCCCGCTCGGAATTGAATGACTGCGCTTCGTTTTCGTCGTTTTCTTACAACTACAATTTTAAAAATACATTTTTCTCAATTAAATGTATTTATCAAAACTCCATTTTCAAATAAGGTCAGGCTTAATTTTTTCAAAATATGAGTAGTTTTTTATAATTTTGAGACAAACATAATAGTCCGCTGTAAATTTACTGCGCTTCGGACAGCTGGATGCGTCGTAAATTAGAATTTGCAATTTTGTATATTATTTCCTTGTTCGTTTCTTACATTCGACCTTTTGTTATACATTTACACATTAATATTTCAGAAATTGCTTATTTTGAAATATTTGAAATAAAAAGTAAAAAAATTTAATAGCTTTCAGAATAGCGACAATGCAGAATGGAATTCAGTTTGCGCTCGCGAATGTCTGTGAATTACTTGTCATTGTTGTGACCTGATGGAGCCGTATGAAAAGGAGTTATAATTGTCTAATTTATTGATATTTACATGAAAATATTTTTTTTTGCACCAAATGCTGTACCATTTGTAGTGAGTAGAGTATTTGTTGCATGGTTGTTCAACTTATTAAGGTTCAGATTGTCATGGAACTATTGAATACAATAACAAAAAAGCAAGGTCCAATGAGTATTTATTGACAATCATCTTATTATTTTAGGTGATTGTCACCTAAAAAACTGTCACCTCCCTTCCCCCTCATCCCTCCCCGTATCCCTCCCGGGGCTGTTGACCGGTTCCCGTCACTCCTATCGTGCCAACCTCAGTGACACGACCCCACGCCGACCAAGGCTGATTGTTGTGACGAAAGGTTAGTGTTTCCTGTTTTCCATTCATCTCGTACTCGCATTCAATAACTTTTATTTGTGGTAGAATTTAGTTCGTACATGTAGATAGTATTGTAATATTTTTGAATTGGTTTCTTTTGTTTTATGGATAATGTTTTGAGATAATAATTCTATATGTTGACGAAGTCCTTAACGTTCAGTAGTTGTTGATGTAATTATTTTATTTGTATTTTAATGTTATCTTTATTTTAAGATCAGATTTTTTATTTTTATTTGAATTTGTTTTGTAGACAATGTAAACGACGACTACTTTTCACAAGTAGTCGCGAGTCATCTTTCCAATGTGAATTGTGCCACACCTTATGCTTAATGTAATTAGTGATTTTTAAATATGTAAATGTATCAAGTTTTAGAGTGTATCTTGTATTGTTTGTGTTTTACAATATATTGGTTTTTGGTTATACAATGTTAATTTTATTATTGCAGTGTCTGAAGTTGGAGAAAGTGTATGTCTCCGAAACGTTACATTTTTACTACTGATTAAAATAATAAGGTGATTGACAATAAATACTCGTTGGACCTTGCTTTTTTGTTATTGTTTTCTATTTGTTGCATGATTTTCGAATACACTTCTCTAATCATGGCCCTATGGAATGCATTTCTATATTGTCCAGGGCATCAGGCTTCTTTTTCCAATATAGGTTTACAAACCTTTGTGTTCTATTTTTGTGCAGTTGTAGAATTCACATAGTTCTGACAACACTGCGATGGAAACAGTGATTTGGCCGTTGCCGTAGTTGCTTCTTAGTTGATTTGGCCGTTTTCAAATAATAGCTAAGATGTTAGTAGCGCGTAAAGTGCAATATTTCAGTACTACGTAGCTGTTTCCAATAACGCGGGACAGTATATGCTGTTGTAGCATCACTGGTTTTTACATTATATGGATTTTTCGGCTTCCTAATACGAGAAAATGAAACCACCGTACACTAATTACTATTATATAAGTGTAAATGTAATGCATAGCCATTGTGGTCGCAAAATTCTCTGTTGTAAGTAAACAAAGTTCGGAAGTAATGGAGTATTCTAGAAACTTTATTTAAAACCATGTTAAGCCATTAGAATCACGTATATTGATAATTACGATAAACGAATATGTTTTTTCGAATTTTCAACTTCTAACAATGTTTCACATCTCTTCTTGGATTTGTAAAGCGTATATACCATCGTATCAGTTGTTTATCATGCATTTACCATTTTATAGCACGTCTCGATTTTTTTTATGTCTGTTGGATACATACGGTGCTAGGGTGGCGTAGTGGTATAAGTGCCGATTCGTTAACTTTTAGGATCGGATTTCGAGTCTCGGAACGGAAAACGTTTGCTGGGAGAAAACACTTTTGCTGGTTTATGAAGTAGTGGAATAGCGTTTAGGACCATATGGAAGCAGTGCGAGAAAGTATATGCGTGGAAGCTCCACTAGTTTCTATTATTATGAAAAAAAGCTTAATTTTCAATATTTTCAAAAACGTACTTATGTGGGCTAAATATTTTCATTTTAAACTTGCTCCCGTAACTCCTATAGTTCTTTGTACGTGCCCTAAAGTTATAATATTATATGTTGAAACCAATCAGCCCAAATATTGGTTAAATTGATTTTCAGCCATCGGTTGTACGAGATTCCACCGCCAGCCGGTCGCTCGCGCGCCGCCGGGCGGCCGACGATTTTTCTTATCGGTGGTTGGGAGGGGTGGAGAAGGGGTGCAATTCTTATCTCGAGAGTGACGTGTGCGGTAGGGGAGAGAGAGGGAGTGCGGGACGACGGGGCAGAAAGTTCTTAGACTTCGAGGTGGAAGGTTGAGAGAGGGGAGTGCGGGACGATGGGGCAGAAAGTTCTTGGACTCCGAAGTGTAAGGTTGACAGCAGAGTCAGAGATGTAGCCGCGAGTCAAGTCAATGAGAAGTTGTACCATGCTAAGGCGGCCTTCGCCACCCCTTGTTCTTGTTGCAAGCATTGTTGTTTTGGGCGAGGCTATTTTTCCAACGGACTAAGGTCGGTATTTCGATCCTTGTATGTTCTACATAGGGTCGTTTCTACACGAACTGTCAGACTGCGTGAAACTGAGTTTATTGTCTCGCAAGAGGTGTGTATAATGCGTAATAAGACCAGTGGCGTAAAAGTGCTGCGGTGTTTTACGGGGACACGAGGGAAATAATCTCGGAACTAAAGTGGCCGCGCATTCCTTACTGGAACTGAGAATTTTGAAGCAATTAGTTATAGAATGCAGGCTGGTGTAAGGCACGTGTTCACGCAATTCACCGTCAGAGATAATTTTAGGGGCCATTAACGTTATTTCTAAGAAACTTCTTTTGAATATTCTGCGTTTTCAAGAAAACATTATTGTTCATTTAATTGAATGGAGATTTTTTGGGGGGATTCTAGAGAATTTCGTTCACGAAATTATTTGCATGTGTTTTGATGCAGTGTATAATGAGAGACAGTTAACTGCAATTTCCGTAAACGGAAGGTACTACGATATTGAGTCATGCGAGAAGTATGTGTCCTTCACTCATCCCAACCGGGATTTAATTCTTTCCATTTGTTGAGCTTCAACTTGTTTTGTCACTGAAGATATTGCTAAGTTGTGCAAATCTTAAAATCAATTCGTGATAACTTTGCATAATTCTCCCTTTTTGATATTTTTTTGAATTGTGTTAATTTTTGTTTGTTTGTGTATTTTCTTTGTATCAATGTTTTTTGTCATTCCTCAAGATTTTTTGTGGTTTCGCTTCAACGCGTATCCAATTACATGTTGTTCTGTGATCACGACTTCGTGTTTTTTTCTCATTTGAAATATTCTGATGAGCCACGATCCCACTAAAATCCCCCGAAATCGACAGCACGTTTGTTACAATATAATATATATATTCATTCTTTTATAAATAAAATTTTTACGTGTTCCTGCAGTGTTTATATGCTTCTGTAATGCACGCTTTTGCATAGAAAGTATTTTTTCAAACCAACTTTTGAGTGATTATTGCGGCTCGGCCATTCGAATAATCCAAAGAGTTTATGAAACAAAATATGATAAAAATTGTCTTAAGAGCTATTTTCGAAGTTTCGACGTTTCCTCCCTAGACTCATGTATATTCAGTAATTTACGATTTCTATGTGAAAATGTAATTTTATGTTAGAAATCAAATTATTACATGGGAATACTTCACTCTTGAATTCAACACCAGGCCGGAAATTTGTTCGAAACTTCTTAAAAGTGGATGCATAATAACCTAGCAGAATTATTGCTTCTAGTCGGCAAATCTGGCAATCTATATTTCCAAAAACTCGTTGCAGTTGCGGGAGCGTGGTTGAAAGTGTAGGGAAGGTGTAGGAAAGTGGAGCACAACACTTTTTAATATTGAATTCAGATCAATTTTTAAGACAATAAAGGAGTAAAAACAGCATTGTTGATTTTTTTTGTCTTCAACAGCTCTCAGAAGAACAAATTAGTGGATGTGAAGGACTAACAGTGTTTGTTAGTCCCTTGACAAACACAGGACACTACCTTATTAATGTGACATATACAGGGGCGGATCCAGCCGATTTATTTTGAAGGGGGCCATCGCAGATTTTTGTTAAATAATAAACATACTTGTTATTATATTGTATATTATTTATGTACTGTAGATATGATGCTATACAAAGTTATTTTTAAATAATTACATAATTCGAACATAAATAGATATTTGAATCAATTTTGTCAAAGGAAGATGAACGAAAATTCCAGGTTTTGTGGGGGCGGGCATGGCCCCTATCCCCCCCCTGGATCTGCCAGTGGGCATATAAACGGAAGAAGATTTTTGTAGTGGCAGCCTTGAGAGGCTGGAACGTTTAATAACAAGTTCTGAGATATTACATGGCGCAGTCGTCTCTTATGCCAGGGTGCATAGATTAAAGTTTTGATGTGTGAAGATTTAAAAAATCTCAGAATGGATAGTTTCCGACAATCTAAGTGTCTCAATCTTGAAGGAACTACCATTTAAAATGGCGTAAGTTTCAACCAAACTATGAAATCAATATGACGGTGATGGGTAAAAGAGGTGATGTTGATGAAAGAAAAGCTGTGATATTCCTCAATTTCGTTGCGGAGAGACGGTAGAATTATTTATTTACTTATTTATTTACTTGCTTGTTTATTTCCAAATTTGGGCAATTTTAAAACACACTTAATTTAACTGTTGAACAAACTATTGACGTTGCAAACATAATAGCAGCATTTGAATCCTACTGCAATCCCACGAAAAATGTGGTTACAAAAGTTACGGTTACAAAGGAAGTCAACAAGAATAGGAAAACTTTGAACAATTCATGACAGAAATAAAGAAATTAGTTAAAACTAGAGATTTTGGAGCACTAGAAGACCAAATGATTAGAAATCCTATTGTTTTGGACACCCGTGTTCCTCTGTTATAAGAAGGACTTTTGCGAAGAAGACTTAATCTCAAGAAAACAATTGACTATTGCAGAGCAGCAGTGGTGTCAAAAATGCAAGCAAAACGTTTTCACGATAGGCCTATAGAAACTCTGAAAAAAGTGAAAGTGCATCGTTCAAGAAGATGTAAACGAACACCAGCAGTTTGACAGAAGAAAGAACACTGTGTTCAACTGTGGAACTGTGTTCAAATGTGGCAAAACTCATGGACCTCGTCAATACCCATTGTATGACAAGAAGTGCAAGTGCGGAACTGAGAATAAAGTTGCGTTCGCTTGCAGTGTAAAATTCGTGAAAAATGTGTGGAAGAGTCCACGAATTTTTCACTACTGAAGAAATGTGTATTGATGAAGTGAGAACAAAAATGTAAATACGTGATATGTAAATGTTTTATTAGAAAATTAGAAAAATAAATTTAAATTACATTCAGATGTTGAAGTTACTATTTTGCCTAATTATTTGTTTAAAAAATTGATCGTAGTTCAAATAACATCAACTACAATTCTGGCATCGCGAACTCCATGATATCGTTTCTTCAGATTCTCTCGCTTTTGTAATTCGCGTATCCTCACGATCTTCGAATTTGGTATCCTTGGTTTCAGACTGGCATCAGTAGTAGGAAGAGATAAACGTTTTTTTAACGCCCTATGAGTAGCTCTGCTGGTGAAAATCAATCATCCCAGCGATGTAGCGAGAACACTTTTCAGCATACGATGTGCATCGTTGGTTTTCTTTAGGTTTCGCTGGACGTTTCAGCGAATCCGCTGCTCTGTGGAGACTGCGATTAACGTGGCATACTCCTTTGCAAATCTGTTAAATGCTCTCAATTTAAACGTGGCCCAAAATATGTGCCATTGCCGATGTGGACTGTATTAGTTGTACCATAGAATGCAAAAATAGAGTTTAGATGTTTAATCACTAGGGCCCGGATAATTATGTAATTACATATTTTCCTAAGGCAACTCTATCAAGTCGAATCAACGATATGTTCACGTTTTCCATCGGTTAGTGGCCAAAATCGTTGAGTTTTTAGTACATATATTTACATATTTTGCCCGAAATTACATATATTTACATATTTTACACAAATGAACATATTTTTACATATTACTAATTTTTTTCCATTATCATACATTTAAAAAAAAATAATTCTTTACTTTTCCTATCTGTTTTTGATAAGGAATCATCCAAACAAACAATTCAGCATTGTCAAACATTTTTTTCTGTAGCCCCCTCACTAAAATGAAGCTATTATTACGCGCTGAAATGAGTGTATCCATAAATGCCAACGATATTGGAAGTAAAAGGGGAAGGCGACGATGCAATCCATAGATTCTGTTCTGTTAGTTTCCAGCGCGAGTATTGCAGAGAATAGAAAGGAAGTTTGAAATTTGTGAAAACGATATCTTTAGCAGGCGATATCGCGTTCGCATATTTTAGAGGTCTCCTTTGACCTTTATACCCTTCACCAGGAACTACACGCACCAGCTCAAGAAGGGCTGTTGACATTTTTCTTTCCCTGATTTTTACATGCGTCCCTCTACCGTTGTTCGTAAATTATCTCTTTGGACCAAAAATCTGAAGTAAAATCTCGCTGTGGAACTGATGTGCAAGGAAATTGTATTGGCAAGGTTGTGATAGGTTTAATGAATGTTTGAAAGTGTAAGTCTTATTTTGTTAACTTGTGAAATGTTACCCAAATGCAACCATCAAACTATTACAAAACTTTTTAACAATACAACGGGATTTTTGTGGCCTAATGAAGTTAAACATAATGTCTTCCTTCCGGTACTAGTGCAGCGCCGTACATGTGCTAG
>JAHLJT010008446.1:243089527-243139080 GCA_031308135.1 Acheta domesticus | reverse complement strand
GGACGGGGCGGGCGCAAGGGCGCAGGGTGGCGGGGGCGCCGGGGAGGGCGGATCCGGGTGTGCAGAGGGAGCTTGAGCCGGGGCGGGCGCGAAAGAGGGGGCGGGGCAACTCCCGGAGTCGCGGTCTAGAGGCGGAAGCAGTGGCGATAGGCGCTCCCGAGACTCGCATCGCTTGCGACTGACTTGTAGAACAATGGGGTGGTTCTGTGGCGGCAGTTCCGTCGCCGAAATTCCTCGTTGGAATGAATTCATTGAGACGAACGGAAAAGGAAATTTGTGATAAATTAAGAATGGAACTTACTAAATTAAATCTCTAATGATAAAAGCGCTACGCGTTCGTCCATTGACGTGCTTCAAAGGTTTGTCTAATTCACCAAGGTAGTAGGGGGAGGATAAAGACATTCTCCCGCTCCTAGACATTTGACACATCCTCACGCCATTCATTTCTATCTTCTCACACAATCTCTGAATCCTCTGGTGAATATCTTATTTCTGTTGGTTTCTATTATCTATAAACAAAGAGGGCTTGCCCTTCGTCCAATTCTTCCTGGGTGTTCCTTTCCTTTTTATTGCTACCGTTCTCTTGCTACCACTTCAAATTGAACGTGTAATTTAATATTGACTTCTGTATATTATATTGATTATTGTCGTGCTTCCAAGAACGAGAAACATTTCATTAATTTACCTCTGGCTTCTTTACAAGTGCAGAACAGGGGAGAGTAGATGTTTCATGATTATACTGCAAAAACGAAACCCAACATACCTTGCATACAATTACGCCTACATACATGCTTCAGTAAAACTATGGAAAATTTGTTTTTAGTTTCTGGGATGATGACATCTAATTAGCAGTTTAACAAAGCGAGTTAATCGTTTTTGATGCTGAAAATGGGAATTTCTTACAAAAATTGTAAAGATGCTGTACACAATAAGTGATCCATTGTGATTTCAAGTAGTTTCTCGTGATAAGCAACATTGCAAGAAATAATCTGAATTAAGAGGCAAATAAATGCCGTAATTGCATAAAATAATATATCACTTAAATGTCTCATTTGATTATAAGAAAAAATCCTGTACTCCGAAGTTAAAGGGCTCTACATCAATTTTTGGTAATGTTACATATTTTAACACACTTGCTCCAATTTACTTGCAACGCTATGTCTATGTCCATTTACTTTGCATAGAAGATATATAAAGCCTTTTAACTGCTCTCCCTTAAAATTAGGTAAATAAGTCCTTTATCTACGAGATTCTGACATGAAGTGCTAACTTTATGCCAAAATAAGTAAATGAGCTCTGAATGCATACCACTTACACACTAATGATGTGCATTTTCACTCCAGTAACCTACATAAAGATCTATAATTTCTTAAGACGGTTCCACACATTCAGTGTTCGACGATTAGCTAGTGCTCGCCGAATCCCGAGTAGTGAGGATGTATTGCTTGCTATTTGTCGATCGCCAAACATTCGTTACCCTACACGCAGCATATAGGTCTTTTGCACACATCAAAGAAACGAACACTTAACGAGCACTTCGGCTACTACAGGGCTGGGCCGGCAGTCGCTTGCTACTCGTTGAATGCCGAATATGTGGACCTACCTGTATGTTATAGGTTGTGTGCTTTATGAATATATTGTAAGCCATTGATTTTGTGAATCAAATTAATACAATCAAAGATGCTGTGTTTAAAAATTTTCATTAATTAAAAAAGGAAGAGAGCGCCGCTCCATTTAGCTCCCGAGAAAGCACTGTGTTATTGGTTTACAATTTTTTAGAAGTGTCACTTCTGTTGTGCACCGACAATATTGTCATAACCTGAAAGTGAACATATATCAATAACTAAAGGTAATTGAAATTAAATTTTAAAAAAATACTGTTATACATAGTATGGTTTGCAAACTGTATCTAATTTCTGACATTATTAAGTACTTTACTTAATACTTTGTACACAGAAAGTACAGTGTTTCTGCAACAAATTGTGTCGGTGTTGGTTAGAAAAACTTTTTGTGTGTGCCTGTTATCAAAAACGGGATTTTTTCTTTCTCGTATACGTAGTGTAATCAAGATGCACGTTTTCGGGGGTTCTAATACCAAAGTCGTGTTTATTTTTTACCTTTACGTTATTCCTTGTTATTGCCTTCAATACGGAGCTCAATATTCACTGCATAAATTGCCTGGATCGAGAGGATCATGGTGACGAGGGAAATATGAAAACAGTTGAATGTTGTTACATGTCCTCTCTTGCGGAGGGAATTATGGGAGGGAATTGTAGGAAGGAAATATGAAATAACAAATCGAGTCAGTTAATAACTAGTTAATTAAGAAATAAGTAAACACGAATAATTAAAATTAGGTAAAAATAAAATCATGTAAGTAATACGGGCGTTAACTGATTCTAATGATCGACCGGTGACAAAAATCCCAAGGGCCAAAGGCCGCGGGCATTTTGTCGCCGCTCGATCATTAGAACCGGTACAACGCTCTTGGTGCATAAATAACTATTTTATCAAAACATTGTTCGTCTGCCCGTCCGTACGTCTGTGAACAAGACCAACGCCTAAATCGCACACAAAAGTTTCACCAAAATGGATATCCCTCTGTCGATATGGGGACGTCGCGGCCCCTCCTACTGGAATTTTTTTAAAGGGAGAATCCTTAGCTTGATCTAATAGAACATTTTCCATTATTGCTGAAAAATAGTTTTAGTTTTTTCTTACTTTCTTTGCTCAAATAGAGCAAAGTATGTTTAATAGGTATAGGTTCGATGTATGTTAAAAAATCTCTAGAATTTGAAAATTGCAAAAGTTCGTTCAGTTTTTTTGACTTGCCCTACTTCACGTTCAATGTTGAAGCTAGCGATTTCCATTTTTCCCTTAATACTAGTAGATCTTTAAATCATTTCACGTACCTTTTTTTTTAAAAAAAATAATAGCTGTTCTCGAGAAAATATGAAATATGTCGTGGCAATTTTTCGTCCTTACATATTAAATTTAGTGCAATTTTAAAAATTCGCTTTAGAAGCTGAACACAAGTCAGTGAAACAAGCGTTGTCAAGTGTCTATGCACTTCAGTTCAAATTATAGTACGGGCAAATAATTTTTTCTTTAAACTGTTTTAAAGAACAGAGAACAATACATAAAATTAAATGGCAGAAAACTTTTGAATTAAAAAATATTTTAGAACACCTCGTGCTTGTTGCGGAGGGATTTTCCTTGAAGTGGTTGGTGTTAGTAGGATAGAAGTTGCAATATTGCACTACAGTCAGATGCAGCAGAAAAACATCCGTGTAGATACATGCAAAAGATTCGAATAATGCATCATAATGTGCAATCTCTTTCAAATAAAATTGAATTTATCGAGGCAGCATTACAATGTGATCTAAGACAAATAGATGTTTTTGCTTTACAGAACATTGGTTGTCTCAAAATGATATAAATACACTCCAAATTCCTAGCTTTTACCTTGCAGGATCGTATTGTAGGGCGAGGGAATCAAATAAGGGCCCTGCTTACGGAGGTTCGTGTATTTACATAAGAAATTATATTGATTCTACCTTCTTGTCAGAATTCAATTTATATGCAGTTGAAAAAGTTTTTGAAACAACAGTAGTACATCTTACTACGCTCAAAATTATTTTACTTTGCATTTACAGACCTCCAACAAAGCGAGCTTCAGATTATTTCACTTTCTTGGAAAATCTAGAGATAATTCTGAACAAAATTAGTAAACTCTCTTTTAAATCCATTGTTGTATGTGGAGATTGATTTTCTGAGCAATATTGATTTTCTGAGCGAATCCCACGAAAAAGAGCAGTTTCTCAATTTACTTCATTCTTTTAATTTAGACATTACAGTGAATGTACCTACACGGAATACGCTTAAATCACAAAAAGCATTAGATCAAATTATAATTAACAAAACCACAACTACATATGAAATAATAACGAATAATCTAGGATACAGTGACCACGATGCACAAATTCTTACAATTACTAAGAACATAAACACTGACACAATAAATAATACACGCATGTGCAGAGCATTTACTAAAGTTAATTATAAAATTATTTACGGACTACTTGATGAAGGAATCATGGGACGAAGTTTATAACGCTGTTGACACAAATGAAAATATAATTTATTTTTCTCCAAGCTTTCAATTCATTTTAACACGTGCTTTCCTCTTAAAAAGAGAAAATTAAACATTTCAAGCAAAAGTAATACTTGGATCACACAAGGAATTAGAACATCGTGTAAAAACAAACGTACGCTTTACTTTATTTCTAAACATCATAACGTATCACCCGGTTTCCATATATACTTCCGAGAATATAAAGAATTTTAAGAAAAGTAATAGTTCAGGCAAAAATAATGAAAAATAGTCAGGACATTTTGAGCGCTAGTAACAAAACTAAAGTAATGTGGGATATCGTAAAAAATACAACCACATCATCTCGATACCTTGTAGAGAATGTTATTTTAAAGGATAATGAAAGAGAAACGAGTAATCCGGAAAAAAGTTGCCAATCTCTTCAACAAACACTTTTCCAGAATTGCGTCTGATCTCACGAAGGGACTAAAATCACAAAATTCAACATTTTACACTTCCCAAAAAATTTCAGATACGATGTTTATTCCCGAAACTTCTCCCAACGAAATCCTCAGAATAGTCAGTAAACTAAAAAATAAATATTCATCTGGTTTAGATGAATTTCCGGATTGTTTATTAAAAACTTGTGCACCTGCCTTTATACATCCGTTAACTCACATTTTCAATGCTTCTTTATGTACAGGAATATTTCCAGATATTTTCAAAACCGCAAAAATTAAGCCACTTTTTAAAAAAGGGAACAAAAATGATATTCAAAATTACCGGCCAATTTCTCTTTTGTCAGTTTTCTCAAAAATATTAGAAAGGCTTTTCTACTTACGAATGGAATCATTTCTCAGGAAAAACAGAGCGTTTTCAGACTCACAACACGGTTTTAGAAAATCAAAATCTACGGAAACTGCCATTTTTTCTTTTCTCAAAGATGTTGCTTCATCAATAGACCAAAATGAAATACCCATTGGAATATTCTTAGATCTCTCGAAAGCTTTTGACGTTATTGACCATATGATCTTGCTTTCAAAATTACCTTCGTATGGAATTCGTGGTATTGCCCTAGATTGGATAACTTCTTACCTTAAACATCGGACTCAAAGAGTAGAAATACCATACTGGCAGGAAAGGACATTACATACTTATATTTCCAATTCTTTGCCAATTGTGCATGGGGTCCCGCAAGGTTCGATCTTAGGTCCTATTCTCTTTCTGTTATATGTAAACGATATGCCCTCGTCTATTAAAAATGGAAGAACGGTTCTGTTTGCTGATGACACGAATGTTCTTTGCAAAAAAGAAGCAGTAAATAGTACAATTTCAGAAGTTTCAAATTGGTTTAATAATAACAAATTAATTGTTAACGAAAGAAAAACTGTTTCAATGCATTTTTGCATCTCAAATCGGAAATCGCATGTTCCATTGAAAATGAACAATATGCAATTAGCTGATGTTGAGGCAACAAAATTTTTAGGTCTTTCAATTCAATCAAACCTCAAATGGAATGTACATATAACAGAATTAAACACTAAATTAAGTTCATTATGCTATGCATTCAGAATTCTTTCAAATTCTGTCAGCCTTCATGCAGCTCGTTGCGTTTATTTTGCAAATGTGCATTCCCGCCTGAGATATGGCATAATATTCTGGGGAAGCTCTTCCTGTAGTATTCAGACCTTCAGATTGCAAAAGAAAATTATTCGAATAATGAAAAAATGCCTTCCACGTGATTCCTGCAAGCCTCTTTTCATTGAGCTGGGAATCCTACCATTGCCTTGTCTATTTATTTACGAATCTGTAATATTTGTCAAAAATGACCTACTTAACGGAGGGAACATATTTTCATGCAATATTGATATTTATAATTACAACACACGCCGTAGAAATCACGTGCATCAAGTGTCAGTATCAACAGCTCAGTACAAGAAATCAACATACAATACATGTACGTTACTTTACAACGCATTGCCAGATGACATAAAACAATTAAAGTCGGTATACAAATTTAAGTTTAAAGTAAAATCTTTTCTGCTGCAAAAACTGTTTCTATACAATTAGAGACTATACTGATCGTGAAAAAGAAAAATAATATAACAAAACAAAGATATATAATGAATTAGTTTATGTTTGCATTGTATACATTAAAAAAATATTTAATACGCCTGTAACAAGTAATGTACTTCAGCTTCCGGGTCAATGACCCCCCTCTCGATAAGGTTTTTGTCCAGTTTCCCTGATCCATAGAGCAAATGCTGAGATGGCCCCTTGTTTTGCTTCTGGACGTAAATGTAGCTTCACTGTGCGCACGTTTTGTTGAGCACTCCTTTTGCTTGTAGTTCATTTACAGTTGAAATTGATTTTCTATAACTCGGGAAAAACATTTTTCAAATATCTTTATTTTTCTAAAATAATTATTTTCTAAATTAATTTTTTCGTTTTCGTTTTTTTTTCTTTTTCTTTTTTTTTTTTTTTTAATAAAATTCTGGCCCTCAAGAAAATGTGCGCAGATAAATTTCTTTCCCCACACGTCATATACAGTTTTTACTGTTTTTTTGACTAAATAAATAAATAAATATTATATCACGTAACCGTTACTTATAATATGAAAAAGAATGGAGGCGGATTTTCGAGACTAGTTAGACAACCACGAGTAGATCTAATTCAGCCATTGTTTAGAGAAGAATTCTACCGCTCGGCTGCTTTGATAGGTAGTTTTCTGCATTTTCTTCGATCACTACCAGGCGAATGGCGGAGCAATACCCTAGCGAACGGGGCACGGACCACGCACGATATTTCCTTCCTCTCCATTGATCTACCTGCTTCCCCTAAAATCTACACTATCACACATGCCAGGAGACCAATCAGGAGCTTAAAGCTGGCCCCGGCAGGGACGGTGTCCTGCTGGGGAGCGTACCTGGCGAGATTATCTCCTGCAAGTCGACGAGTAGGTCGGCGCCGGATCAGCCATCAAGGGAGGAACACGCCATCTTCTGGTATAAAACAATCGTCTAAGTGATTCACCTTGTAAAAACAAAAGCTACTGGAAATTTCATGTCATCTTCTGTAAATTAGCTGTTTTTCGATCTTTCAACTTGGGGTCTTTGGATCTCAAACTGGGTTTTATACCTAAATAGTTACTTTCGACTACATTACAATTTAAAAAAAAATGTAGACTCACCTTTTATAATTTGATTTAGAAACTGTAACAAAATTAATTTTGACGTCAAAGAAGACCAGCAGTTGCATAACGCGTCTTCACCTTGAACCCTAACGGCCTTACTAAATTCAGCGGTGCAGCTATATTGGCTGCATTGCATGGAAGTGGTTTGAATAGGTTGTCTTATTTTACGAGCGAAATTTCAATGGTGGACCACTGTGTATCGTGTCCCACTGTGTACTACCATCCCCTACCCTAACAAACGGACCACGGACAGCGCGCGATCTTTCCTTCCTCATCCTTGTCCTCTCCTCACTCCTTATTTACACACGCTTACACTAACACCACAGACCGGTCGGGACTTAGAGCTCGTTCCGGCTGGGGCAAGTGCCCCGCCGGTGGGTGATACCTGGTTAGGAATAGCCGGCGCTAGGTCGGCGTTGGATCGCCATCCAGCGGGGGAAGATCACAGCCACCTCCCAATAAAAACAGTCTCTACACTTATGGGACTAATGACCTCAGCAGTTGAAATGCCCGGAATCACTAACAATCAGTTAATCAATCAACCGAAAATTCAGAGAGGACAATGGAAATGAGACCAGCGCCATTTTTAAGCGTCCTTTGCTCTATTCGAGGGAAAAGTGTAATCAGAGAATTTGGAGAAATTTTAGAGAAAATGTTGAAAATGTTGTTAACTCTTCATGTAAAATACCTCCAGAAATTAAAATATCATTTTCAAATTCGTGGAGTCCTAAGTTCGATAAGGGAATATTAATTCTGGAGAAAATTGTCTGAATGATTTAGGCGCTAGCGTTTACTACAGACAAGACGGACGGATTTGGCCGCCAGAAATTGAGCTCTCAGCTAATTTTTCGGTATCAAGGATCCACAAAACTTGGATTCTGACTACAAAACGTATTAGAGGTTCTTTAATAATGTAGCAACTGAATTTATGTACATTTTCGATACGAGGGTTACGAGTTTTGATTTTTATTGGCAAAAAATAAATATTACGACTTTTCAGAAGAAAAATCGTCACATTCATCTGCTACATTGCAATAATTTCTCTTTACCACGTAAGTACGTAGTAGGCGTCTAGATTTCAAACATTGCTAATCTCGCTTTATTATGTATTCATTATACGGTAGAACCCCGGTATTCCGAACTAATTGGGGTGTGGTCGGAAATGTTCGGATTATCCGAAGAAATGTACCGGAGATATGAAAATACACTCAAAGGATTACCAAACACAATGCAGCGTAGCGTGCGATGTGAGAAAATGGCAACGTAACGTAGCGACCCCATCATCAAGCGGATTCAGTTCCTTAGGAGAAAAGATGACCGATTTTGCAAGTTCCACTTGGTGGAAATTATTGCCATATAAACATGTGATATACACCGTAGTTACCTGTGCAATAAACGTTTCATTTCCACAACTTGTTTCAATGATTTGTTGTTCAGTTCTACAGTAATTATAAAATCCTTTGTTTATACTACAAATACGCATTTTATTTATTTTGTTTATATTTCCTCCATCCAAAATTTCGTTCGGATTATCCGAAATATCGGATTTGCGGGGTTCGGATTGGCGGGGTTCTAATGTATTTAATTTTGTAATCTGTAAGAATGTATGTGATCTTCTATAGGGATATTTTATACTGCTCTTGAATAAATTAAGCCGTATGTAACTCTAGGATATCAACGTTATAACTTGCTTCAACTAAAAATTTGACTGTCCATTTAAAAAAAGCACGTTCGAAAAATTACCAGCTTTGTAAAATGAGCAATAATATATAGAATCACATTGAGGTTCAACAACTGGGACATGCTATCTATAAAAATGGTGACTATTTGAAGTTTGTATTTCATGGAGTAGAACACGGCATTTTTCACTGACACAAGTTTATTTAAAGCGTAAACCAAAAATGTGTATAAAACTTCTATCATGATTGAAACTCAAATTCATATTGTCATGTAAAACCAATTTCTAGCGAATTTATGGTGCACATTTAGAAAATGAACACGTTGTTAGCACTAAATACCGTATGTGTTATTGATAGTATCTTTTATGGTCTGTACCTGAAGTGGTGTTCATCCAGCACTGGGAGAAACCTATGGGATAAAATCGCTCGTGGGAGGTTTTGCAGAATCGCTGTTTCTCCTATATTGTGCGCGCAATTGTTGGCTTTTTTGTAGGGAGATGAAGTTGTTTCAAAGGTATTTGTGGAGCATGGCCAGTTTACGGAACCGATCAAATTTTCTTGGGTTGAGCTAAAGTTGTAGTCTTTTCGGTTCTTAACCCTTATCGTAACCCACAACAAGGAAACGACTAACTATACCGAGAACACAAAGTGGCGTCTTCTAAGCTGATAATAATAGGGGCAAGTCAAGGTTTTTCTACGCGTGTCTACATTGACGATTACGCTGCGCCATGCGGTCTCCACGATCGACGTAAAACAATTTCGCGCGTGGGCCACGCATGAGTTTCAACGTATATTATGCCAAAATACTATGTTCTCCAATCTCGCTGTGCTCCGCTTTGGTTCCAAATCTCTTGGCGTACGGAGTAAATACGTTTGGTGTGGGCCGTGAAGTGACGAAGCCCTCTTTCTTTGCGTGGTTTGAAAGTATCTGTATCCGTCCACGGTTGTCACCATTGCCAAATTATTGGTAGGATCGATTCAATACATTTCGATCGATACAATGCTTCGATACATTGGCACGATTGATTATACAGATTGTCGGGGAATCCCATGAAATACAAGTTACCTTAAAATGAATGTTACCAACATTTAAGGTATATAGAAAGATCGAAAATTATGACTTTCTGTCCATGACTATATAGTGAAAAATTGCATATAAAGAAGGTTTATACTTGTATGCATGCGACATTTGTCTCCGATTGATAGGTACCCTTGTATGCGCAGATGTTCGGCAGGTACATGAAACCTTATACATTCAGGTATTGTTGGGTGTGTCGGAACGTGTCTTGCCGATGTTTAAGTGTTGCCGAACAGTTCAGGGGCAATGATATCTGTATAACTCCGTAACATGATATTTCTTATTATGTGTTCGTTGACAAAAAGTGATCATAATCACACCTTCTACACTCCCTGGAAGTTTGTTTCATTTATTCTGAAACACTTGTGTATCAAGTGAAGTCTTTGGCTTCCGCGGCCAGAGATGAGATCTTGGCTGTCCGGGTGGCGCTGCGTACAAGGCTGTGTAGCCGACGTTTCGACCACCTTTTTCGAGGTCTTCGCTGGTGTAGTAAGCGACCCGCGCAGACCAGCTCTAATGAAGACCTCGAAAAAGACGTCGAAACGTCTGCTACACAGCCTTATACGCGGCGCCCGAACAGCCAAAATCTCACACCTGTGTATCCCGTAATAACTGTACACCAAAAAATAATTGGGGGTGGGAAAAATACAGGAAAAAATTCCCCACATACCAAACTGGTGCGCAGGGGTACCTTCACTGTGCGCACGTTTTGTTGAGCACTCCATTTTCTTATAATGATAGGAGTAGACCTGATGTTCGTTACTATTTTGTTAGCAATGCAGAAAAATCAAATCAGCAGTTCATTTACCGTTGAAATTGTTTTATTATAACTTGGAAACGAAAATGTCTGGTTTTTCCAATGTTGCTAATCTCGCGCTTTTTTTCCTTATTCTGGGTCTCAAGAAAATGTGCGCAGATAATCTCTTCCCCCATACGTCATATACAGTTTTTGCTGTTTTTTGACCAAATAAATAAATAAACTATTGGGGAGGAACCCCCCAGCGGCGACGCCCGTGCACGTATCCTCCGCGCGCGTTGGGGCCCTCTTCCGCCCACTGTGCCGTTCGGCGGGCGCGTCGCGGGGGCGGCGCGCGCAGCCGTGGGCCTCGGTGGGGCGTCGGCGGGAGCGCAGCGCGGGCGCGCGGGGTGGCCGGTGCCACGTGCGGGCGGCGGTCTCGCGCGCGGCCGTTCACCCCCGGCCTGCGGGGCCGGGCCGCGCGGCGCGGAGCGGTGCGGGGCGGTGCAGCGCAGCGCCGGATTTACCTCCGGGCGGCCCCGGCCCCAGTCCGGGCCCGGCCACGGCCTCGGCCCCGCTCGTTTCAAAACAAGCCGCGCGCGCCCGGTAGCCGCGCCGGGAACTGGGTCACGAGCCGCTGAACCTGCGGCGGGGGCGGCGACGCCCGGGGCCGCGGGGACGGTGGAAGGGTGGGGTGCATTTTTCGACTGCCATATCTCCGTTGGGGGACCGGATAAATTTTTGAAAAAATTACACCCTAAAGTTTACTATAATACCAAACAACTGTATAAATGTCACCTCCGAAATGTGACTCAAAATGGGTTTTAAAAAATCGTAAATGTGCGCAAAAAGTGTATCTTTTCCAAACTGTTTTTTAATTGTTTATAGTTGAATACAACATTTTTAATTGTGGTATAAAATTAGTACATAATTAGTGGACAACAATGGGCTAGGTGATTTTGAATTTCTGTAAAGTGGGGGTTGTAGGTTGACGTCAACCTAGCACCCCCACTTTTGAATGTCGTTTTTTAGTGGTTTGTGGTTGAGTACACAATTTTTTATTTTGGTACAAAATTAGTACATAATTAGTTCAAAATTATAGGGTAGTTGATTTTGAACTTCTGATAAGTGGGGGATGCAGCTTGACGGAGGTGTGGCGACGCGAGCTTCGGGAAGGTAGAGGGATGACCTTTTTGCAAGGTTTGCGCCGAGTGCGTGGTGTACCATGGGATGCATTGGGAGCGTTACATTCCTATCGATAGTGATCTTTGTTATCAACCATCGAGCCTGCGAGGGTGGACTGGTTATTTTCTTTTTCATTTATGTAATTTGTTTTCTAATATCTTCCCGGAGTACAAATCAGGAGTGACGATTTGCTACATTTGCTAGCCAGAGAGAGAATGTGCACTTTATAATTTGTCTTTGACAAACGAAACATAAACCCCAAATTTTTGTCTAGATGTGATAATGATGAATTTTCAAGACCTTTTCTATACATCTCTTTCAAACAACATTCAGTATGTTAAAACAAAACAGCTGATTGACTAACTTAAATTTTGTTTGAATGAGTTCATATTCAAGTTTTGTTTTGGATATCATACATTTGTCGCTTGTTATTTTCATCGAAAATTTCTATTCAAATATTTGAAAACGCGGTAAAAAAATTAGAAATATCTATAAGATTGAAAATTCCACTTAATACACAAAAAGCTCCCACGTGATATGACGTCAGAGAATACTCGTTTCTTTGTGTTAGATACGTAGAAAAATACAAACAGCATAGCGAGGTGTTAAAAATGAAAAGAAAATTAATGCGATTACCTGAGAATTAATTACCAATTAATTTTTGAAACTTTTCGTTCGATTCTGCTGCGTTATTTGTTCTAGTTCCTTTTTGATAAACAACAGTGATTCGATGAACAATGAAAAAATTTGGAGAGTTGATAATATCCATGATAGAAATGTCAAGAAGTTTTGGGTTCCAGGGCAAAGTTAGAATGGAGTTATTGATCCGTTTCTGCACCCAATATTACTTGCGACACAGGTGAAGTTTCAGCAGCCATTCGTTATCTCTGACCTAACTCACATGATTTCGATAACGCAAGTATCGATTAAGAAAAACAGAGGGAAATTACAACGATTCCAAAGTTGAGAACGCGTCACTGAGAGAAAGGGAAATAGGTATTGAAATACGCTGGGCCGACTGTTGGTGGCTAGTAACCCTTTTCCGTCGCTAATATTGTATTGAAGGTTGATAGCACAAAAGCGAATAGTACTCATAACTAAAATTCTCTATTTGTTGGCCGACCGGGTCTGCAGCTACCTTGTGACGTGAGCGCTTGTCTTACCCATCAAACAACAATATCATGGCGTAAATCTACTTACGTCCATTGAATGACAGCTCTGCGTACCATATCTCACTCTCTAGACTCAGCTTGTACACTCCTCCCGTTTGGACTCGGCCTTGACTCCAGAATACTTCACTGGCATCCACTGTAATTCATTCGCATCTACTAGAATTGTAATATACAAATACGGGAATATACCCATTGTACAGCCCCTCGGGTGGCTCATGGACGGCATGCTAGCTCTCTGTGAGGCGGTCCCAGGTTCGATTCCCGGCCGGGGCAAAATGAAGCTGCAGCTTTCTAATACAAATCGTCTCAGTTTTCTATAGCTGTGTGGTGAATGGAAAGAAAGCTCAGGCATGCCAAATACTACTAGCTTCAAAAAGTTCCCGGAATATTTTATTATTCATTTAGTAATAGCCAATTTTTCTGTAATAATAGCCAATTTAATAATAGCCTTCTTTTCATTTAATTCGATAGCCAATTTTTCTTTATTAGATGTTGATAACGTTCATGACATCAATTCAGTAGAATTTTCATGTTAGCGATTGTTGTGTTTGCAAAGCAACCAGTGTTTGTTGGTCGTGTGTGTTTGTTAGTCGTACTTGATAATGTCACTACAGAGCGACGCTCTAACATAAACGTTTGTGTTTTATTACACAAGTATCGGTCAGAGACGTTAGGAACGCTCGAAGAAGCGTATGAAGATGCATGAAAAAAAGGTATATCACTGGTATAAACGTTTCAGTGAAGGTCGCGATAGCGTGACAGACGACACGCGGAGCGGCCGACTAATAACTGCGACAAATTAAGCAAACATTGAGCAAGTACGCGTTGTTGTCAGGAGTGACCGACGAAAGAGTATTGAGGAGGTATTGGCAGCGGTCGGAATTTCAGTTGGAAGTGTTCAGAAAATTCTTCACAAACATTTGAACATGCATTATATATAGCAAAAGTTGGTTTCAAAAATGTTGTCTCCTGAAAACGAAGAAACAAGAATGATTCTTGCTGGCTATCTGATAAGTATTGCTGACCAAAATAATAATTATTTGAACAACATAATTGCAGGAGATGAAACTTGGTGCTATTTGTACGACCCGGTGCCTAAACGACAGTCATACGAGTGGAAATCCAAAACATCTCCTAAGAAACAAACAATTCTTAAGGACACTAGCAGAGGCAAAGTTAGGCTGGAAGTTTTCTTTGACGCAGAGGGTCTCGTCCACTATGGGTTCATTTCAGAAAGTCGTACTGTAACAAAAGAACTGTATGTGGAAATCCTTCGTCGTCTCATGCACGCAATAAGAAGAAAACGTCCGGATAAGTGCGCACAAAACTCCTGGTTTCTTTTGCAAGATGACGCACCATCACATCGATCAGTATTGGTAAAAAAATTACCTTGTCAGCCACAACGTTACTGCATTAGAGCATCCTCCCTACTACCCAGATCTGTCATCAGACTTTTTTCCGTTTTTCATGACTGAAAACTCTTCTGAAGGGACGAAGATTCGTAAAAGCTGATAAAGTTACAGCAAATGCGAGGAGAACACTACGACTAGTATCGCAAAATGGCTTCCAGGATTGCTTCCAGTCACTTTACATGCGCTGGCAGATGTCACTGCGGAAGAGAACTATTTTAAAGGAAATGTATAAATTGCGTTGTGGCATCTTATCTTCGAGTTATTGACAATTTCCTGAAACTTTTTAAAGCTAGCATGTAATAATAATAATAATAATAATAATAATAATAATAATAATAATAATAACCTATGCCAAACAATTAAGAATATGGGAAACTGGAAATCCCCTGGGGTTGATAAGATCCAGATTTATTGGATTAAGAAATTAACAGCACTACATTCTCATCTTGCAAAGGCTGTTAATACAATTTTAGAAAACCCTAACGAACTCCCCGAATGGCTCACTCGCGGCATTACGTATTTGCTACCCAAAGGAGGAGACAGCTCTTTGGCGAAGAACTACAGGCCAATTACTTGCTTGCCAGTAATGTACAAACTTATAACTGCAGTCATTGCTGACAATATGTATAGGCACCTAGAGAAGAACCATCTGTTGCCAGTTGAACAGAAAGGATGTCGTAAAGGTTCCTATGGCTGTAAGGAATTCTTGCTTCTGAATAAAATAATTTTGAATGATGTAAAGAAACGAAAACGTAATTTAAGCATGGCTTGGATTGACTACCAGAAGGCCTTTGACAGTGTACCACACGATTGGATTTTGAAGACCCTGGAGATCTATCGATTTCATCCTAGACTTGTTGAGTTTTGCAAGGCTAGTATGAAGTCGTGGAGAACCAGGTTACTAATCCACAGCGGAAAGGGAGTAGTAGAAACAAGAAGTATTCAGATTAACAGGGGAATTTTTCAAGGAGAATCACTATTCCCTCTGCTGTTTTGCATTAGTTTGATTCCTCTATCAAGACAGCTGTCGCACACTGACTTTGGTTACAAGCTCCATGGTGATGAAATGCATGTATCACATTTATTTTACATGGATGATCTTAAAGTCTTTGCTAAGAATGAAGCGATTCTCTCCCAAATGCTGTCTGTCATCAATGATTTTAGCAATGACATCTGCATGAAGTTTGGTCTTGACAAGTGTGCAAAAGTCAACTTAAAAAGAGGCAAAATCACCACGTCCGAGAACATTGAAGTTGATAGACTCACTGTGATTCAAGATCTTGAGCCAGGTAAAACTTGCAAATATCTGGGCATTGAAGAATGTGAGACCATCTCGAACCACACAATGAAAGAGAGAATTCGCAGGGAGTATTATAGACGAGTGAGACTTGTCCTGCAGTCCGCTCTGAACTCAAGGAATAAAATATCAGCAATAGGTATTTTGGCGGTGCCTGTAGCCGAATACAGTTTCGGACTAGTAGACTGGACTGAACAGGAAATTCGCATCATGGATCGAAAAACCAGAAAATTGCTTACAATGCATCATGTTGCCCACCCCCGAGCTGATGTACATAGACTTTATGTGTCACGTAAGGAAGGAGGAAGAGGCCTGAGACAAATTGAAGCCTCCTGGCACAATGCAATAACCGGGATGGGAAAGTATGTAGTCAGCCATCAAGATGACCCACTAATGAGGCAGGTCATGAAATCTGATCGAAGAATGGGAAACAGAGGCATTGTAAGTGTAGCAAAAAGCATTGCGAACAAGACTATGCAAGACAACCAGAATAACAGAGACTCTGAACTTCTGATGCTACTTAACATGAAATTTGAGACACAGAAAATGTTAAAGAAATCGTGGAGAGACAAACCACTCCACGGACAATATCTAAAAAGAATGGACTAGGTGCAGATCAATAAAGATCAATCATTTATGTGGCTTAAAAGGGGAAGAATGAAGCCAGAATCGGAAGCACTTGTAATAGCTGCCCAAGATCAGGCGTTGAGAACACGACATTATGATAAAGCGGTTCTCAAAATTTCCCAAGATGATAAATGCCGCATTTGTCAGGAACACGTAGAAACCATCGATCATATTGTCTCAGCTTGTCCAATCCTAGCAAACCCCGAATACTTGAAAAGACACGACAGGGTGTGTAGCTACCTCCACTGGCAGATCTGTACCGCCCTCGAAGTTCCGAACACAAGCCCCAAGTGGTACGAACACTCACCGAAACCGGTGACGTCAGTTGGATTGTGTACGATATTGTACGACCGACAAATTCAAACTGATCACACGATAGCAGCAAACAAACCGGATATAGTCATCCGGGATTTGGAGAACAAATCGTGTTTACTTGTGGATGTTGCTGTACCTTGCGATCAAAACGTCGTTACCAAGGAGACAGAGAAACGTCTTAAATACAAGAGTTTGGAAATCGAGATTAGCCGAATGTGGGGCGTAAAAGCACAGGTCGTACCGATAGTTATCGGAGCTCTGGGATTTGTTCCGCAAAATTTGTGTAAGAACTTGTCTAAACTCCCAGGTAATCCAAAAGACTGGGAAGTGCAAGAAATAGCTTTATTTGGAACAGCCCACATTTTGCGCAAAGTATTGTAGAGGCACCGACAGTCCCTAGATCTGCTCCTTAGGTAGCTGGTTGCAACCTGGAGTAGATTTTATATTCAGCCGACACATAACATCTTAAGTCGTGATTTAGAGGAATAATAATAAAATTGTCTTTATTTCTGGCGAGGCTCAGGCCATATGGCCTGTTCTTCTGCCTAACCATTAAAATATTTACATTCACAATAAGTACAATTGAGGAGTTTGGGTGGAAACAATGGTAGTTGACATTTCGCGTTAATTACGAAAGTTCAATGATCGTATTAGGTAATGGAAATGTGCTGCACACAACTAATGAAACATAAAGTATGAATATATTTTCGTTGGTAATTTTTGGACTCTAAAACTAATATGATATAAAGAGTGCCCATGTTTCTTATTTTCAAGAAGGATGTGGAATGTTAATAATTTTACTTTCGCAAAATGTCAGAAATTATTCCCTACATCCGAATGCTTCAATTGTTGGCTAGTGTGTAAGCTAGGTACGGTGATGGAATGAGTCATACTCACCACGTCTCTCGTACTCCCGGGCATGGACAATAAATAAAAACAGGGCCCAAAATTCGGAACTTCACTAGCTGGGAAAAGTTGGATTAATCCGACCCTAAAATGCCCAAAACATACAGACAGCCATTTTTGGGGATGCATGTTCATTGGATTTGCTTCGTTGCGTTTCAAAGTCTTCGGTTAGAAGGACAATTGTAATGCCATAGTGATCACTAGATCCGGAAGTTCAGGAATTCATTTTACTAAAAATAGGCAAGCAAAAAGGCACTTATTTTTACTAAAATTGGCATTAAAAACGGCATTTATTCTAGCTAAAGTAGGAGTGCAAAAGGGTAATAAGGAAATCACATAATATTTTAAATGAATTATCGTTAAAAATTAATAATTAAAATGATTCACATTTATATTCTAATTCTAAAATTAACGTGTGGGAAAACAATTTTTTCTTTGTAATCTTGATTCCACATACCATCTGGCATGATGGCTACAAATTGGTTTTACTTGCGACGCTATTTATTGAAAATTATATTGTGAACTTCATTTTGAATCTTGAAATGGCATCAGTGAAAACGGAATTACGAGTATATTTTTCGTTCTTCGCCCTTGTTTAATACTCAGCACTGAGCTTTGTCCTCAAAAGGGATCGGAGGACAAACTCAAAAGTAGGATTGGAGTTTTTGTGAACAAAGCCTGTCGGAATTAATGAAAAAATCAAAAATCTTAATTGATAACATTTTTCTTTTTCACTTCGAGTTTTAATGCAGCTTCTGCTTCCACAGAAAGACAAATCACGACCGTGCCTTCTTGTTGTCCAGGCTTGCAGGTTGGGCTTGATCGAGATCGGTGCCAGGAGAAAAAAGCAAAATAATGACGTAAAGACAAAAAAGGCAAAAATAAGACAAAATGACAAAAATAGGCATCAGAAGCTATAATAGACAAAAAATTGCAAAATTAAAACCTACTAAAATAACTCCAGAAGTACAATTATTTGATTTCTATTGTTAAAGTCGTAAAATAATAACAGTAACAAATAGGCATTTTGTCAAACTGCCGGGCTCTAGTGATCACTCTGTGAAGGCACAGGATGGTGAGGTGTAGGAAGAAATTCAATTTGGGTAACGAGTTCTCTGAGAGAAAATGATCAACAACTTTATATTGAATTCGCATGGGAAGCTGAAACGAAATTCAAGATGTTTCTGTCATAGTCCGCTATTAGCTCATGAAAATTTTCCGTTCATCGATTCACATTAACTAACCAGTACAAAACTGCTAAAGAAGCACTGTGAGAGATAAAAATGCGAAGAAGAGGAAGAAGTTATTTTTTCTGAAGATCTTCAGAAGTAAATAGAGAAAAGATGAATTAACATTATTATAAAACAATTCCGGAAAATAAATCATACATTATACAATACGTTCGGGAGTGAAGATATCATCTTGAATGAATTCCACCGTATGAATCTCGGGATGTTTGTAATGTTCTTATTAATAATTTTTATTGATAGTTATATGATAAATAGATTGTTAACTCTAAACAGTTTATGCTGCGATAAGGAACCAATTTGCAAATAATGATGTCTAATAATGCTGTATTGCTCTATGAAAGACTTATTGATAGAAGTCGTCAATAGCTTGAAATGTAGATAATAAGGTTACATAATAATAACAACGGTGGATTGAAATAATCTGGAGGCATTTAGCCAATTCGATGTCTTTGGAGAATTGAAAAAGATGGCTGATAATCAGATGAATGCTTTACAGGCTGTAGGCGCATGCGATGAAAGAAATATCATTCATCAAAGATTTTAAGGAATACCAGCTCTGGAGTGGGGCATGTGTAAGATATTGGAAGCCTTAAGCCGTGTCGATTAATTCCGGATATTAGGGACATTGAATTAGATAATCGCTCACGGGCTACTTACAGTTTTCTGGTCAATAATAATTTAAACAGTGTATGCTATTGTAAATTTATTCACTGAAGCTATTCTGTACGATTTTTTCTAATGTATTTCAGAATATAGTACATGATCATATTCCTTTGCGTAAGATTTGAGTTTGTCGGAAAAGACGGACCTTGTGAGGATTGCTGGTTCGCAGTAGTCAGTTGCTGGTGATGTTACGACGCTTAAGTGCATGATTGATGAACGACACAATAGAGTATATTATTATTATTTACAATTGCTACAATATGACATTATTTTACAACACATTGTCAGATGACATTTAACGATTAAAATCGACACACAAGTTTAAGGGCCGAGTAATGTCTCCGTTGCATAACTGTGTACTGAGCAAAAAGTGGGCTAGGTATTATTGAATTTAACAATGATATTTAATGTATTAGTTACCATTTGGACTGTATAATTATAAAGGTGAAATATATCTGCAACAAGTATTGTCACGCTACTATCCATATGGCCTATAGGGCATCCGCCCCGCCGCAACATATATCACCAGGTTCAACGTTCTCCTTATCTGAGGCGTAGAACTCTGAACCTTTGCCACCTAAAGTCCTCTAGCCATTGCGTCGCCGCCGTGACAACGGTGGACGATTGGTGACTTTGCGAGATTGTCCATGGCCTCTTCATGAATCGAACAACGGTCGCTGGCGCCACACAAAGACCGCTGATATATTTTTCCAAAAATGGTGCCAGGGATGACGACAGGATGCCTAATAAAATAGCCGGTTAAGGTGTTGGTTAAAGACGATCTGAATGATCTAGGGCTACACGGAGTTGGAGTGGACGCCGGTCTCAAGCGAGAGAGAGAGGCATCCACAAGTGCGGCCGGAGTCAGAATGACGGTGAGAGTGGAGGCGGAGTGTTTTCAGCTGCTTACTAGAATAAAGGCAGTATGCATAACAGACTCGCCGTAATCGCCTTCATTTGGGATCTCACCTCTACGAGCTTGCCCCCTATGCTCGCTTCCCGCCCTGTGTTGAGACAGTATTGCACTTCAGTCAGTTTCCGGGTAAATGATCCCCTCCTTGATGATATTTTTCGTCCAGTTCACTTTGATACAGTGATAAAAAAACTGACATGGTTCCTTGTTTGGAGTCTGGAAATAAATGTGGCTTCACTATCAGTGCACGTTTTCTTGAGCTCAGTGGGATGTGAGTGGGAATATGCATAATGTGTCAGAATGAATGTTACATTCGTTTAGAGAATGAAGAGGGTGATAACTTTTTTCCAACGAACAAAAATGGTGGAAAATTGATTTAACACTTACATGGAAACATGATTTTTATAACGCAAAGAGAAACACCGGTCTCAGAGACCGCCATTTGTTATTTTATAATCATTTTTGTCCTTTTTACTGTCCCAACAAGTTAATTTTCTTTTCATCAGTTCAACAATAACTTCTGCAGAATTAAATCAATTGTCTATGGTGACATTCCTGTTAGACCCTTCAATAGGTTTGCATACACGAAGCATAGCTTGAGTAGGCTACTAATTTTTTTCTCTTCTTGAGCTGGGATCCGTCCGAACAAATGGGCGATCCTTTAAAATATTTTGAAAGTAAAAATATTAAATAAATATTTAGAAAGTCGCCCAAGAACGTTTATGAAAAAACCCGTCTCACAGACCACATTACACACTAAGAGAAACAAACGGTCTCACATACCGCTACGAAAAATACGGAAAGAGAAACTACCTGTCTCACAGACCGCCACGATATAAGAAATGCCCCTTAAATGCCGACCTCTTCAGCAGAACTAAAACGAAACTCTGCCGAGTGATAGAAGAGGGATAGGAGGAAGCTACTATAGACAGTCAACGCTCTCGCCCACTCGTATCGGCCGTTATTGCATAAACCAATTTCACTTGGTGCCTGTCAGACCAATGTTTCCATGTAAGTGTTAATGAAGTTACTCATGTTACATGTTACACATCATAATTGGTGTTTGGCATGTCACGTCATGCAGTTAAAGAGATTTCGTATAACCGCCAAACACCAATGGCATAAAGGGTTGCCTACCTATCAGAGGCGAATGATACGTCTAGAAGAGGTAACTTCGTTGTATGAAATTTTCACCACATGTTTATACCCCCTACATGCTATCGACGTTTGTAACAATTATTTTGAGACACTCTGTATATTCAATCGTTCTCCATGTTCTTGGGGGCAGTAAGACGATACCTTCAAGAGGAGCACGACAAATTTGGGAGTGAAAACTTGCAGCTTATTTGCCGTTGCAAATGTTTTTATGACACGGGAGCGAATTCTGACTCATTAATCAAATCTTGCAAAAACACCTTGTCGCTAACTTTATTCATAAATTATATAATATATGAATATTGCAGATGAGTTAAGATAGGGATTCCAGAGCTCAAGAACAATGCACGGATTGTCCCATAGAACTTGGCAGTTTTTAAGTTTCTTGGAAGCAAGTAATAAAATAAATATTTTTAAAATAATAAATGAATTTATTTCTTCTCAACTTACAGACACATACACCATATTGATTATTACTTATTGAGTATATTATGACGAACATTATTTTTGTTGCTTACGTGTAATTTGAAACTCCAATATATAGTATATTTATGAAAGTATTTAATTAAACTCTCTTGGATGATGCGTTATTTGGGCACACTCTCATTAAAGTGCAGTTTTTATTAATCTAAGTATTCAAGTATATTACAAAATATCTCACAAGTTCTATTTTCTGTTTATTTATATAGTATTGAATTGAATTGAATTGAATCGCCTTATTTTACGTGGCGACACTCAGGCCATGAGGCCTGCTCTTCCGTCTGACACGCAAATTATATAATTTATTATATAAGTATGTATAAATTATTATATAATATTATATAAAGTATCATTATATAATTTCTTGTAAAGTAGAAGCTGCAATATTATTACAGAAAAACAATTATAATACATATTATATTGATTGATTTCGTTAAAGCCTTGATAATGTTGATATAAGGAAACTTTGGGATATTATGGAAAATTGTGGCTATTCATCTGCACAGAAACAATTAAGAATACGTAGAATAATTCGAAAATAATTATTATGGCAGATTGCATAAAGACAGAAGAAAGTTAAATTAACAAAGGTGTTCGTCAAGGATGTTCATTGTCGTCGATACATTTTTAACATACATATGTAAATGACATATTTCTGAGATGGAAACGAAATATTAGATCAGGAATAAAACTGACTAGGAAAATATTTTAAACCGTCTACTTTATGCAGACGATGCTGTCATAATTCAAGAAACTGAAAAGGATCTACAATATTCCCTGCACCACTTAAATGAGCTATGCAGCTCTTATAACCTAACCATCTCAAAACACAAAAGCAAAAGTTAGCGTTTTGGGGGAAAAAAGATTATCCGTTTAAAAATAATTCTGTATGATATTACTCGTATGTATAAATGTTCTAGTAATGCCAGTCCACGAACTACGCTACCGTTATTCCATGGACCAGTGAAATTTTAATTGACTTATTTGAAAGTCTTTTAACACTTCTATCAAAAATATTATACGACAGACATACTAATTAATTATTAATTTTTTCGTCAGCTCATTTCTCATCTACCTTCCATTAATCTAAATATTTCTTTGAAAAGACACAAATAAGCTCCGATTTGGAGGAATCTGGCGTGCCCGCTAGCTAATGTGTGAACGGCGAGACGCGCGTTCACCTTGTGCCCGGAGTTGGGTCAGAGAGAGGGGGTCTCAAACATGTTGGTTTGCAGTATACATTTTATTTAAATTCAGTTACGATGTAACTTTATACCAATTGCGGCAATTACAGTGTCGTAAAAGTGTACCACTATGTAGGCCACCTGTATTACAGGTTTAACCTTTCTTTAAACGTGTTTGTTTCAAGATGGCATCTCCGTAAAGAGACGTTTATGTAGCTTAATTTCAATATGCAGTTTATTTGCAAGAAAGATTTGATTTTGCAAGACGTACTTTTTTATTAAATGTTTTTTATAGTACCACAGTCTTATTTGTAATTTAAGAAGGTATAACTGCAAGGATACCTTGCAGTTATTTTTCTTAAATTACTGAAGAAAATATAATTTTGAGATTCCCTCTCTAGGGCAAGGGAAACCAAAGACAAATTCCACGCTCCTCTAGTTTGGGTGTTAAGCGTTTGGGCCAGCCTACGTTGGAAAATGAAAAATGCTTCGTTAGCTGAAAAAAATTTAGCTTCGGAAATCATAAATAGAGATCAACAACCGCTACCAAAACGGACTTCTTCTTTTGGAACGTGTAATGTGCAGAGTGTTTCAGGAAAATTGGAGGAGAATGTTGAGGACATTAAAGACAAGGGATTGAAATTGGTTGGTCTTACAGAAACGAAAAAGAAAGGGCATGATGAAATTAAGGGATATTACCATTTATGGAGCAGAATAGAAAAGGGAGAGAGATCAAGGGAAGGCATCTCTGTATTAGTAAAGAAGAAGTGGAAAAACAGGGTTCAAAATTGGGAGTCTATAAATGAAAGATTTATAAGAATAAAAATTAAAATCTGTGGAACGGCCCTTGTAGTTATTGGAATATATGACCCTACAGACGACTCCCTTGTAATAAAGAAGGATGGCACTTTTAAAGACTTACGCAACAGAGGAATCAGGGGTATTTCAATGGTCGCATTGGAAATGAAGAAGAAGTTTGTGTAATGGACGCAAGGGGAGAAACGGTAAAAAACCTAAACGGGAAGCGATTAATAGGAATTTGTAAAGGGAAGCACTGTTCCCTTATGAATTCCTATTTCTGCCGCAAAGATATTCATAAAATTTTTGGGAGAAGAGAAGGAAAATAATAAAATCTGTTATAAATTATGTTATTAAACAAAATTGAAAAATAATAATTCAAGAGTATTTAGAGGGGCAGAGTGTGGTCTTCATCATCTTATTACTAAAATAGCATTCCCAAGGGTATCCCAATGACATCCACGAAGAGAGATGCCATTTGCACAAGAAAGGAAAAAATCTCAATGAACCAAAATGTATTCTTAGTCTGTTGTAAGGTGAGTGTTAGAGCTCTCCATCTATATTCTCTATCAGAGTCTATAGAAGACCAACAGTTTCAGACGCACCAACAACTTCTTACCCAGTCGCCAATTAAGATCCGCACATGGCGTAAGCTAACCCGCAAATGATCTCCAGCCAGACAACTCCTCTTTTGCCAGATATTTCAAAAATATTAGAGATATTTTTTTATACACGAATGGAAACTTTTCTCAGGAAACACAAAGCGTTCTCAGGCTGTCGCCATGGATTCAGAAATAAAAATCTATGGAAATCGCTATTTTTTCTTTTCTTAAAGGTGCTGTTTTGCCAGTGGGTCAAAATGAGACACCCATTGGAATACATTTTAAAATTTTTGTCATCCGTCATGAAATATAGTATGGAATAATATTGGCATATGAGATAAGACTTAATATTTTGAGGAAGCACATCTTGCAGTACCTAGACTTTTAGATAGCAGAAAAATGTACGAGTAATGGGCAAACTCCATCCACGTGCTGCTTGTGTTTTCTCGTCATTGAATTTGGAATCTTACTATTACTTTTCCCATTTCTTTACAAATCTGCCATTTTGTCAAAACTGACTTAAGAGTGGGGGCGTATCTTCATGCAATACAGATTTATTATGATTAAACACACGCCGAAGGATTCTTATAGCTCACTACACCAAAATCACATACATGTGCATTATTTTACTACACATTGCCAGATGACGGTAAACGATTAAAATCAACTTCCAAGTCTCAGTGTAATAAAATAATTTTTGCTGCATGACTGATTCTGTCATTAGAAGCTATACTGACCACAAAAATGGGAAATAATATTGATTTTAACAATAATATTTAATGTATTGGTAAACATGTGGACTATATAATTACACTAGGGAACACGATTTTACCTCCAGGAAGGTAGAGTGCGCGACATGCTCAATTTTACACGTAGATTACGAATATTACAGTACAAACGTCATAGCACGTCACAGTTTTTAAATATACCGTATCTTTATACTGTATCATACCGTATTTTGCTATTAATGCATATTCATTTAAATTGCACCCATAAGATAGGTACAATGAATAAGCATAAAATCTATTTAAAAATAAAATATTTGTTCTGTTCATCTGTGTCACTTTCATGAGTTATCAAGAAAATTAGGCTTTCGTGTTCTTTTTAACTTACTCGAAGATTGCCGTCTTTATTCTCGCATCTGGTAGTCGCGCTCAATTACGAGTAGATCTTAGTGGTCTTAATGGGTCTTAGTAGATGTTTTGAAAAACATGTCACGTGCGGCCTCCTATTTTCTACGGCACATTAGTCATAGAAAATAAATATTTTATCCCCTTCCTTATCGCAAATATACAGAATGCGTATCCAACTGTTGGGGTGGCAGATTCTGAGTCAGTCAGTGTCATGCAAAACTGTACCAGCAGTGCGCGTGAAGTTTGTGTCTGGTTTGCGTGTGTCTCAAATACATTAATACATTATAGTTATGTATTTTTTATAAAGTGAAATTTGACACATGATTTGTAGAATTGAATCGGTTTCGATAAAATGCATATCGTCTTTTCACATTGAAAACGTGCAAATCAATCCGATGTCTTCTGTTACGTTTACTGTTTCTGTTACGAAATTACAAAACTCGCATATTCTTTTACTTTGGCTGTTATGTTTTGTGATCAGGACAAACCATGGGTTGCTCACCAGTGTTGTATCACATGTACAACGAACCTTAGATCCTGGTTGTATGGAAAACTCAAATCATTTTCATTCGCTCTACCAATGTCGAGGAGAATACCGACAAACCATTTTAATGTCTGCATGTTATTGCACGAATATGCGTATTCCATTTTTAACTAGTTTTTAACATAAATTTTGTAGTAATATAACCTAAGTGACAGTGTGGAAATTAGTATAGGATTTTTTATTTCAAATACTAAATATGTTTATATCTTTTGAACCTTGCGAGATAGAAACTTTTATAATGATTTTCGAAATTAGCGTGTTTTTTTCCCTTTGAAATCACCTACTTTTATCCTGGATTTTTTTTGTTCCGTAGTGTTATAAAAGTCTAAAAATGGTTGTAACAATATTGTACCTCAACTTCTGTGTCAAATGCACCGATGGTCCTTGATGTGCTCACTTGCTTTGTTTTCATTATCTATGCACGTTTTCTTCAACTCAGAACGGAATATAGTTACTGAAATAATCTTTCTCCGCGTTCTCGTGGCAGTAAGTTGATTCCTTCGTGAAAGGCATGATAAGCACAAGAGACAAAATCTGTAACTGATTTTCCTCTTAAAATCATTTTATTATACGGAGTGAATATTTTTTCATCAATTTTTGTTAAAAACGTTCGTCCTAGCTCTGTTTAAAATTCAACTTAATGAGTTAGGACATAGTGACCTTGCGCAGATTGTGCGTCTTCCCATGATACGTCGTATATAGTTTTTACCTGTTTTTTGACGTCAAATAAATAAGTAATACTTTATGAATTAATTACTAGGGGAAGTTCACTGGTGTTCTTGTGGGAAAGCGGGCAATTGTTTGTGGAAAAGTAATCAAACGCCGGATCAAATCAATCACTTTTATTTACTTAATCTTGAAATGCTACCTACATACACACTATATTATATATCTCCTGCGCTGTAATACACAGCTATTCACACTTTAAAGACCTTTGGGCCGCTTCAATCAATTTTCGTTAAAATCAGGTTTTTGTAACTACCAGTTGCGAGGTAACTACTGGTTAGTCTGCTTGTATCTTACCATTTAATCTGAAGTTTACGCTCAGTAATACGTAAGTTGGCGACGTGAAATCTAATTTTCAGTGTAAATATATCAGTTTCAACACACACTTATATTTTCTATGGCATTATCTCGGCTCTCTTTAACGTCTATAGCGCGTTTGTTGATTGTCGTCGTGTTCAGGTCACAAGTTGTAATTGATTGTGGTCTAAATAACAGCTGTTTTACTAATATATGACTTTTAATAATGGATAAAAAGCAAAGAAGCACCAAATTTTCAAACGAGGTGGAACTATTATTAAATTTAATTTTAGGAATGAAAAATGTATTAGACCATGAGATATTCCTTGAATTCCCACGGAAAGGGAAAGGAATGGTATTTTATTTATTATATTAAACATGCAGAGCTTTCGATGCAGAGCTGTTCTGGCGAGTTCGCACGGACGTGTATTTGCGACAAAACGTCATTCAAATCACGTTGCCTGCAACAAGCCACAGTTCAAATCTATTGCTAATTAAAGTATCCGCAAGTGAAAGTTATCACGTGGCCTGCAACAAGCGGCTGCTCAAAATTATTGCTAATTTGTGCACCTAATTTGTGAACGTTATATTACTTGCAAAACGCGACAGCTCAAAATCATTGCCAATAAGTGCAGTCGCGAACGAACGGTAGCACTCACGGAACTCAAATACAGCGAATGAAATCCAAGCGAATACAAATATGAGCGAAACAAAAGACACTTTAACTAATAAAACACTTTTACAGTAACGAACTTCAATGCAAACGATGTTAATCTGTAAGTATCAAACTACTCATGTAAAGCTATTAATTATATATTTCAATTAGTTCTTAGAACCATCTCATCTTCATTAAACCCTCGATGCATGGAGCTCGAATTTTGCGGCTTTGCACTAAATGAGCCTGAGAGGCCCGGTCTGAATGAAACACAAATTTGGGACCGTAATGAAGAAGTAATTAATGCAATAATTTGTATTATTAAATAAATTTATATTTACACTTAAACGCATAATAAGGAATTTTACACATTTTGTTTTTCAACTATAGCACAGAATGCTATTTTGTAATGTTCTGATAAAAGTTTGTTTTCTCAGACGAAGCACAGTGATTTTGTTTTTTCGCCTTTTTTCGAAGAAGATATCACTTGGAAAGAGTGTAACGATCTCAATAGAACGCATTTATAACATTTTTACCATGTTATTAACATTTGTAATTATTCGTCTTACCTCTTTATTTTCTTTGACAATAATGCATATGACTTCCATACTTGCGTCCCTGTGAATTTAGAAGACTTGAAGAGCATTTAGGGTTGTTTTGAGGATATTCGGGTTTCTCACTCATGTTTTCATATTAACACGAGAAAATTCTTTTGCCAATTACATATACCGCTTTCCCACTTACATTAGTCTTGTTTTTTTTGTGAAGCTTACGTACGCATTCAAAGCAGCAACGTCAATCTTGTCATAAAATAGCTTCTTTGATCATTAACGAGTATACCTTCGTAATGTGTAATTGTCGACCATTTGATACGTAAGGCCAACTCTAATCTTTGTTTTGTTATACGCGAGATAGTTTCTTTTTTGTCGTTACTTGGTCGTGGTCCTGGTGTATTGTGCTAAGAAAACAAACAGTTTTGTTATTTGGCTTGTATAGTACAAGCAAATATTTTCATGTTGTCCAAAAATGTTAGACCATAATTATCTACCGTCATAATCTCATAGTTTAGATGATATTTCCTGCGTGAGAGCTCATGATGTTAGATTCTTCTCCATTAGAAATTCAACCAGGAATATGGACGTACAAATTTATCACTCTTAGAAACCCAAACAAAGTATCAATTGTAACGTTATAATCACCAGTGAATAATGACTGTACCAAATACTTTACCGTTTTCTGTGCAAAAATCTTTTGCAATAGGTTCATCTTTACTTTTTCCATAGTATATTTTGCCATTTAGTGTAAATCGGTTCCTAGAATTCCGGCACTAAAAGCCCTTTATTCTGTAGTTTTGTGGTCATATTTTGTTTCTTTTGGCAAGTAATTAACTAAGTTTGGGATGATAAGTAATATATTCCAACAACATAAATGTGTTTCTTAAGCGTTAAACGATCCGTGAAGAAAAACAGACAACCGGGCCTCGGAGGCTCACTTAGTGGAAAGCACGACTATCTACAGAAAAGTTGAAAAATATGGAAAAAATTCATAACTCATTGAAACATTCATTGCCATAAGAAAATAAACATAACAGAGGGTATCATGAAAGGACACGCTTATAATATTAACGGGAAAATATTTACAGCATTAAGAATTAGAGTCGGGTCTCTGAGGCCCACTAAGTGCACTGAAGGGTTAATATTGAGTTATTTCAAGTTTATTATCCAAGTGAATTCAAGGGTTATGTTTTATGTGTTTTCCTGTTAATACAAGTTTTATCATTCATGCGTATTAAAGGGTTTGTGATTCATATGTTCGTGTTGAATATAAGTTTTATCATTCAAGTGCTTAAGGGTCATAATTTATGAACTTTCTCATTGTAACTACAGTGTAGTATGCATTAAATCTCAACATCTTAAATGTAATAAATTCTTCTCATTCTCTTGCACACCGCCATCTACATTTCAGGGTTATTAATGAAGCTGTAAAGTCGCTTCGATTTGTCAGTCCTCTGCAACGCAGATACTAAAATTAGGGACAATTGAAGGGATCTGCTGTTTGCGACGAGGATCCGACCAGAACCCTTATACGAGGGCAAAATTCCTGTCGTGTGTTTGACCTCTTCTACTTTGCCCATACAATGGCCAATTCAGTCCACCACACATGCTGTCGAGCTCCGCGCATGAGAGTCATTCTCATTCGCTCTTCTCTGATAAGCCACTGCGTCGATCGTCTTCCGTAGGACTCATGTCTTCTTGGGGGGGGGAGGAGCTGGAGTGTTGTCTTGTTTCCGACGGATGAGGTGCTGGTATCCACGGGAGGCTTGGTAGCTTCGTGCGATATGGGCGTAGTAGCACGCCGCTGTGCCTCGTATTACGGCCGCGATGATTGATTGATTAGTGATTCCGGGCGCGTCAACAATTAAGATCATTAGTCCCAACCGATAGAGAGGCCATGGATACGAAGGAAGCGCCCTGGCTCGGGGAGGGTTTCGCAGCAGACAAAGTTGCATACCAAAGTCCGCGGTCCAGGTGAGAAGCCATGGAGAAGAAAGTCGGGTCGTCGTCAGGTGGACTAGCGTTAGTAATTGTTCCGTATCAGAAAAGGGAGGACCAAAAATAATGCCAAGGGATCACCGTGTAATTAATACTATCTTTCACTGACTTTATACTCTCGCACTGTACAACGCTTCACTTGCTACTCACTGCCTCATTGCTCCGCTTGCCGGAATTTATGAAGGCTAATGAGGGGACAGCTGGGCGATTCGCTTCGTTGGGCTGACCGGCGCCGCGTAAATACGGGCCCTTTTGGTGGCTGACCGAAATGGTGGCGCGCAGTTTAATTGTCCGGCGCGCAAACAGCACGATGTGTTTGTCTCTTTCTCAATGTCCTTCGCCTCAAAGCTTCCCTTTGTTTGCCGCAGTCACGGTAACGTGTCACTGCAATGACAGCTTGCCCACGTCACAGCACCAGGTCAGGGCGTGTGTTTCTCCCCATCGTCTGGTTCTCACAGAGCACCTGCCAACCACTCGCTATCGCTGCATCTTTGTTTAGGGCGCATATTTCTTTATGATTTAGCTGCCAGAGCGGCGAGTGATGGCGGCAAGCATGTCCTATTGTCTTCGTCACCGAGTCTCCACTGAGCCGGATGCAGCCGCGGTGGCAGAGGTTGCTTAGGAAACCGGGGTGTGGTTCAGGATCGGGGTAGAAGTTGATCCTTTCGCAGGATAAGAACTTATAGACCGGGATCTGCATATTTTGACCAGTTCTTAAGAAGGTATTAGACCCTTTCCAGACCCTCCCGGGGAGTCAGTGTGTATTATCTGGGCTGCCTGGTTTAGCCATCTCTGGAAGTGGACCTTTTGGAAGGCCTGACTTGGGTATCTCACCAGCAACGACCAGTTCTTTGGCTCTAGGTTCATGTTAGGTCCATCCTCCCCTCTTCTGTTGTTGCGTGGTGTTGGTCCTCTCGATGTCCGGACACCGGACAGGTCTCTTCGACAGGCCTCTGCCTCAGTGAAAGGGCGGGCGGTGGCTTCTGTCGTCCACCCGCTCGGACTCGTTGCCTGAGAAGCGAGTTTACTGGAATGGGCATCTGCTCCCGGGCAGAGACTCCGGCCGTATGGCGACGGACGTTATCTGCTAGGCGGCCGCCTCGGGGCTGAAAACTGTGTAGCGTCCGCTACTCAGCGCGCGGGCAGCGCGGTCCACGGCGGGTAACGTGGACACTTCCAGAGTGGGACCTGTGAAATGCTGAACAATGGGCAGGAAGAGGCGAGGGACGAGCTCAAGAGTGCAGGTCCAGAGGAATAGTGCCGTACTGGCGCCAGATGTGGACCAAGACCACGAAGTTGCAACCGAGTAGTGGCGACATAGTCACAACAATCCTATAAAAGCGGGTGGCACCTGCAAACGGGGACCATTGTTCTACAAACTTTTGTCGCAAGGCTGTCGCGAGGACGCCAGTGTGCGTAGGAGTCCGCAAGCTTGGGGGTATGAGCGCCAGGGTTATGTTCGGTAGTTAGCAGAGCGAATGCTCCAGTAGTAAATGGTATGGCTCACATGTATTTATAAAAATAAATTACATACCAATGGCATTTTGTCGGTGATTTATGACAACTGCAGAGGGTAGGTTACCTCCACATGGCGCTGGTTTGCCAAGTTTTTCGGACCGAGTGGAGGTCTTGAGCTGCAGACACGTACGGGAAGGAGCAGGGCACTGATATTAAGGAGAGGGTGACGTCATTCTCATTGGCGAATTCCCGTTCAATTTCATGTCTCTTGGTGGCTCCTCTGGTCTAGGTCTAGAACGTCTGAGAGCCAATGATACGCGCAAGTGGAGCGCCATTTAGATATTTCGCGTTTCGCACTATTTGTCCCCCCTCCAAGACAGTAGGTGGTCTCCTCTCTCTGGTCCTTTAGAGCCGTGATCCGAATTTGGTAGTCCGGCCTGTTCAAAATAACGAAGGCCGAATCGCTGGCCCAGAAATCGGTCTTCAGAATTTCTTGCATGTTCTTCGTTCGCCCTTAGAAAAAAGCTGATGTAAACAAACCCGACGTATTCTTCCGTCTTGCTGCGAATCTCAATCGCCGATTCCGCTCGTACTTCTTTCACGCGCGCTCGGTATAGTCAGTGATCGCTCGAAATGAGAACCCGACTTCTGCAGAGCAGTAGGGGAGTATTAACATTTCTAATAGCTCCGCAAACATCTTTACACACATTAACAGAAACTACTTGATAGTAAAACTAATCAAATCGCTCTTAACTACCAGTTTGCAAATTTAAATTTAAAAAAATCTTTACGAGAATGAAGTGAGCCAGCGAATGTCAATATTCAAATTACATTACTATTTCGAATGACGTAAGTAATATTCGCTCTTTTATCTTGTTTCTTATACAATTTACTTACGATCACCCTGCTTCAGGAAGATTCAATTCCTTCCATGTCTGAAGCAAATGATTTGGTGCTGAAACAGGAAACTTCGGTGATGACTATCTCGTCCACGATACTGCCACTGAAGCCACCTCCTCCCACATCCTCTGTTTCTCTTTAAAACTATGCATAACTTCACAACACCAGCGTTCTGACATCACTTTAGAAAAACCTTGCTCGAGAAGTTCTAAAAAGTGCTAAAAATGTATTAAAACGCACGCCTTTCACCATTTAGTAATAGTTTACCGCTATGGTGGTTCACTACGGAAGGACCCGCACCGCTCTCCGACATTTTCAAGCGAACGTTTCGAACTGCTTGACAAAAAACTAACTGATCTTCTTCCTGTCGCATGAGTATATCGCCTCTCACCGTGCTTGACCAAAATTGCCTCTGTCATATGTTCTTAATAAATTAACAGCATCAGTTACTACTGCACGTGCGTGGGGTTAAGTTCGCTTCGTGACTCTCACGGATTCATTTTTTCCGCTAGAGCTGATACCAAGCAGACACTGGACACACAATTGTCACAGACATCGATATTTCCTCATCCGGTAGGGCCGGCGTAGAAACAATCGTCTCCTTATTTTGGAATCTGAGTTATAGATTGTAAATTTACATCTGTAATGTTAACATTGTGTGAGAAATGAGCCTTTACATCGAAAACTATTTTCTTCTGCACATGAACACGCCTGAGTGTGTATCACGTCAACTAACCAACGGCAAGCATCCCAAAGAACGTGCTATTGTTTACATCCCCTTTTTTCTTAGGGTGGACGGAGTATAGTGTTGCAGTAGCTTAAATAGCTGCTTGTATTCTATCCAGTTTTAAGCGCATTTTCAATCTCCGTATTGGAAACCGATTTATTTCCCAACGCTTTTGTGCCTCTTCAAAACATTCCTTGTGCGAATGAGCGCTTCATTATATGTTTATAGAGTTGTTGTAGGAATAGCTAATGGTGTTACTAGATAATAACAATTATTGTAACCTGAGTCGCCGAATGAAATTACTGGACCAAACTATCTGTTCTGAAACTGGGTCTTAATTCGAGAGTTGTTGAAAATTACCTAATCGTGTTTTGTACCGGCCATCCAGAAATAATATCAGGAATTTTGAAATTTGTATCACATATAGTCTACACCTAATTTGAAAGTTTGTATTTCGGAAGTTTCATATTTTATCTCCGCCTGATGTTCAGATTTTATCTTGATGGCTAAGATGTGATGAAAAGAGCGTGATGAAAAGAGCAATTAATTACACTAAATATCTTGAGGGAGCCGAGATATTCCATAAAACGCTAGCAGAACATGAAGCAGTTCTGCAACACCTGGCGATTTAATGCGGTCCTTTCTTAATGAGCCAATTGCCAAAGTCGCTTTATCGGTTCATAACTAAATGCATGAAGCTGAATCCTTGCTAATCCCAGTAAAATCTGCCTCTGATACTATCATATTTGCCGATGTGTAAAAACGTAAAGTCACCAGTAACTTATTTTAGTCACCTTTTGAGGAGCGGACGAAATCGTTGGATGGAAGAACAGCTTAGAACAGTTAAGCCTTTTACGGCGTACGATCTTAATTAGACATCAATGAATTATTTGAATAACATACTCAGAGTTGAAATAAATTACACTAGAATACATGTGGAGGCTTAGAAAATGAGGTTGCGCAGAAGTCGCTGGTCCATCGAACTAATTGGAACATTGGGCGCGAAATGCTCCCGCCTCAATTCGATTGTATTCACTACTTCAGTGAATCTGTATAATTCGATATCATTACATTATCTCAAGAGATTCACGTTAGATTTTTCTTGTTGACTTTATTGTTGTAACGTTGTTGTTGTGTACTAGACTAATAATAACGAATGTCGAAGTTATCCTAAAATGTGTTTTAATCCAACTGAATTTAGTATCATTTTCTTATTTAAATTATGTATGCAGAATAAGATTATTTTATTTTTAATTCCTTTCTCTACCCTACAAATGTGGTACCGCGTTTAAAGATTTTAAAATTTGTCTCCAGAACCACATCCTAAATGAAAATAAGGAAAAGATAAAATAATTTATGGAGTATGGGCTGAGACATACTGTTATATTCACCTTAAAGTTACACCTTCTATAAGTCTAGTGGTTGCAACGAGTTGCCAATGAAATTAACGAAATAAATCCTGTACTCAAAATAAACGTGTTGCACCGAGTATATCTACTGTATACGGGTTGTCATGACGAACGGTGGAAAGCAATGCAAAAAGTCATGTGAAATGTATCGCTGTAGATGATGGATAAATAAATTGTTTCATTGAGAATATTTGATTAATATGTAATGATTGAACATTCATACAGAGTAGCAATCAAAACTTCAAACAAATAAGTATTGGAATTTTTAACTTCAAAATGTTAATTGCATGTCAGATACCAATGAAAGAAATATTTTTTAAAATCACATGTAGAAATTGAAATGTTCCAAATAAATGGTCGCAGGTAGCAACAATATCAATGTTTATTTTGCCAAATGTTTACTACATTCGTATCCAAATCTACACCACACACTTTGCTGGTTTACCGCTTAGCGAGGAGAGAAAGCCGTGCCCAATACTAGTTACTAGCATATCAGTAGATGCCCAAATCATATAGCACAAGTCACAGTTCGGTCGGTAGAATCAATTAGGACCCTACCCAGTTCACAATACTTATCACTCGTAATTCGCAACCACTGCACTTCGACTTTCGCTCTCCAAATTACGCCGTCTCTCACTCTGGTTTCCACTCTGGTGTCCTTAAATACGCTCGGCGTTATCTTACGCCGACTCGCCCCGAGGCTCTCGCTCCAGTGGCTGCTTCCACGGGCTGGCCTGCCTCGAAAGCGAGTGCTCCATATACACATTATACTGGTGCTGGCCGGAACGGAATTCTTTTGTTGGTGCCACTTAGTGATGAGACATTGATAACAAAACATCGAAGTTACCAATAATCTATGTTCAAAATTAAAACTTCGATATTAATAGAACATCAATCAAAAACCCATTTATGTTTTTAAAACAGTCCTGAATTCGTTGAAGAAGGTTACAGGAAGAAGAGGGGAAGCCTTACGCCAACGGCGTACACTGCCTCTCCATGTGCAAAACACAAGGAAAGACGTACGAAATACCAGGGCATCGGGCTCATCCTGAGCGAGAGATAGTCTGCTCGATGAAGATAGTACTCTATGCACCGGAAAGTGAACTACTGTGCCAATTCGATTTTGGCAGCGCTCATCCAGAAGAGACGCATACAAACCAACACAGCGTTCTTTATAAGGCGTTGAATGGGCAGAGACAATTCCAGTTCGAAGGGGGCTCAGAGGTTTAGGAGAGACGGCCGACAGATTACGCTCTGTGCGTTTGAATAGAGTATTGATAGAGCATCGAGTGACTAAATGCTCGTTCAAATTAATTACAATAAAGAAAAATAGTTTGAAAAAACGATATTTTAGACACATTTGTGGCAAAAATTATTTTCTTTCCTTTTTTCTGGTGCCATGGCACACTGGCACTACTCTACAAGCCGCCACTGCATTATACAACATATTATTGTATTTGTGGGGCCTACAACATTCTCCTTGTACTTTACAAAATTTTTAAACTCATTTGTTTCATTGCTTTTACATTTTGTTTAAATTTGGTGCCTAACCTCTAATAAAGAGTTAGAATCTCTTCTCGACACGAATTCAGGCCAAGATAGTGCAATTTCAAGTATCGCGCCTTGGAGGTGGTTTTATTTCTCCCCAATATCCACCAACCTAATTGTAAAGGGTAAAAACACGCCGAGTAATATATTACATTTAAAATACAGTACTTCACAGCGTCACTAACAGCAGAGGCGTAGCGTCAGGGGACGCTGAGATGCTGAGCATCCCCGTATATAATATTAATAAAGAAGTTGCGCGTTGAGCGAAACACGTTTTGTATTAATTTTAAATTGATTTCCTATGACTGAATTCGGCGGGTTGTTGAAGCTGGCCTGTGATTGCTTGGAAGGTAAAATGCTTCTAGCGTCTACCGCGAGATTGCGACGAGCAATGACGCATGCGCAGATGGCGAGGTTCCCTTTTCCCCTTTTCACCCCTTGCCAAGAGAAACCGGACTCCTTTACGCTAGCATCCACTGCAGAAAGATGCTCGTTTGTGCACGAGAGCGCAGCACAATTCAGACGGTCAGTAAAGTATCTCTCTCTCTCTCACTCACTCGGGAGTCCCCGCTTTGTCATGGGCACAAACTAGAAATAGTGCCCGTCTACTATTTCTTAATTAATATCCAAGAAATTGAATTATCCCTCAAATAGATTACGGGTCATTCCATATTAAATCAACACAGCCATTTTACATCACCATCTCAGATTCAGATGAAATTTGACACATAGGTAGTATGAATGGAGAATAAAAAAACTACAAATTATGAGTAAAATATTTCCACCCGTTTCTGAAATACAGCCATGTAAAAGTTTGCAAAATTGGGTTTCCGAAATTTTTAAATTGATGTACAATCTCACCAAATTAAGATAGGGAGCTGGAATAGGTGTCATTTTTCAGCTTTCTTTATGGCCTTTTATATGATGTACAACTCAATAGGGGTTGCGTTCAAAAAATTTTCCAAATTTGAATTTAAAATTTTGATTTTGAGTTTTTTCAAAATGCTCAAAAAAATTGAAAAAATTCTAAAATAATCCTTGTATGTACCCAAACAGATGGTGCAAGTTTAAAAATGGGACTGCAATGGGTTTATATGGTAATCTTTATTTAAAATGCACAATATTTACTTACTCCATATTTTACTGATTTAAAATGCATTTTTTCCAAATATAAGCCCTAATATATACAAATTATTAATTTAGTGTTTTTTATTGACGAGTGTGTTATGATTTATTGCTATGATTATTATCATTATTATTATTATTATTATTATTATTATTCCACTACATCACGACTAAAGATGTTATGACTCGGCTGAATATAAAATCTACTCCAGGTTGCAACCAGCTACCTAAGGTTCTGTTCCAAATAAAGTGATTTCTTGCACTTCCCAGTCTTTTGAATTACCTGGGAGTTTAGAAAAGTTCTTACTCAAATGTTGAGGAATAAATCCCAGAGCTCCGATAACTATCGGTACGACCTGTGCTTTTACGCCCCATATTCGGCTGATCTCGATTTCCAAACTCTTGTATTTAAGACGTTTCTCTGCCTCCTTGGTAACGACGTTTTGATCGCAAGGTACAGCAACATCCACAAGTAAACACGATTTGTTCTCCAGATCCCGGATGACTATATCCGGTTTGTTTGCTGCTATCGTGCGATCAGTTTGAATTTGTTGGTCGTACAATATCGTACACAATCCAACTGACGTCACCGGTTTCGGTGAGTGTTCGTACCACTTGGGGCTTGTGTTCGGAACTTCGAGGGCGGTACAGATCTACCAGTGGAGGTAGCTACACACCCTGTCGTGTCTTTTCAAGTATTCGGTCTTTGCTAGGATTGGACAAGCTGAGACAATATGATCAATGGTTTCTACTTGCTCCTGGCAAATGCGGCATTTGTCTCGTTGGGAAATTTTGAGAACCGCTCTATCATAATGTCGTGTTCTCAACGCCTGATCTTGAGCAGCTACTGGAACTGCTTCCGATTCTCACTTCATTCTTCCCCTTTTAAGACACATAACTGATTGATCTTTATTGATCATCACCTTGTCCATTCTTTTTAGATATTGTACGTGGAGTGGTTTGTTTGTCTCTCCACGAGTTCTTTAGCATTTTTTGTGTCTCATAGCATCAGAAGTTCAGTGTCTGTGTAATTCGACGTGTCTTGCATAGTGTTCTTCGCTACACTAACAATGCCTCTGTTTCCCATTCTTCGGTCACTATTATAATAACTTTGGTAATTACAATGATATTATTATTATTATTATTATTATTATTATTATTAATAAAAATAATAATAATTATTATTATTAGACCGCGGAACGTCATGCAATTGCATATTTTTACTGACTGTGCATATCGCAAGGAAATGTATATAACTTCACCTATCACCAAAAATAAAACAAATCTACCCTATTTTTTTGCATGTGTGCAAGTTTTTAGTTTAAATGCGTATTTTATTGTATGCGGTATATTTTAGTGCATATATTCCAGGTTTTTGTGGAGAAGTGGATCGAAGTCAGATCTTTTGGGTATTTCTCTTTTAACTTAGAAGTGGCTTTCTTCTGACAACGCGGGTATGGAAATTGAACCTCCTTAGTACCCTTCGCACGGTTTCGGGATTTACTTTCTTGAAAATGCCAATTTATAACTGTGGAGTAACTTTTGGTGCATTAAGACGAAGGTCCTTCTTTATTATTTTCACAACAAGATTCTCTTCTCGATCAGAAAGTCTTTGGAAGTTCTCCTCTGGGTTGCAGTTTAATCGCCTATTCTTTGATGTACCATGAGATTATGTCACTCACTGTGTTTTTTTCATTAATGGCATTTTTCAAAATTTTGGGCATCATTAACCCTTTGCATGATGGTAAATAACCGGTTGACTCTGCTCAAAGTTGGTGTTCACTCCTCAACGATTCATTTCGCTTAAATGTTTAGGTTCCCACGTATCTGGTTCATTAACTGAAAGGTGACCTTCATTTGCTTTATTTTTAGTGATAAGTAAAGTTTAATACATTTCGATATGGACAGTCAGGAAAAATATGCAATTGCATAAAGTTCCGCGGTCTAATATTAATAATAATAATAATAATAATAATAATATTAATAATAATAATAATCATCATCGTCATCATCATAGCAATAAAACACAACACACTCGCCAATAAAAAACACTAAATTAATAATTTGTATATATTAGGGCTTATAATTTGAAATAAAATTCATTTTAAATCAGTAAAATCTAGTGTTAGTAAATATTGTGCATTTTAAATAAAGATTACCATATGAACCCATTGCAGTCCCATTTTCAAACTTGCACCATCAGTTTGGATATATACAAGGATTATTTTAGAATTTTTTCAATTTTTTTGAAGATGATCATTTTGAAAAAACTCAAAATCAAAATTTTAAACTCAAATTTGAAAACCTTTTTGAACACAACCCCTATGGAGTTGTATATCATATAAAAGGCCATAAAGAAAGCTGAAAAATGACACCTGCTCCAGCTTCCTATCTTAATTTGTTGAGGTTGTACATCAATTTGAAAATTTTCGGAAACCCAATTTTGCAAAATTTTACATGGCTGTATTTCAGAAACGGGTGGAAATATTTTACTCAAAATTTGTAGTTTTCTTATTCTCCATTCATACTACCTATGTGTCAAATTTCATCTGAATCTAAAATGGTGAGGTAAAATTTTAATTAAAACTGTGTTGATTTAATATGGAATGACCCTTACATATTATTTTAGTCTGCAATGTATAAATTAACAAGTGGTCTCATTGCCATTCGCGTATAAGAATAAATGCTGAACCATTGTATAATTTGCTTTCAAGACATCGGAAGTCCTGACTGCTTATAGTCGTGCCCTTCGGCCCCTTGGGTCATGACAAATGGCAGTGATTTTCTGTGTGCTGAAGAGCTGCATTTCTTAGTGTTCTCAAGTTAAATGCTATCAAGAAACAGTGTTGGCCATTCGCACTGTAAGTAACCCTAATTTTGAGGATTCTATTTCTCAAAGCACTGAAGAATTTAGTAGTGTTTTCATTTGTGCCTGAGAAGGGAAGAAATTTTATTGTTGCCTGTTCAATGCATCACAGAATAGAGAATGATGATACCACCACAAAACTAGAAATGATATTTTACTATAATTACAAAAATGGTGGGAGTAGATTCTCTTCATAATAAATGTGTAAATTGCTCAACAGCAAGGAAACTATAATGTTAGCTGATGGCAATTTTATGTAATTTTACATACATCTACATTTACCATTTGTGTTTACACAACTGCCTTTGAGACAACATCACTGGAAAAATATGTTCTGAAAAACTTTTATTTCTTGTCAACATGAAGTCTTGTATGTGCTCTTGTCTCAAAATACGATGCTTGTTAACAGAACAGCAACTGTGACTTTCAGGAAATGGGTGTGTTAAAATTTTGGGATGTAATTCTTTTCAATTTATAATAATCATTTTTTAATATTAATTCTGTCAAATTCATTAAATAAACATAGTTATTCATCTTTAGTAATTTACTTTCATACTCATTATCACTATGTCATTGAGAACACAACAGGTTCCCAGAGCCTGTGGTCACTACTAACATCACAATAATTGATGGTCACGACTAGAAGGTTAAGGAGAGTTATCAATTTCCAGCCATAAATTCAATACTTTCACTCTTCATGTAACTTGGCAACAGAAATTTGGAATTTCTTAATGTTACACTGAAAAGGAACATATGCACTCAACCCATCCATTACACATCTACTTGCCTTTTAAAGATTTGCAATTTCTGCAACAGGAAACCAACATGAAACATTTTGGGTATAAACATTTTAGATGCATGCACATGTATGTATACAGGCAGACATATGCACACGAAAAAACTTCACCCATTTTCTTTCATACACACATAAATACACATTGACTTACCACTGTACTTGCACACATTCTTGATCTAACATTCACTGTCACTGACACACATATAGACATACACACGTGCTTTCTTTGCATATCCAGTTTCCATACACAAATAATACTTTTTAATCATGGCGAATATAATTTGTCTTCCTCATTTTCATGACAATGAACACATTATGTGATGAAAATCTCTCATATTTGTAAACATATTTCTTTACTTATTTATAATATTGAAGAAAGCAAGAAAACTTGTTTCCTGGCAGATATTCCTGTCATTTTATTGATATGGTTGATTTGTTCTATATTATACATAGAGCAACTTACCCCAGAGATAGATCACAATATACTCCATATCCCGTAATATTTATAAATATTTTAATTATAATCATAACTTTTAAAATCTTCTATTAATAAATATTTACAACTACACAACATCAAATATACATTGTAATATATAATATATTTTTTCAAGAGGAATATCTTAGCTGCAAGCCAGATTAATATGAAGGCTTTGCTAAGTTTATATATTGATATGTTTTCTCATGCACCATATGGCATGTTCATGTTGTAACACACTGCTGTGCGGATTTTGTGGAAAGCGTCTACACCGTCGTAAACAATCGAGATCGTGGAAGTAGTTCCAATGTATCTGTCTTGTGTTGCGTTCGCCTGTTGGATGAAGTAGTTGATAGTGACATTTTGTGTGTTATTGTTGAGCATCCCCAAACGTGCGAGTCACGCTACGCCACTGGCTAACAGGGTGCAGCACTGTATGGTCCAGTGCGCTTAAAACGAGAAACAAAAGTTCACAATAAGACCCTTTAGCTTGCATTGTTGAGAAGCGAGCCGAGTTTCACATAGTCGTACGCGAATATCATGTCGCGTACTCTCGATAGCAGCAAAGTGGACTATGCAGATTAGTGCACTTTGCTTCCAACAGAGTGCGCCAAATTCGAGATGGCAAAATAGGTATTGTGGTGCCATACAGCGATCGATTGCAAATGGTTGCTTAGTCCAGTGTGCAGTCGATAGGTCTATCTTTAAAGAATTAATTTAAATTGCACTTCCGCAAAAAACGTTAATAACAATGTTGTGGGTTAGTCCACTCTGCATCTCATAACCTCATTTATGCTAATAGCATTTGACAAGCGTTAGATAAAAACTGGAAGTATTTTTGTAAGATTCTGATTTCCATACAATGCATGTTTTTGTAAAACTTAGGCAGAAATATCGAGAATCTAAAGGTTAAACTAATATTTAGTATTATAGGTTTTTTTAGTACTGAAGTAGCAGTTTTTCTGAGAATAATGTTTGCAAATGTTATCAATTATAGCGCTTGACGGTAGAAATAGTTCGGTAACTCCTGCAACGCTTTGTTACACGGTGCAAAATTTATTTCTTGGTATACGATTAGACTCAAGTTTGACCTTATGATTGAATTCCGTTTTTGTGCAATGAAGACCGACCTCTATCGGAGGCAAGAATAACATTGGAATAGAAATAGTGCTTATGCACCTCGTTGCTTCAATACTTCGACACTAATTAACGACTACGACCTTCTATATTTTAATTCTAGGGATTTCCGGGATTCTAGGGATTTCCTGACATTCCAACCTGAAACCCTCATATTTTCAGATGACTCTAAAGGCAGGCTGATGAAGGCTCTAGCCGGATAAGATGGTAAAAAGTGCCCCCGCTTGAAATCGAAAAGTGAATCTTTCCTGAGGATTGTGACCACGAAAAACATTTTTTCATGGACTTTTAAATTCCTGCCCCCTCACATCCGCCGTAATAACGAAAAACGTGTTTTTTTAACTTTATGTTTTTCACTGACTCCGCCGCATGACTTTTCATGGAAAATAATGGGTATTTATGTAAAATTTACTGAATTTTTCAAAAATAATTTTTAAAAATGTATTAGCCGCGAAATTCAACCTTTTAAATGGATTTGAAAATTTTGAAATTTTTGTAAAGAAAGTTGTTATTCTACCTGGAGCACGAGAAAATTCTCAAATATTGCCCTAAAAATCATCTATCTTCTGGAATTTTTTCAGATTTTTTTGATTGGTGCGCCATGTCTAAAAAAATTAAAATACGTATTTTCGTCCAATTCGGCGTATTTTCATGTACAGGGTGACACACAGGACAGGAAAGGTTTTGAACTGCGTAGAACTGAGAGTGCAATGGTGGGAGGTGGACGTGGTGGGATAGCTCTGATCTATAAAGACGCCATTTCATTTACTCAGTCCCCATAGAGCAATGGAACAAGCAACGTCGATTGTTTATGACAGAGAAGTAATGAGTCTATTACAGCTACGTAGCGATTGTTTCTGTCACGGTTCAATATTGGTCGATATGGAGCTGTTCCGAGCAATCCTCATATGGGTGAAGAAATTCAGATCGACAGGAAACATGATGGCTAAGAAGCCTGGCCCGAATCGCAGAGTAACGACACCAGAAGTAAAGGCTAAGGGAAGCGGTAGTCAGAAGCCCAGAACGGTCAGCTAGACGTGATGAAGGTGAGCTACGAATCAATCGTGAATCGGTTAGAATAATTTTGTGTAAAGAATTAAAATTCCATCCTTACAAAATGCTAAATCGCCCAAAATTGCCAAAATCATCCAGATTTATCAAATAATCCCCCAATTTGCCGACGTCACGGCGCTAGTTTTCTCAGGACCTGATGTATACAAAATACGTAACACAATGCAACTATATCTAAATCTAATTGATAGCTGGGCCGCTAAACTAAAAATCCAACTTAACCCATTAAAAACCGCTTCCAAATTATTTACCTTCAGAACTTACACTTCTCCAACTCCCTTGACATTAAACAACAAACCAATAATCTCTCATCCACAGAGCACAATTAAATATCTTGGACTTAACAGAAACACGAAAATTAAGTGTAAAAAACATTTATAAACTAAGTTTGTCAAGTAAAAATAAAATTACAACTAAAACCTCCTATTATCAACAAAAACTCCTTACTACCACAGAGTACAGCCATAATAATACAGGCGTGCCCCATCTGGATTAAAGCCGCAAAAAAACCAACATCCACCAAATACAAATTTTCCAAAATCAGTATCAAGAATAATCACTAACGACCCTTGGTTTGTCACCAACGACCAACTCCACATAACACTATCCATCGAACCACATTAGCCAACCATATTAATTACCTCGCCTCCAAATTCTATTTTAATAATGCACTACACCTCGCCCGAAATCCTATACCACCATCCCGAATTCAAAACAAATTCCCGTTCCTAAAAAATTTCACTGAAATTGACAATTAACAGAAGTTCCTCGTCTCTGTATAGATGAAGCATAGCATGTAAGTTAGTAGTAAGCATCCTAAACATATTAGTCTTCGTCTAATATGTAATATTCTATCTTCATTAATTATAGGATATGTATCCTCGTATCCAAAAATTAAATTCAAAATCTCCGCTGGCCTTATTGTTTTTGCATTGTATCTTCCGTGAGACAAGTAATAAATTATGGCGACAATGTGCAAGCAACATCCGATTGTACGAAGACAGTTTGCACAATCGCAACAATATCTTAGTTTTCCTGAAGATCCAATGGTATGAGGTTTGTATTCCACAAAGCATTTATAGATTTTTCTTTTTATGTGCCGTGAACGGACTTCGAACTCGAGGATGGTTGTCTTTAATTTTAAATATTGTAAATCGATGTTGTTGTTGTGTGTAAACATTTCTGCTAAATATGAAATAGCCTGACCTAATTGATATGTTTCAGAAAAAAAAATTAAATATTCTTCCGTGAGTTCTGGAAAATCAGGAATATCTGTTAGAGTTACATTTTTGAAATCGACTTTTCGTCGGGCCCATCTTTGTTCTTCGACTTCGTTGGCCAGGGTATTAGTTGTAGGTTGTGGAAGTAACATTGGTTGAACAATATCTTCTGTTCTGCTCATATCGGAAATCATTTTGGACCGAAAGATTTGTTCAAATAGCATGCTATTTTACAATACAAGCCTTCCTTTGGTAATAATTTGTTGTCTAATTGGTGATGCAAGAGTTTATATTTTTTAGCAATGACTCCATTAACTGCTTCAACAACCCAACGAATCTTCGTTACGAAACGGGAAAAATTAAATTTCTCAGTTGTTAATTGCTTTCGATTACCTTTCAGTGCAGGCATAAGAACAATGTACTTTTTTTATCTTCTAAATCTTTTTTTGGCGTCTCTAAAACCTCAGTCTACTACGCAAGAGTCTCCTTCCTGTAATAAGTTCTTCAGACCATGTGGGTCGGATGTTACTTTTGTCTTAATCGTAGTATCGTTTTCAGTGGCATAAAATGGTCCCAAAATATTCGGGGAATTGAAAAATAATTTTTTCTACAATTATAGCACAAAACATTAATTATATTTACCTCGCCATTAATTTTCTTTTACAATTCTGACTTCTCTTTCATTTCTAATTGTAGTTTCTTTTCTACAAGTTTTGCGAATTGTTGTATATCTGAAGGAAAATGCGGCCTCACAGGCAACAACAGTTCATTTCAACCTTTAACATACAGTTTTGTAAACCCGACGGCTCGTGGCCGTTTACACAAGTCGGAACCGACGGCTCGGTGCGGTGCCGCCGACGGCGGCTTCCACGAGGCGTCGGTGCGCTCCCCGTGCGGCGCGGTAAGGCCACCACCGTGCCCGAAACCCAGGGGCGCCGGCGTTATCGGCGTAGCTGGGGACACGGCTGCGTGGCCTCAGCGAGTTGTGCCGGTACGGCTTACGACCAGCAATGCGGCCGCGATCTAACGCGTGCCCTTAACGACACGCTGCTAAGGCGGCGGGGCCCAGGGGCGAGCCTGCCAAGTATACTCCGCAGGAATACGAGCGGGGCCCAGCCACAATCCCAAAAGAAGTCCGGGGCAAAGTCGGTCCTAAAGCAAGAGAACAAATACAGCGTTAAACACACGTCTAAAAATGCTGCGCTAGCTCGTTGCTCTCCGCTGCCTGACTGCCGCAGCGGTCTCGGTGCTCCCCCTCCCCCAGGTCGCTGCGGTATACCTCCGCCGGCCAGCGACCCGGAACTATTTTTCGGGGTGGCGAAGCTATGGTGCGCGCTGCATAGCGCGCCCCGTTCAACTCTCGCCGCGGATATACAGCACGAATGAACTTCATACATTTGATACGTTTTCTGTCGTCTGTAAACTTAACCTTTGTGCTAGGTTCACCATTCTTGTTATTCAATGACATCATCAAGCTCCAAATAAATTATAATTATAAATTATAGAGACAATTTTATAAAATTATATATTAACTTAAGTAACAATATTTTCAGTCACATTTTAAAATAATATTCTCGGCATTCCCCCTCGTTTTCATATTATTGCGCCATTGTTTAAAAATAGAAGAGTAACCCGGATAATCTCCTCCCCCATACGTCACATAGGGTGGATTTCTAAGACGGGGTCCGATCCGCGGTTTTGAAACCACTGGTTGAAGCCATGGCTTCAGCCGTGGCGCGAATCAGCCGTGGCGCGTAATACTCGGCTCACACAAGGAATTAGAACATCGTGTAAAAACAAACGTACGCTTTACTTTATTTCTAAACATCATAACGTATCACCCGGTTTCCATATATACTTCCGAGAATATAAAAGAATTTTAAGAAAAGTAATAGTTCAGGCAAAAATAATGAAAAATAGTCAGGACATTTTGAGCGCTAGTAACAAAACTAAAGCAATGTGGGATATCGTAAAAAATACAACCACATCATCTCGATACCTTGTAGAGAATGTTATTTTAAAGGATAATGAAAGAGAAACGAGTAATCCGGAAAAAGTTGCCAATCTCTTCAACAAACACTTTTCCAGAATTGCGTCTGATCTCACGAAGGGACTAAAATCACAAAATTCAACATTTTACACTTCCCAAAAAATTTCAGATACGATGTTTATTCCCGAAACTTCTCCCAACGAAATCCTCAGAATAGTCAGTAAACTAAAAAATAAATATTCATCTGGTTTAGATGAATTTCCGGATTGTTTATTAAAAACTTGTGCACCTGCCTTTATACATCCGTTAACTCACATTTTCAATGCTTCTTTATGTACAGGAATATTTCCAGATATTTTCCAAACCGCAAAAATTAAGCCACTTTTTAAAAAAGGGAACAAAAATGATATTCAAAATTACCGGCCAATTTCTCTTTTGTCAGTTTTCTCAAAAATATTAGTAAGGTTTTTCTACTTACAAATGGAAACATTTCTCAGGAAAAACAGAGCGTTTTCAGACTCACAACACGGTTTTAGAAAATCAAAATCTACGGAAACTGCCATTTTTTCTTTTCTCAAAGATGTTGCTTCATCAATAGACCAAAATGAAATACCCATTGGAATATTCTTAGATCTCTCGAAAGCTTTTGACGTTATTGACCATAAGATCTTGCTCTCAAATTACCTTCGTATGGAATTCGTGGTATTGCCCTAGATTGGATAACTTCTTACCTTAAACATCGGACTCAAAGAGTAGAAATACCATACTGGCAGGAAAGGACATTACATACTTATATTTACAATTCTTTGCCAATTGTGCATGGGGTCCCGCAAGGTTCGATCTTAGGTCCTATTCTCTTTCTGTTATATGTAAACGATATGCCCTCGTCTATTAAAAGTGGAAGAACGGTTCTGTTTGCTGATGACACGAATGTTCTTTGCAAAAAAGAAGCAGTAAATAGTACAATTTCAGAAGTTTCAAATTGGTTTAATAATAACAAATAAATTGTTAACGAAAGAAAAACTGTTTCAAAGCATTTTTGCATCTCAAATCGGAAATCGCATGTTCCATTGAAAATGAACAATATGCAATTAGCTGATGTTGAGGCAACAAAATTTTTAGGTCTTTCAATTCAATCAAACCTCAAATGGAATGTACATATAACAGAATTAAACACTAAATTAAGTTCATTATGCTATGCATTCAGAATTCTTTCAAATTCTGTCAGTCTTCATGCAGCTCGTTGCGTTTATTTTGCAAATGTGCATTCCCGCCTGAGATATGGCATAATATTCTGGGGAAGCTCATTCTGTAGTATTCAGACGTTCAGATTGCAAAAGAAAATTATTCGAATAATGAAAAAATGCCTTCCACGTGATTCCTGCAAGCCTCTTTTCATTGAGCTGGGAATCCTACCATTGCCTTGTCTATTTATTTACGAATCTGTAATATTTGTCAAAAATGACCTACTTAACGGAGGGAACATATTTTCATGCAATTTTGATATTTATAATTACAACACACGCCGTAGAAATCACGTGCATCAAGTGTCAGTATCAACAGCTCAGTACAAGAAATCAACATACAATACATGTACGTTACTTTACAACGCATTGCCAGATGACATAAAACAATTAAAGTCGGTATACAAATTTAAGTTAAAAGTAAAATCTTTTCTGCTGCAAAACTGTTTCTATACAATTAGAGACTATACTGATCGTGAAAAAGAAAAATAATGTTTAATGTAACAAAACAAAGATATATAATGAATTAGTTTACGTTTGCATTGTATACATTTTCAAAAAATATTTAATACGACTGCAAGAAGTAATGTACTTCAGCTTCCGGGTCAATGACCCCCATCTCGATCAGGTTTTTGTCCAGTTTCCCTGATCCATTGAGCAAATGCTGAGATGGCCCCTTGTTTTGCTTCTGGACGTAAATGTAGCTTCACTGTGCGCACTTTTGCTTGTAGTTCATTTACAGTTGAAATTGATTTTCTATAACTCGGGAAAAATCATTTTTCAAATATCTTTATTTTTCTAAAATAATTATTTTCTATATTAATTTTTCGTTTTTTTTTGTTTGTTTTTTTTAAATTCTGGCCCTCAAGAAAATGTGCGCATATAAATTTCTTTCCCCACACGTCAGATTACAGTTTTACTGTTTTTTGACAAAATAAAAAA
>JAHLJT010008446.1:242967865-243088527 GCA_031308135.1 Acheta domesticus | reverse complement strand
ACAAAAATGTTGATATGGCCCGTGTTTTCGTCACGGATGAGAAAGTGTTAGAAATTTCGTTTAGAACCCTTCCATTCGCGAAACAAAACTGTGTGTTACAAACTGAAATTAAAACAATTTTAATATTTGTCCTCTTTTATGTGTTAAATTACAAAATAAAAATATACACAAACTCATTTAATATTTTTTAGTAGTTCATGTTCCGTGAGAAAATGTTTAAACAGTGGCGTTAGCGTGACTCGCGTGTTTGGGGATGCTCAACAATAACGCCAAATGAACACATCATGGTTTTAATGTTCTCTAGAATCTAAGTTATTGAAACAAATGTTACAATACTTAAACAGATTTTATGTCAGGAGACTTCTTGAAAGTAAATTATTGCAATGGCTCAGCTTTAATTCTAATGCGATCCACATGGCAATGAGATCACTTATACATTTCAGATCAGTAATAATATTTAATATAATTAAGGAAGAATTCATCTTCTTTATATTAATTAAGAATTAGTAGGCAAGCACTAATTTTTTTCTGTTTATTTCCCACGACCAAGCAGTGAACCCGCAAGTGAGAAAGGAAATATTTTCACTGACGTCAAGTGGGTGCTGTGCTCTCGTGCACAAACGAGCGACTCTTCATACGCCACTTTGTTCAGTCGTACGCTAGCGTACGAAACTCGCGAATCTCTTGGAGTGGAGTGAGGAGGGGGGGAACTTTGCCCGTCTGCGCATGCGTCATTGCCCGTCGCAATTCTTGTGGCAGACGCTAGAAGCATTTTAGCATCCAAGCAATCGAAGGCCAGCTTGTAATAACACGCGCCGAATTCAACCTTTGGAAATCACATAAAATAAACAAAATGTGTTTACGATAAATTGACCACTTGTAAGTTTATCGATACCATATTTAGGGTTCTTTGATTAAATATTTTCCGGTGATGCTCAGCATCTTAAGCGTCCCCTGACGCTACGGGGCCACTGAGTGTTTTAAGAACTTTCATTACAACTCGCCGTCCGCGACTCTTCCGACATACAAAACCCAATAAAGACTGTTTTAAAATTTCCCCCCCTCTTCGTAAATGTTCACGACGGTAAGGCTACAACAAGTAATATTGAATAATTTCCATGTTTTTCCCATGTCAGATGAGAAAAATGAATTAGAAATTTCGTTATATCTCCATCCACAACGCAGAAGTCTTAACAGAACAGAAAATTAGAAATCTATTTTTTTATTTCTAATGTTGAAGGTATGCCTTGAAAACGAACCCAAAAATGTTGAATCATTCCGCTTTTATCTTTCGATGAGAAAAGTGCATTAGAATGTTTCTAGTGCTCTCCGTTCTCTCACAACTCTTGACCGGTAGTGAAAAACGGTACTTCTTCTTTTTATAGGGCAACACAAATATCAACCCGTAATGTGTAATGTCTCCTTTGTTTTAACTACTTTGGATAACAAATGTTTCATTACCAAAACGTTTTTTAAAAAACTCTTTTTTTGCTCTTGGGCTTTTGTCGTAACTTTAAACACCTGATAAAATTATTAAAATGTGTGTCTACTTTGTTGGGGAACGTATTTTTTTTTCATTATTTTATTATCTTTCAGTTTTTTTTTTTTCTGAATTTGTTTTGAAATATATAAACGATTTTTCAGAACTCTTATTAGAGATCAATATTCAGAACACCTGTTGTTTCGATATTCTTCTGATTCGGAATCTTCGAAATAGGTGGGGTGAATTTTGAAAGTGTTAAGATTTAGAGAGTTATGAGTCGCGAACACCGAGATTTCTCGAAAAGTTTCGATAAGAGTTCCGCGAAAATTGAAAAATTAGTCATACAAAATACAAATCCATCGCAAAAACTCTACTTCCGCCAAAAATTCGTTTGATTCTTCCGATTTTTGGCGGAAGTAGAGTTTTTTGCGATGGATTTGTATTTTGCATGTTTAATTTTTAAAATTCGTTAGATTCTTCCGATTTTTGGCGGAAGTAGAGTTTTTTGCGATGGATTTGTATTTGCATGTTTAATTTTCAATTTTCGTAGAACTCTTATCGAAATTTTTTCGAGAAATCCTAGGTGTCCGCGACTCATAACTCTCTAAATCTTTAAAACTTCCAAAATTCACCCCTCCTATTTCACACATTTCACTCTCAGCGATGTCTGCTCTATTTAACGATTGTCCAGAGGCGCTGGGCAAGAGGGACGTCGTCCACGCTCCGGCCTCCCGTCTGTGTTCTCGGGGTGGCGAAATGAAATACCAGCAAGAACGTTCGCGCGTCTTCCACCGGGGAACAATACGGACGAAACCGGCCCTTGCGCCCTCTGGCCCGCTCTAGTCTTGGCTGCTCGTCGCCGGAGTCCTGCAGCCGGGCTTTGTCACCGGATGCTTTTCCGCCCACGGGAATCTCCCCTCCGCTATTTGGTCTGGGGTCGTGCTTTTATTTCTTTCGGAGAAAACACACCGACAAAACTAAAACTGTTTTTTTAAACTAAGATACGCGTCAATAAATAGGCGAGAGGTAATTTTCTTACACTTGTAGTCTGCACTTTTCAAGTGTGAGAAAATTAATTCTTGAAGTGTTTCAGTAATAAAATGAAAGGTGCGGAAAATAATACACTAAAGATAAAGTTATGAATGGAGTTTGCATATGTAAAAAAATTTAAATTAAAAATAGGTCTGTTTGGTAGACCGGAAAACTTTTGGGTCGCAAAGGCAAACGAAAGGGGTAGTGCGCTCGATTCGATGAATCGTGCATTCGCATACGCGCGTAGACGTGGATGTTTTACTGTAGTACCGGCAGCGTATAAGCTACTCTGACAAATTCAGTTCGCTGTTGCCATACATTCTACGCACATAGCACTACCTCTATCCAGAATAATTAAATCTCAGAACATTAACACTGACGGTCTATTACACGTCTTGAGTATCATGTTCATATCTTTCGCCCATACCGAACCATATTCTCGCGACCTTCGTGTGAATCACGATGACGGCAGAGCTGAAGCCTAACTGTAAGAAAATACACAAATCCTCGCAAGCTGATTGCTTCAGAGTAGGTCACATGACGCACCCATAGCACGTGGCGTGGAGTTGTGGGAGTCGCTTATCGCTTGCGCGGTACTGTAGTGTTTGTGGCATACTGATTTTCTCGTTCACCATGCCATCCCATTGACATAATACACTGCGTTCCCCGACCGTCACGGTGAGTGGACGTTAGAAGCGACGGTTCACCTCGGACGGTGCACGATTCCCCGAAATCCTTACCTCTTCTCCGACTACAGCAACGGTGGGGTGTCCGTGATGGCTCCAGGGCATCATCTGTTTATCTGCCTGCAAGTCCACACGGTGGTAGGATTTTTAGGACACTAGCTAGGTGGAAATTAGATAGCTAATCTGAAGGAGAATTCCTACAGCGGCCCGGCCTGCTCTGGTCGCTAGTTATCCGTGGATTTATCCAATGAACACCAGGCGAAGCCGGAGTCAGTACACTAACACGAATGGGATCGAACCACGATGCGGTTATTTCTAGTCTCTTCTTCCTTGTCCTATCCTCATCTCTTACTTGCACGACAAAAACACACTCACTTTTTCGGAGCTTAGAGTTTTTCAGAGCATAGAAACATATAATCGCCGGATTTCAAACATTCAGCAGGGGAAGTGCACCACCACCTCCCGTGATAAGAACTGCAATAATACCTTAACGGATTCCAAGACAATATCAGTTGAGAAAAATAATAATTATCGGCTTTGTCGGGGCTGGTTGGTTACTGACACGCAACAGTCACCATGCTGGATACTCGGATTGACTTGAAATTTTACCAGCTTGTAAAATAGCTTCCAAAAACCCCTACATACAAATTTTTACGTGCTATTTTGCAAGTTAGTGTTTTTGCGATAATTAGTATTGGGACCTTTCTTGACCTTACCGACTGTGGAAGGGCGGAAATCGCTGCTCGCCGCTGGTTCTGCGGCCGTTACTCACACACCGCGCCTGCACTATCGGAGTGTCGGCAAGGTCTCAGTTACTTGGAGGGCAGGCGGGGCGACAAAAACGGGTGTTTACTTTTGCAGGTTGAGATGGACGAGCAGGACGAGAAAACATACATGAGTAATTCGAATGCAATAATTAAAGGCATACTGGCATTATTTACAGGATTTAAAGATTAAAATGTGGTTTAATTAATCAGACAATACTTATTAAATAACAAGTACGTAAATAAATAAATGCACAACAAATCAGTAAATAATTAAAAATAAATAATAAACAGATACAATAAAGAAAAGATAAATTTTTAAGAAGGAAAGTGTTAGGAATGGAAGGATTCCAGGGCAGGAAGGAAAAGAAAGACAGGATCAAAATGATCCGAGGAGAGAAAAGTGATACCAGCGAGCAGATGAAAGAGTACTGGAGGAAGAAGAAAGAAGGACAAAGGAAGAAGCAATGAAATTGGTGTGCGTGGTCCCTAGATGACCCAAACGAAAGAAGAAGAAGAAGAAGAAGAAGAAGAAGAAGAAGAAGAAGAAGAAGAAAGAAAAGATAAACACGAATTCTTAAACAAAACGCACTTGGAAATCTGATACCATCTGATAGACGACGCGGTAACGTTTCCTAGCGTTTGCCGAAGCAACGGCTCCGCCCGCTGCGGGAAGCGCGAAGGTCAGGAAAGTCCTGATACAAAATGCCTATAAAACACTATTTATAATATTCCATAGAACTTCAGAATTTGCGTATATAGGTTTTGGCATGGTGTTCTATCAGCTGGTGAAATTTCATGTCAATCCGAGTATCCCGCACGGTGAGTGTTGCGTGTAAGAGCGCACGGTGTGGAGTTACCCAGAGCCTCGGGGTGCAGTCTGATTGTTGCCTGATAACTCGAGGCTAGAATACGCGGGTTTCTTTAGACACCGGCGACAAGAACACTTGCGGGCTGCATCGATGTGAGGAATAGGTATAAGGCTCGTGCCCGGAGGCGCCTCGGGACAAAGCACTTGCGTCAACCACAGGGGGAAGGACTTTTACAGAGAGATGGGATTAGAAATGGTGTTTGGCACACCCCATTTTAAACTGGCGAGCGCGGTGCGAAGACAGCGCGCTCTTTTTGGCCTGTCAGCATCAATTGCAGCATCAATTTTGGTCTGTCAGCATCAATAATCATAGAAAACGAGCCTGGGAAGCGAGTCTCGAGGCGTTCGGCGCGGGACTATTTAGAGGCGGCCAGCAGCAGCAGCAGCGGCCAGAAGGTCAGCAGTTAGCGTGTGCAGCCGTGCCGGGAGATGCACGAGGTTGGAGCCGTGCAAGGAGGCGCAACTTCTGTTTTACATAAAAGAGTACTATCATTGTTAGGGAAGATAAAATAAATTATTCTTGAAAGTGGATATACGACTTTAAATTTCTAAACACTTCAAGAAAGATGTACGAATACCCAAGCAGTGGTTTCCTCAAGCCGACAGGATAGAGATGTGCCTAAAATGTAAATCCCAAATCTTTAGTTTTATTTATTTCTAACATCTTACTACACATTTCCAGTATTTACAGAACATTGGTTAATGAACTTCATTTTTCAAATTGCAAACGTTTAACTCGCATGCTATTATTGTAGATAAAGGGAACAACCCCATTTAGGATTTCTTGTATTTACGTTAGAAATAATATAGATTTTATCTCCTTGACGGAATTAAATATTTATTTCCTTGAAAATATTGTGAAATATCTGTGGTACATCTATCTACGCTAAAATGATATTTGCATCTACAGGCCTCCAACAAAGAGAGCTGCAGATTATATTATGTACTTAGAAATACTGGAGATAACACTAATCAAAGTCATCAATCGCTCTTTTGAATCCATTGTTGTATGCAGAGATTGTAACATTGATTTTCTGCTCGGATCATGCGAGAAAGAGCAGTTTTTCAATTTAATTAATTCCTTCAGTTTAGATATTACTATAAATGTACCTACAAGGATCACTCTAAATTCAAAGATGGCAATCGATCAAATAATAATTAACAAAACCACTACTTCATATGAAATTGAAACGAAAGATTTAGGATGTAATTACGATGCAAACATGTTCACCATTACAAGAAATGTGAACACTGACACAATAAATAATACACGTATGAGTAAATGGTTTACTATAAGTAAAATAATTGATTACTTGCTGCAGGAGTCATGGGACGTGATTTACAATACTGTTGATACCAAACGATAAATACAATTCTTTTTTTTCAACGCTTTCATTTCATTTTAACACTTGCTTTCCTCTTCAAAAGAAAATTAAATATTTCACCGAAAAGCAATTCTTGGATAACACAAGGGATTAGGTTATCATCTGAATTTTTTTCTTTCATTTCTAAACATCATAACGCATCTCAAGATTTTCTCCTCTACTTCAAAAAATACAAATCATTTTTAAGAAAAGTCATAAGGCAATTTCTTTATCTCTTATAACATCCCAAATTCAGCCAAATCGGAGAAGGAGCCCTCGGAATATTTACTAGTCAGTATCATCAGCGAGCTACGTCGGCGGAATATTTACTAGTCAGTGTCATACGAGCGTACTGCAGATGCCAGCCAGGCGTTGCGACAACCAATGTGAACGACATCAGCGAATTCACTTTAGGTGAACCGAGCAGGAAAAACATTTCACAGCGCATTCACTTAACTTTTAATTGACAAATCCTCACCATAAACATTGGGTGTCTCTAGGTGTCGCTCTCAGAGGCGAATCCAGGGCGCTGACTGGGCCAAATACGGTGAAGAACTGCACACACTAGATCAGTGTCACAACGACATTAACTGTATAGCTGCTCACTTCACCGAAGCTGTTCTCGACACCGTTAACACTGCCACACTGAGAACGTCGGACGGATCACGACGTTCTCCTGAACCATGCGCAAATCCGTAACTGTAGAACTGCGGTCCGTCAGCAGCAACGAGCATTGGCAAGCATCAATAGGTTTCCCTACAATTAAAAACTTAATCGAATACAAGAGGTGTAGAACCAGGGCCAGAATGGTCATATGCGAAAGCAAAGCGGACGTCTTGGCGAGACTACCTATCTTCTCTGTCGTGTCGTACTTCTAAAGCGGTATGGCGAAAGTCCATCAAATTGGGGGAAGACTTCTCCCACCGAACGTACCAGCGTTGTTGGTGAACGGAAATTTGATAGCGTCTCCTGAAGTTATAAAGATATAGCAGGACAACTGGACTCTCACTATGTGAACATCTCCATTTCTTCACAACATTCTGAGGGGTTTCTCAATTAGAAGAAGTGATGGGAATACATGCCCTGGAATTTTCAAGTGGCATAAAAGAGTAATATAACACCTCCTTTTCTATGGAGAAATTATTGTCTGCGCTCGCTCTTTTGAAATATTCTGGGACCTGACCAAATCCACAACCAAATGTTAAAACACCTATCCGACAAGGTGCAAACCTTCCTCCTTAACCTCTAACTCCATTCCTGACGCCTGGCGTCAGGCTATATAATTCGTATTCTAAAGGAAGGAAAGAACGGAATAATTCCCTCAAGTTATAGACAGATTTTGCTTGCTAGCTGCGTTTGTAAGCTATTGGAGCAAATGGTTAACCGTCGTCTGGTCTGGCTCCTGGAGCAAAGAAACTTTTTAACACCAATTCAATGTGGATTCAGGAAGCATCGGTCTACTTTGGACCATTTAGTCACCCTTGCTTTGCAGATATCCACTTAGTATTACAACACATTGCAGCCGTCTTTTTTGACATTGAGAAAGCCTATGATATGACCTGGAGTCACGACATACTTCGCACTTTGCACACTTGGGGACTTAAAGAACGGCTTCGTTTGTTTCTTGTGAACTTTCGCTCTTCAAGATCTTTTCGAGTCCGCGTTGGCGGAAAATAATCTTCCAGTCACCCCTTGGAAAATGGAGTTCCCCCAAGAGTCAGTTCTGAGCGCCACTCTACCATCGCAATCAACGACATAGCGTCAGTCGTACGAGAGCCTGTTACGCCATCACTTTTTGTTACCGATATTGCCATTTTATGCTCTTCCGAGAGCATGAACGTCATTCAAAGGCAACTATATCTCGCTCTAAATAGACTGAATGAATGGAGCTAAAAATTACATTTTTCTCCACATCAAAATCCAATTGCACCCCTTTTGCAGGATGTATCACCTCCACAATCAGCTAGATCTGTTCCTTGGAGACCAACTCCCGTTTGTTGACGCAGCACCCTTTCTCGGTCGGACGTTCGACAAAAGCCTGTCATGGCGAATACATGTGCGCAACCTACAGAGCCAATGCGTATCAGCATTGACCTTCTTTGCAACCTTAGTGGTTCCTCATGGGTTGCCGATCTTGCATGTCTCTTATGGTTGTATAGGGTACTTATTCGAATTGTTTTGATCTACGGCAACACTGTATACTGCTCAGCGTCACCTTCGACGTTACGACCACTAAATACCATTTACGAAACCGGAATCTGCATCAGCACAGGTGCCTATCGCACGAGCCGTATCGAGTATTTCTTGGATAAAGCTGGAGAACCGTTCCTTAGCCGAAGACGGGAAATTTTGATCTGTTCGTATGGCGCGAAAGTGTCAGAGCTGAATGTTCCATCTTAGCGAGTATTCTTGTACTCAGGCTACCAAACATTTTATTTGCTGAGACTATCTTTATCTAAACCACGTGGTATCCGCTTTCACACTTTATTTCTGAGGCCTAATCTAAAACTACCTATCCCAATAAATCTCCCACAAATCTGGTCTCTCCTTTGAAACTTCTCCGGCACGCTTCTGGATCGGTCGCTGCCATTTCTCCCATGGATATCTTCTCCGCGGTGACCCATCCCCTAATTGCGATAATTGCGAGACGAATATTACTGTGGAGCATGCTCTACTGCATTGTTCTACAGCAAGAGAAAGTTGCCGAAGGCACCACTTTGCCGTCCCTCTGGCTGAGATGATAGGTAATGACGAATCCTTTCTCTGCAGGCTTTTCGCCTTTCTACGAGAAAATGGAATGTACAGCCATATCTGAGAGAGAACGTTAATGCCAATTAATATGGCTTTTATTTGGAAGGTTTTAATGTGTTTATCTGTGTCATTTTATGCCAAATCCTTTTTTCTTTTACCACTGGACGTGTTCATTTCCGCCTTTTAAACGTTGTACTTCGCTTTTAAATATTTTAATTCGGCACTGTCACAGTACATATTGTTCTTAAAATAAATTGACATAGGCGCCAATGACCATGGATGTTGAAGCGCCCTTCAACCCTAATAATAATAATGATAATAATAATAATACCTATAGAATTGTGCCAAATAACTTATTTTTGAAAATTATCTTTCTATATGTATCAGGAGATTTGTAACCTACTGAAAAGAGACCAGGAGTGATTAGGTCTGACGCATATCACCCAGGTATATTATGTATTTTGAACAATGTGAGATATCGGATAAATCAATTCCAATACCACTTTGTCTACAAATTGGACACAACAAAATTACAATCGCGGTTTCAAAGGTAAATGGCAAGCAGTCCATTCACATTCCAGCGGGTTGCTCAGATTCTCACCTGTGCTGATTAAAACGCCATAGTTGACCTGCGGTGAAATGGAACTCCTGTTGCCCAGCACTGTTGATAATCTAGATAATTGCCTGAAACCTCACACTAATTCGTTTATCATTGTCCCAAACGCGCAGATGATTCTACATGCATGCTGAATATTTGTAACGAGTTTCTGATTTTCTGGGAATAAATCCAGGGAACTCCTAATGAATATTCTATATTTACATGTGAGACAAAATTTAATGTTCCCGGGAGCATCGATAACAATACGAAAATTGAATGCCAGTCTAAAACGGATAGACTACTCTTACCATTAACACTAATTGTGTTTGCGAATTGCACTTTGTAATTGCGAATACTGCCATATCTGGCATTAACCATTGCTTTTAAAATAATAATGGCGTAGTTATGAATGAAGGAAAAACTGTTTCCATTGACTAATTATTTCGTGTTTCCAGAAGTGTCAACTGCAATGGTCACTCATCTCGTATGTGTAGGGAATGCTTTTAACACGGGAGGTGGCGGAGGTCTTCCATAGATGGGTGGTGAGATTCCGCGGCGGCCTACACTTCGGTGTGCGGAGGATTTCTCCATCCGGATATCGCGGAGCGGGACACTGCCCATAGCCGGAACAAGCTCTAAGCTCCCGACTAGTCTCCCAACATGTGTGGTAGTGTAAACCAAGTGTGTGTGTGTGTAAGTAAGTGGTGAGGACAGGACAAAGCAAAGGAAGGAAAGATAGCGCGGTCCGTGGCCAATTTGTTAGGTCACTACTCCGGTATTCGTCTGATGTTGATAGGAGAAACAGATAGGGAAAACGACCAATCAGAGCAGCCGGCCGCTAGATTTCTCCCCCAAGCAGCGGCTGAATTCGACTTAGCTATCTAGCTAGTGTTGATAATCCTGCCATTTTTGTGACTCGAGCCCTAGGAGCTCCCGATGAGATACACTGCAGTGACATCAGTTATTGCGATGAGTCACCTGTAACGATGACTACTTACAAGAAAACTGAGGAGAGATACAGTGTTTATAAACAATGCGTATGATTTGATTTGATTTCTTTTCCCGATCAGCAAAAACTGTGTGTGAAATCTCTTCCCAATAATTTAATCATAAATAGTTGAATGATGAGTAAAGTTCCAAGAAAGCGAAGTTAGATACATTTGAAAATTAGAGATTTTTCGCTCCCGTGTTATAGAACATTTATTTGCTTCGGTAGACGAAAGACAGATTTCTTAATATTGTGACGAAAATTCCCGCTTAGCAATTTCCGAGGCGCCTGTTGGGAATTCGCAGATATCATGCTCTTGCGAGCTTTGTTATAACTCAGGGCAGTGGAATCTTTTTGGGTGATGAGATGAAACCGAAACAAGCACGCAGAAATAAATTGAACTGGGTTTAATATTCTGAAACCCCTCAGCTTATTACACTGAACATACACATAAATAAAAAACAACAAATTAGTACCTCTCTCTTTTTAAGAATGCATAAAATCTTCATTCATATCTTTGCGCATACTTTAATACCTGGGAATTCCCGTCGTTCAGCTTACATAAAATTTACTTAAATTTCTACTTAATTTACCCAGTGACACTGGGTTCAGATTTTCGACATTTAATCCAAAGCAAATTTAACATAAAAAGTGAACAATTACGTAACACTCTCAAACAATTTATTGTTACTGTGAACAACATAAATTAAACACAAATTCCATTACAGTTCTGCAGGCAAATTGCTTGAAATGGCAGGAATATTTGTTTTTTTACTAATCCGTTCACTATTTTATTTTGCCTAGAAACCTTCCCTTTCAATAAGTTCCCCCTCGGACGCGGGACGTTGGCCTACATTTCAGCCCTTTTGCACTGCTCGTCGTTACCTTATGCCGCACTCGTCTCTGGAGCCCGACCTTGGCTCGCGACGGCTGCGCTCGCCGGCGGTCGTTCAGCGGCGTTCAACGCGCCTCGCCCGTGCAAGCTGCCCTCGGCTTCGGCGCGTACCATTTCCACCTCTGTCATCGCTTTCTTATCGCTGCCTTCCGCGTTGCCTTCCGCGTTGTCTTCCGTCGTCTTCCCTCTTCCTTGTAAGGCACCTCACGTCCTCATCTGCTTCTTTCTTGCCCTATTGTCTCGTTCACGCCCGCGTGAGAATGTCCCTTGCACGTCGCAAATGATTAAATATTGCGTATTTGCGTAATTCGGACGTACGCGTAGCACTCGATAGAACAGTTCTACTTAACGCCTCTGATTGAAAGTGACTGCTTCACTGCACAAATTATTGTCCCTTCTTTACTGCCCACTGAATCACTTTGAACGATTTAATCAGAATTAATTACTCTCGTCCTTAGATGACAAAAAACTCTCCTCCGGCAATTTTCTAATGAATTCGTTCGTGAATCCCTATCTATACGTGTCTCTGATGTCCAGAAACTCCTACTCAATCTCTCGCTGAATCTATGTCGATGTTGCTGCTTGAACGGCGATCGGAACCAGAAAAAAGGGATGTTCAGCAGCTCACCGTTTTTATGTGACTGCCCTCCTCGTCGCGTCATCTCCTCCTCCCCAGTCTGACCACTTACACGTCATTTTGTCTGCGCCGCGCCGCGGGCATCGAGCGCGACCGTATCGAAGGCAGCGGCAACACAGCCGCCCCTTTTGAATGGCGCCGCCCTCGCTAGCCCAGTCTACTGCTGTCGTTCGCATGTTGTGTTTGCGTATGGGACGAACGTGGGAACACGCGTTTGTCACAATATAATACAAATTTTTAATTTTGTTTGCCTCACGTTAATGAATCCGACAATTTATATAGTTCCAATATTATACACCAATATTATAGTTCCAATAGACAACAATATTATAGTTCCAATTTAATTTTGGCAAATCATAATTAATAGTGCCAATAGAGTGTTAAGTCACGTTATTTTATTCAAAAGAAAATAAATTACAAATCTTCAAAATTACGATCATCACAGTGTTTCTAAGACTGTCTCGTCTTCCTCATTTGGGGCTTGTATTTGAGGACATTAAACCCATAATTACATGGAGAAAACCCCAATTTCAAATACAAAAAGATCAGTGATTGAATTACTTTGTAGTGGTGGAGTGCATCCTTGACGAATCAGCTGTCTAAAGTACTTTCGAAGTTCGTAAATCGGTGATTCGTATCGATTAGTGAGCAGTATCAAATGTCGTAGACCTCTTTGTCAGGGCAGCACTCTGCCTTGGAGTAATTCAGTCTTAGAAATGTTTGTATTTACATTTTGTATTCTTGGTAAAGGCGAAACATGATACACCATCTCCAATTTTCAATATATCAGTTTTATGCATCGTACGGATATTTTTTTTACAATCATGTTTGCAAGTTTTGTCTTTTTTTCGCGAATATATTCATTTTGTACGAAAATCACGAAAAATGCATTTTTACTTTCTCTCCTTACGAATATTTCGTAACAAGAGAATGTTATGTTACAGTCGCCAGAAAACGGTGAATTTTCGCCAGAAAACTCTAATTGTGAGGCTGTGGTAACGAAAAAGTAAATAAATCCTGTTGCTAAATTTAAAATAAATCCTCTAACTCGTGTAGCCAGATTCCATGTTTTTATTGCCCTTGATACCAAAAAATCAATTGAGGCAAAACGTCTGTCTGTCTGTCCATCCGTTTGTCCGTCTGTGGTCAACGCTAGCCAGATTTTCTTCAAGATTGATATTCCCCTATCGTTTTGGCTGATGTCGAGGCTCCTGGAATTTGATATCGATATTTTAATTTTGGGTGTACTTTACATGAACCCCGTCAGACATTTTCAAAGTTTTCAAAAAAAGGCTCCAAATTTTGTCATTGAACTTTTTGATTAGTACAAAGGACGTTCAAGTGAATGATGCAGATATAATTTTCGTTCATATCCCCAATTTTTCGAAAATTGGAAAAAAACAATTTCAAAACTGCAAAATTGAAGATTAAGTTTTTTGTTTCATACAAAGTCGGTTGTACAAAATTAGCACTTTAAATAAGGTCACGTACAATCGTTTGAAAAAAGAGTAGTTTTCGGGTAATTTGCGCTTGAATCTTTCTAAAATTTTGTTTCTCAAAAACCTCTCCAAATTTTTTCTTTAAATTTTCTGCACTTATGTAATAAGGGACGATAAAATATATAGTGCTAGTCTGATTTTTTGCTATAACTCCATTTTTTCGAAAATGCCAAAAGAATGTGAACATTTCAAAACTACAAAATTCGAGAGAGCAGTTTTGTTTTAAACGAAGTCTGTTGTAAAAAAAGATCTATTTAAAAAAGGTCATGTACAATTTTTTAAAAAATTAGCTGATCTCGCTTAGTGTCAGAAACACATGGAATTTCAAAAAATATTTTCTGAATATCTGCGTGATGTATTTTTATTTAAGTTTCTCCGCGTATGTATGAGCGTGTGATAAATAAAAATAAATAAATAAAAACTAGATTTTCTCGCAGTAGTTAGTTTTCTTATCTCCTTAATCTGGTCTAGCATTTGGAGTAAGTCTTATGCTATTCACGACTGCCTTTGTTTGTCGCCCAAAAGCCATTTTATTTCACATTTATCAATTACCATCTTCCTACTTCTAGAGCTGATACAATTACGTTTTGACTAACATGGAAGTATTCAGTCCGTAACACACTCGAATGGCCGAGCTGGTTAAGTTGTGGTCGGATTGAGCGCATTGCATAAAAAGGAGCCAGATTTGAATCCGTGACACGGATTTTAATTTGATGAATGTGTGGTTGCAGAAAAAAACGATTTAGCATTGCGGAAACATTATTGAAAATCATTTGAAGTACTTTTACTCACAAATAGAATCAGTACAGATAAATATATAGTACTTGTCTGTATGTGCTTTCCCAATTTAAATATTTTTTCAATTCTGTTATTCGATTTCTGAAAGGTGTGTCACGTCAAATTAACCGTATTGTGTGCATCTGTATGAACCGATTTAAGTAAAATTATGAACTTATCAACAAATAATTGAAATACAGTAAAACCAGTAGCTATGCGATCAACTGATGGAACTTTATGTACACACCTTTCCGGTTCTTTGCCAATTGCACGTGGAGTCCCGCAAGGATCGATTTTAGGCCCTATTCTCTTTCTATTATACGTAAATGACATGCCCTTAGCGATTCGAAACGGAAAAACAGTTCTCTTTGCGGATGATACAAATATTCTTTGCATCAAAGAAACCGTAAATAGTACAATATCAGACGTTTCAAATTGGTTCCGTAATAACAAATTAAAAGTAAATGAAAATAAAACTGTTTCAATGCAGTTTCCATATCAAATAAAAAATTCTGTACTCCATTGAAAATGAACGGTGTGCCATTGACTGATGTTAATGTAACAAAATTTTTAGGTCTATCAATTCAGTCAAACCTCAAATGGAATGCCCACTTAAATGAATTGAACACAAAATTAAGTTCATTATGCTACGCGTTCAGAATTCTTTCAAATTCCGTCAGCCTTTATACAGCTCTTTATGTATATTTTGCCAATGTTCACTCCCGCCTGAGATATGGCATAATATTTTGGGGAACACATCTTATAGCTCATAGACTTTCAGATTACAAAAAAGAATTGTACGAATAATAAGCAAATCCAACCCACGTAATTCTTGTAAGTCACTCTTTATTAATCTAGGAATTTTACCATTACCTTGTCTCCTGATTTACGAATCAGTAGTTTTTGTCAAAAATGACTTATTTAAGGGCGGGAATATATTTTCAGCAAACGCCGATGTCTATAATTATAACACACGACGTAGTAATCATATTCACCAAGTGGCAGTATCAACAGCTCACTACAAAAAATTCACATACAATTCATGTACATTACTCTACAACACTTTGCCAGAAGACATTAAACGATTAAATTCAATAGAAAGTTTAAGTCCCAAGTAAAATCTTTTCTGCTGCATAACTGTTTCTATACAATTCGAGACTATACCGAGCATCAAAAAGGAAAGTAGAATTAATTTTAACAATGATAGTTAATGTAATTATTTATCATTTGGACTGTATAATTCTAAAGAACCTGTGACAAGTATTGTACCACAGTTTCTGGGTTGATGGCCCCCCATCTCGATCAGGTTTTTCGTCCAGTTTCCCTGATCCTTGAGCAAATGCTGAGATGGTTCCTTGTTTTGCTTCTGGACATAAATGTAACTTCATTATTTGTGCACGTCTTCTGAATTTCAGTGAGAAATATAGTTATTCAAATTACCGTTTTTCATATTATCGCGGCAAAAAGTATTATTCTTTCATGAAGAACATGAGGGTTCAGGGCAGGAATTTATAGCTAATTTACCTTTGAAAATATATTTTATTATATAGGAGCGAATATTTTGTCAACAAAACTCGAAAAAAACGTCTCTTTTCTGTATTCAAAATTCGACTAAAATATGGTTTAGGATAGAGACCACAGAATTATGAAAACGTGCACAAAATTCACTTCTCCCCATAGCTCGTCATACGCAGTTTTTAACTGTTTTTTGACGTAAATAAATAAATAAATAAAAACTTACATATCCCTAACGGTTCCGAAATTATTTATTTCACGCCCTACGAATTTCTTCGTATGAAGAGAAAGTTATTTAATTATGCACCAGAAAACGGCGAATTTTCCAGCACACTGCGCTTGTGTGGCATAGTGGGATCAGTGCCAGCACATTCTCTGAGGACCTGGGTTCGGGTGTCGGAACGGAAAAAACATTGGTGTTTGAAAACGCTTTTGCTTTATGTAGGTGTATGTTATTGCGGAGCATTTCGAAACAATGCAAAATTTTATGTGCTTTGGGAGCACTCCGTGTTGGATTTGACGTTTTGAATTTGAATGAGAAAGGATAAAATAAATCTATAGTGGAATTTTTAACACATTGTCTCAAATTATTGGTTTTTTATATGAATCGTGATTTTCCGTTTTTAAACCTCTGCTTTAGTTCGGTCCATACCCGCTCATGTGGCGTAGTGGCATGAATGCCGGCAAGGTAACTCTGACGACTTGAGATCGTGTTTTGGAGAGGAAAAATGTTGCCAGTTGAAAACACTTTTTCTGGTTTATGTAGTATATTGGGAAGTATTTAGGAAAAAATGTGAGAAAGTGTATGCTTTGGTAGCAGAACTAGTTTATATCAGTATTCCTTCTAATGTGGAAAATAGCTTCATGTATCACGTTCTACATTATACCAAGATAATGCGATATAGATTAAGCAGCATGTACCAGTTCAGTTTTTAGGATGCGCTAAACATGAATCAATCCATTATTTCGCAGAATAAGCAGGAATCTGTTCACAGAACATACAATTCTGTTTTGAGTTAATGCGAGGATCGCCAATGGTGACATTCTAGAAGTGAAAGTGTTATCAGATAAACTTTTGTGCTTTATCTCTACAAAAGGGAAACAACGGATATACGTCCATACCCATCTTCCCTTGTCATCTTGCGAGATAGTGACCGAAATCACGATCATTTTTCATTATCTCTTTAGTGTTGGTACAGTGTTAGGTGTAGGTTTGCAAGATCCAGGTTGAAGTTTATATAAAAGTCAATTCAGAACACGTTGCTTAAAATCGGTTCTATTTTGTATATTTTTCTTTTTAGTTGGGCTGATAGTGCATTGCAAGTTTGCTAAGAAGGTACTAAATATACAGTGCGTCATTTCGTACGGCGGTGCATTAATTCTCTCTTGTGTGCATTCAGTGCCGCAGTCTACACATCGGCTTGCGGGGTTTTCTTCATTCAGTTATCTCTCACCAGCGAGGCACCTCCCGGGATAATCTGTAAGATCCCGACTGGTCTCCCGACATGTGTGGTAGCGTAGTGCATGTATGTGTAAATGTGCATAAGTAGGGGGTGAGAATAGGACATGAAAGAGGAAAGAAACGCGCATGGTTCACTACCAATCAGAGCAGCCAACTACTAGGATTCTCCTCCAGACAGCGGCTAAATTCGACGTTGCTATGCAGCCAGTGTGGAAAATCGTGCAACATTGGGGACTCGAACCCTAGAACCTCCAGAACAGAGGCACAGCAATGATAAAATTGATTCCTTAAACCATCTCAGTTGGTAGCTCGTACAGGCTCGTAGTGAACATTTGTGTGTCGACTTGCAGAAGCAGATTCTGAAGCTACTACCGTCCAGCTTTGTACCCCACATGCATGACCATCAGTTCCTAAGTTTTTTCAGTATTTTCTCGGGAGAATGGATTAATAAATGGTTAATGGGGAAAACAGATTTGAATCACTAGTTAACAGTGGTGTAGTGAGAGCCAGTAAAAATGGGAAAATCACGAGTAACCCTACCGCGAACCCTTTGTCAATTGCAAATTCAATACGGGTAGACTGCGATTTGAACACAGTTACCAAGAGATGGAAGATGAGCTGTCTGAGCGCTTCACTAGGGGTCGCCCGAAATATATGCAAATTAGCTGTTACGCGTGGGTCAGATGTTCCTGGATAACTCGCCGATGCCCCACCGAGCCGAATCGATGCTCGACGAGTGCCCGTGATTCCAAGGGCTAAAAGTGGTCCTACACCGTATTAGCAAGGTGGTCATAATGTAATGGTCTATCGATGTAATTCTAGATGAGTCCTCTCCAACAGCGCTCTCGACGCGATGGCTGCGACCGGATGCGATGGCTCAGTGGCTACATTGCCGTGGCCTTTGCATCGTCGGTGAATCCTGGGAGCCCCGATAGTGGTAGATTTTCAACACCGACTACATAATACGACGAATTCAGCCGCTATTTGGAGGAGAATTCTGGCGGGTGGCTGCTCTGACACATAGCATAGTGTACCGTCGTTTTTTATCAATACCACATTATTGGAGGAGTACCCCAACATGCTGGGTACGGACCGCGTGCTATAATTTCTTGCTTGCTTCCCCAGTTCTCTACACATACACACACACACACACATGCACTGCACTACCACCCATATTAACATGTAGGTCGGTGCTGGATCTCATTTTCCTTCCGACATGGGTGATTTAGGGCATCAATTGATGTCACTGCAGTACCTCGGACTCGGATGACCTAGCGTTCGAGTCCCAAAGATGGCAGGATTTTCGGCAGATAGAAAGCTAAGTCGAATTCAGCTGCTGCCTGGAGGAGAATTCCAGCGGCTGACTGCTCTGATTGGAAATTTTCCGTGCTTTCGGGTGTCAGCGGGTGTCAATCAGCACCAGGCGAATGCCTTAGCAGTACTCTAACACACGGGCCACGGACCGCGCGCGATCTTTGCTTCCTCTTCCTTGTCCTACCCTCACCCCATACTTACACTCACATGCACTACGCTATCGCACTTGTCGGGTGACCAGTCGGTAGCTTAGAACTTGTCCTGGCTGGGGCGCTGCCCCGCTGCTGGGAGCTATCTGTTACAGGAAAATCTCTGCAAGCCGGCGTAGGTCGACGCCGGTTCTGCCGACCCGCGGGGGAAGATCACTTACCAGCGATAAAACATGCAATACACTTACGGGACTAATGACCTTAGCAGTTAACGCGTCCGGAATCATTAATCAATCATCTGTTCCCAAGTGTTACATTAGGGCCCCTTTCTCCGAGCGGTTTTGCACTGAATCTAGTGAACTGTGTCACATCGCCAAACTCGCAGAAGGTTGCTCGTCGAATTTCTGTTCGCCTAATCAGTAACTTGTTAAGTTTTTACGCCTCCGTGAAAGTAACACGCTGACAAGCCCATAAAAAATTACGATACCGAAAGTACTTTGTTTCCGAGAGGTCGCACATTGGCTTCTGTTATAAATGGCAGCGGGTGGCAGCGGGTGGCGGCAGGGCGACGGGTAGCGCTGGGGCGGTGGGTGGCGGCGAGTGGCGGTGGGTGGCGTCAGGGCGGCGGGTAGCGGTGGGATGGCGGGGGGGCAGGGTGGCGGGTAACGGTGGGACAGTGGGTGGCGGCGTGTGGGGCGAGTGGCGGCGGGCAGCGGGGGGGACGGGCGGCGGTGGGTGGCGGCGGTGGGTGGCAGCGGCGGGTGGCGGCGGGCGGCAGCGGGCGGCGGCGGGCAGCGGCGGGTCGTGGCGGGCAGTGGCGGCGAGAGGCGGCGAGCGACGGCGGGAGGCGGCAGTGCGGCGGGTAGCGGTGGGGCGCCGGGTGGCGGTGAGGCGGTGGATAGTGGCGGGGTGGCGCGTTTACCGGGAAGGTCGACGGTCGGAACTGTCGGCTTATCCTGTATAGGCCAGGAACGAATCGCACATGCCTAACATTGGTAAGGCGATTCGAGAATCCTGCTGTGATGGTTCAATGACAATCGTTGCCACTGCAGCGTCTCTGCCTGAGATTGATTGATTGTTAGTGATTCCGAGCACAACTGCTAAGGTTAATGGTCTCGTAAATGTAGTGCATATGTTTGCCCTCGGGAGGTGGCAGTGGTCTTCTCCCTTTGGCTGGACAGATCCGGCGACGGATCGGGCGTCTCCTATCGGTGTTTTTGCCAACCTGGTATCTCCCAGTAACGGGGCACCGCCCCAACCAGAATATACTCTAAACTCCCGACCGGTCTCCCGGCATGTGCGGTGTAGTGCATGTTAGTGTGTGTAATTAAAGAGTGAGGATAGGACAAGGGAGAGGAAGGAAAGATCGCGCGCGGTCAGGGGCCCATTTGGTAGGGTATTTCTCCGGCATTCTCGTGGTGTTGATCGGACAAACCACGGAAAACTACCGATCAGAGCAGCCGGCGGCTACCATTCTCCTCCATACAGCCACTGAATTCGACGTAGCTGACAAGCTAGTGTGGAAAATTCTACCATCGTCGAAACTCAAACCTAGACTCTGCAGTGTTGTGTCCGGGAGGTCGTAGGTTTCGACTTCCGACGGCAGCTGATTTTTCCACTACCTACATTGCTATGTCGAATTTATCCACTGTTTGGAGAAGAATTCAAGGTGCCAAGAACCGCGCGCGTACTTCTCTTCGACATCGATGCCCCGTCCTCTCCTCTTTCACATATACACGCTCGCTCTTACACGCACCACACTACCCACATGTGAGCTGAGAGCTTGCCCCGGCAGCGATGATGTCCACTGGGAGAAGATATCTGGATGAGGAACACCCCGCAAGCCGTCATGTAGTCACAGCGGAGAAGAAACGTCAGTAGCTTCCGGCTATGTCACTCACTAAACGCAGAAGAAAATGACCAAATTAGATGACGCACCAGGAAACACACAATACTGACGAATAACAACTATTGGAGGCAGCTACTTGTGATAACTTCGGCGTACGGATTTTTTTCCAGTGGATACATGGCGACATGGCTACATCTAAGGAACACGTTTGGCAATGATAACTGGATATTGTACTTGATTACTGGAATTAGTTATTGTTGAACTGAATGATTCTTATCATTTCCTTTCATCCTGATGTAACACTTACTTTATCTGGTGTACCTTGGTTCTGCACATACCGCAATCAACCCTATGATGTCTCCCCAAGTTGCACGTGGATTTAGAGAAATGACAACCAGCCAGTTGTTGGCGGATTGAGTTGTAGCAATTTTCATTATCCACTTTTGTTTTTCACTTTTAATTTTCACGGCTGAACAAATCTAGATTTACAACTATGTCTTCGGTATCACGATGTTCGTTCTTGTTAGCATCAATATATTAATTTTGACTTTGTATTGTACTACATTGTACAATGTTGTATTACGATCATCAATCAGTTCTTGCCGCCTTCATTTCAGTTTTAACCAGTATATCCCTGAGAAAAATGTTGCATATTCCAATTATATTCAAACTCCTTGGGAGATCATTGGTTGGCACAAGGGGCTGATTAGCATTCGGGTGTCTACATCAGCCACATAGCTTCTATAAGCCCTCACGTGTACTTCACGACCTAACAAACTTCCACGAAAGTCTCAGTATGAACAGGGAACACATACTGAACCATGATCTCAAATGTCTTGGAGCTTGAAGATTTATATTATAGTAGTTCGAGTGTTTTCTGTAATATTTGGAATTCTCTCTTTGTAGGGAGGGAGAAGAAACCTGACAAATTATCAATTTGAAAATGTGGCTGACCTATGCAAATTTAAATTATTACTTATAAACTTAAGAAAACAATGTAACTCCTGCAGTGGTGTGCTTGTACCATAACACTCAAAGAAGCACTTTTATCAATTTTTCAATAATAGACGTGTTATCAAACTAAATTCTTATCTTACGAGGCTGTGAAACTTTTCTCCCAGTTCTCAGTAAATCTCTGGGAGGTGTAAATAATCCTGAAGATCGTATCCGAACCTTGTCTCCCTGACATTCGGACGTTCTCTTTGATTGTGACACCCTAAGCCGCTGTAAGTCATCTCTTGATAATAAAATCCTCATTAATTAGGTGTGGCTTATTCCTCTCGTCGTAATTGAAGATATTCTACAAGTGAGAAACGGAGGAGGGTGCGATAATGGTTCGTTCACTGCACCAAACGCTCTGGAAGAGAATAATAGATTTGAAAACGTGAAGACATTGAAGGGCTTCACTTTTCAAAACAAAAATCGTAAGATCTGACGTAACGACGTTGATGAAGATTGTTACGGGTGACTTCATAATGTGAAATATATTTGGTTCGTCATGAGTAAAATAATAAACTAGCGGTGCTTCAACAGCACATACTTTCTCGCATTATTTGTAATGGCTCCCCCAATACTATACTGCTACTTCCACATGCCAAATTGTTTCCAATCAGCAAACTTTATTTCTCGAAGAGTCTAAAATTCATTTCCATCGAGTTAATTCGTCGTAAACTTTATCGCTACCCCATGAAGTCGTTCTGCTGTATCACTTGGGATGAAGCTTAGAAAATCTATTATTTCTCTCATTATTTCCAACATGTAATTTTCGACAAATCAGAGAGTTTCACAAAGACAAGACATTTGCCACTACTTTAAGCGTACATTGTTTTATCGATGCAAAAAAATAAACAATTTCAAATTTGTTAAACAATTTCTTAAAAGTCGGTCCAATTCTTTTTAATTGAAGCGGTGTTTAAGAAATAGTTTTTTGTATAAATTGCCTAAATTTCAAGTAGAATTTACACGAAAACTACTGTTTTATTTTCAAAAATTGTACTTGGTCTTTTTTAAAGATCTGATTTTTTTAGAACAAATTTTGTATGACGGAAATACACTATCTTCATTTTCGTAGATTTGAAATGTTAACTTTTTGTAATTTTCAAAAATACACAGTTGACCGGAAAAGAGAATATCACCATTTTTACCATATGTTTGGATAATACCAAAAGAAAATTTAAAGAAAAAATTTGGAGGCGGTTTTGTGAAAAAAGTTAAAAATTGCCTATATTTCAGGCAAAATTACATTAAAGCTACTAATATTTTCACAAACTTATACATGACCTTATATCAAGATCTGTCCATCTAAAATAGATTTTATTTAGGGAAGAAATCTCTATCTTCAATATTGTTGTTATAGGAAGATTCCGAGAAAAATTGAACTTTTGCAATTTTCGAAAAATTAGGAATTTCAAAGAAAAGGAGATCTGCACCATTCTCTTAAGGTCTTTTACACTATCCGAGGAAAAAGCTTAATAGAAAATTGGTCATTTTTGAGAACATTTTGAAAATGTTTAAGCTTCACGTGAAGTATGGAAACGCGAGCCCCCATTTTGTTTTCTAATACTATTAAAATCATTTTTCTACACAATTAAATAAAAATTCTTGCAATGCATACCTTACTTAGTTATGAAAATGTATTCAATTTAAAGTTATTGGCCAAGTAGTTTAAGAATAAATTTATTTTTCGTAAACATATTTTGTGGATTTCTGAAAAAGGTTTCCTAATGTGAGCCCCTCGCAAATGTTGTAAGAAATGGCTAAAAATAACTGAAAAAACTGAAAATAGATTAAACTCAGTATAATTTTACAAAAAATACTAGTTTACCATCATTTACATAAGAAAGTGTTTTGTGTGTCTTGCACATAGTATATGTAAATTCTTGCACATAGTCTAAGCTCTCTGAAAATTTTACAGTGCAGAACATGCACTCTGCATATTCTTCATTGGAACAGCCAGAGCCCCTTCCAATTCGGAAGAGCCAGAGGACAAGTTCAATTCCTCGCCGGAGGTGCAATCTTCTTTTTGCTTTTTGTTTAACTTTACAATTTTCTTCTCTCCCTCTTTTCGACTTCTCTGGGATAAAATTCTGAAATTGTCACTTGATCTCTTTCTTCCTCCTGCCGTATCAAATTGATTCAGTTCAATTCAATGATGCCTTATTTTCCGTGTCGAGGCTCAGGCCACGAAGCCTTCTCTTCCGCCTGACCACACAAATTTCGCTACGCTCCTTTCACCAGACGATTAAAACAGGCGTTCTGAATTTTGCTCAGATGCTACATTTAGGCTTGAGGATCTTTAGCACGCAGTAAATTTACAATTTGGGGCACCCAGCTTTAGTTCCCCCCCGAAGGAAGGGGTACGAAGGATAGTTTAGCCCTTAAAAATCCACGGCTTCGATCGGGGTTGAACCGCGAACTTAGGTATAACAGTCCGATGCTCATAACTGCCAAATGCTACTAACCGTTACACCACCGAACCCGCGAACTCATAGGCTTCAGAGAAGGCTCTAGCTTTTTATTAGTCTTCTCAGGTATAATGTGTGCCAAATACCTTAGTGGTTTTTATTTACAAGACGAAAAGTTGGGGCCCGGGTTAAGAACATTTGGAGGGCCCGGGTCAGGCACCAGCGTATTTATATTTCAAATACTAATAACATTTTTACAAGGCAAGTAAATTAATAAATTACTTTACCCTCCCCCAACATTACAACAATAGGTTGTAACATCCCCTTCAAAATAATGTAATGGTTAGAAAACTGTAGCGAATAAAGTAACGAAATCAGGCAACTGAGAATAAGCACTTGGAAAAAACTTTTTCACTGTTCGCATTAATGGCCGACTGTCCGGCAACAAGTGAAGATGAAGACACTACCGGTTGACTGGGCTGCAGTCTTGCAAAGAACTACTATTTTAGTATGTTTCGGAAAGACAACAACTCTCTACAGAGCTGTAAATCAAGGGGCTCGCATTAGGAACCGTGCCCGGGTTTGGGTACATTCCTCTTCACTAAAATATCAAAATATTCGTTTCAAAATCAGAGGGCCTCAAGTTTATTTAAATGAATTGGATAATATCAATGTTTGGAGAAATCGGCTGAACAGTTTATGCGTTATCTTTCATCACAAATGGACAGACGGACGGACGTACAGACACGTTTTGCCGTCTATCGACTTTTCGGTACCAAGAATCCACAAAACATAGATTCCGACCACACAACGGTTAGTAGATATAATTTACTGCATTTAGGAACAGAATTTATCGACTTTTCTTTACCGGACCAGACAATAAAAGTTTTTCTATCGAAAATTCGCAGTTTTTCGGCGCATGATTACAAGACTTTCTCTTTACTACGTAAGTATGTAGTAAAGCGTGAAAGTAAAATAAAACAATCAAACCTACAGAAGAAATTTATTAAACATATTGATTGTTGTCTATTTATATGCAGAATGTCATGGCCGATGTGTTTCGGCCAATAACTCAAACCAAAATTAAATTGCCTTAATAGCAGTATACCAATGAAGTTGAGGGGGTCACTGACGGATTCCAAAGTCACTTTTCCCTCTTTGTTTAGATAACTTTATTTCACTCTTTGTGAACATTGAGGGATAATTAGAAGTGAATGTTGAACTAGTTCTTCAAAAGTAGGAAATGCCCATCTGTGTCCTTGCGGAAAGGGTTGCATATATTGAAAATATTTCAAATACATAAGCCCTTGCAATACTTTAAAAACTGAAAATATTTTAACACAAACATGCAGAAATGATTATAATATGTTGCTAAATACTTGCATCATTAGATCTTAAATATATGAAACTTTCCTTCAGTTATTTTCAATTCTACAGATCATGTAGCGAATTTTACTTCATAAAAACCACAGTAGTATTATGTGTTAATGTATTTGAGGCACACGCAAACCAGACACGAACTTCACGCGCACTACGGTTACAGTTCCGCCTGACACCGACTGACTCAGTATCTATCACCCCAACAGTTGGATACTTGTGTACTTGCGAGAAGGTAATGTGTTAAAATAAATCCTTTCGAAGACTAATGGGCAATATGAAATATGAGCGTGCACGTGACTTGTTTTCAAAACATCCACTAAGACCTCTAAGTCCTACTCGTATTTGAGCGCGACTACCAGACGCGAGACGGCAATCTTCGAATACATAACATCATGCTAATTAGCAATCATCGTACCATATTCCCTCCTATTTTCTGTTTACTTCATGATAAAATATAATTATGAAAGAAGAGTAATAAATAAATGTAAATAGCAAATCGAGTATCTTAAATAATTGAGATTCCCAGTATTTATGAGTGCAAGGAGAAAGGAACAAAATTCGTCTTCTCGGCTATGTTCCGATGCAAAACTATCCAATCTGAAGATAAGGTAACAAAAAACACAAAAGCCAAATTTTGGTGATATCTCATGAAAGTGGCATTAATGAACTGAACAAATATTTTATTTTTAATAAATGATATGCATATTGATTCTGCATATCTTACAGGAGCAATTTACATGCATTTGCATTAATTGCAAACTACGGTATGATACGGTATAAAGATACGGTATATTTAAAAACTGTGACGGGATATGACGTTTTTATTGATATATTGTGTATAAAATTGAGTATGTTACGCACTCTAACTTCCTGGAGGTAAAAATCATGTTCCTTAGTGTAATTATTTTAATTCTTTATATAATAATGATTATAATTGTTATGCTTGAATCCTCAATAATTATAGGTTTCATTAAAATATTTAGTTCGTGTTCTCAAAATGCGTTCCCGATTATTATTTGGCTCTTGTGACTAATTTTAGAATTAGTTTTAGCATTAGTCCCTGGAACCTAATTGCAGGTCGAAATTTATTCCGTTCCAGAAAACTAGTCAGTATAATTATAAAAACTAGTTTGTATAACCTATTCTTTTAAACGAATTATTCTTGCGTGAGTCATTATTGATGGTATTGCTTTTGTGCATACTGCTTTGCGCTAACTTCTACAGCAGTGCAAAATGGTTGGGAAACCCTGGTCTAAGTTACTGTGTAAGCCATTACGGAGAACAATTGTAGATGTTGCGGGGTCGCGGGAAATTGCAGGACATCAGAACAGTGGCGCTGCTGAGTGTGGAACTCGCGGACTGTCGGCAAAAGTGAGGGGCGGCAAATGGACTGCGAGCTCCCCGCACTCCGTAACTTGGAGCGGGAAGACAGCGGAGGAGCGAGATTGGCGAAATGGGACACTCTGATGGTGGGCGTTTGTAGACCGGACAGCTACAGAGGCAGGGAGTGGAATGCGTTGCCCTAGAAATCAGAGCGGTGAAGTTTAGGGTATTTTCGTGGGGGGGGACGCTTTATTAATTGGCCGTGTTCCTTTATTGAGAAGGCCATAAAAAATGAAAAATTGCTAATGGTATTCTTTTCCTTACACTGTTAAGAAAACAAGGAATGCAAGGTAGTCTCCTGAGTAAAGGTATAAGAATTAATTTTAGCACTATTGTGTTTTTAAAGGATGTATCGTTATACAAACATGGCTCTTAATATGTGTGTACTTGTGATAGATTTCTCTTATTTTTTACACAATACTAGTAGTATGTTTTGCAAACTTATGTAAAGTCGGCCCCATGGCCGAGATCGCTAAAGCTTGTAGCGCCGTAGTGGTCATGGACCGTGGGGTCGCGGGTTCGAGTCTCGCCTCGAGCATGGTTGTTTGTGTTTGTCCTTTCACCCCCTATCATCACCATATCGTTTCATCTTCCTACCATAACGTTACATGCAATCGTGGTCGCTAATGACCGAGTAGTTGATGCGACCTTGAATAAAAAGAAGTTATGTAAAGCCGTCTGCCGCCCGCCCGCCAGATTGCCCGCCCTTCCGCCCCCTTCACCCTCTCATCCGACCGGCCGTCCGCCCACCCGCACGTCCGTCCGCCCACTCGCACGTCCGTCCACCCATCCTTCTGTGATCAATAATAGCTAGCATTTTCTCCAAAATGGATATACCTTTATTGATGTGGATGACGTCGTGTCCCGCGGGTCTTTTAATTTTTTGAAGTACTTTACATCAAGTCGCTACGACATTTTCAATTTTTTATCGATAACGGCGTAAATATTTTCTTAACTTTTGAAACTTTCGAAATTCCGTATGTCGCCGGTAACACTGAATTTTCGTCGCTCTACAAAATCATACTGTAACTTGTAGATAGTAATTTTGGGACTCTATTTGACATTGGGTGGCCAAAATCACAGCCATACGATACCTGCGTGTCATTTTGAAGCCTTAAGCTATCGTAAAGATTGATGAAAGTGCTGAGGAGAGCAGAATTTGATTAGTAATATATTGAAGATAGGTAGTAATGTACTTTAAGAAATTCATATCATTTGAAAAAAATGACGAAATATCGATAATTTTTCATTTAATCTATGCGAGTTGTCTGTACATTTAAAGCCCATTAAAAGATTTATCAAATTTTTGTGAACTGCCTATGAATTCCATGAGCTTTTAATTAAAATCTGCTTTGTTCCTGTGACTGCACTGGGTGCTTGTGGGTTTATGTTTGTGGGTGTGCGCGTGAAGAATGGTTAATTTAATTTTTGCATAGACCTTTATAAAGAGGACATTACAATCTCCCAGAGGCAATGTTTAATCTAATTTAGAGGAGAATTGAACATATTCATTTGAATGATATTTTGAATTTGCCTATTTTTTCAATTCTTATGGGGTTCGTTTTCATTGAACTACAAAGAATTATAAGAACATGGTATGTTTATCAATCTAAACAATTGTTTACAAACATTTTTCTAACGCAAGACTTGCTCTGGCGCCACGTGCAAGACAATGTTGTCTCCGACAACAGTGCACTAAGACTGAAATCTCATGCTACCCAATGCAACCGTAAGAAGTGAGATTTGTTTAAAAAATGTGGACACAGATTGATACATTGGCTCATCAATGCAATAGTAACTTGAACATTTAGTGCATAGAGCAGAAACAGAGCACAGTATTAAAACGGGTGTTTTACGGAATTGTATATTCTTCAGATGACCCTGAATAAATGTTACAAACCTCTGGGGCACGAAGAGGTCGGACAAATGAGGTTTCTGCTAGTAAATATGAGATAGAAATCTTCATTTGATGAAACCAAGAGAGATGGCTGAGGACATCAACTGATGTCAGTGCCGCTGACCGAAAGGTTCTAGGTTCGAGTCCCGATGGAGGAAGGATTTTCGCAACTAGTCAGATAGCGAGGCCGAATTCAGTCGCTGTCTGGAGGAGAATTCTAGCGGCCGGCTTTTCACATCGGTAGTTTTTCGTGGTTTCTTCGATCAATACCAGGCGAATGCCGAAGGAGTACCCTATTAAACGGGCAACTGACCGCGTGCGATCGTTCTTTCCTCTTCTTGTCCTATCCTCACCTCTTACTTACACCCTCACACTTACATGCACTACACTACCTCACATGCCGGGATACCTGTTGAGAGCTTAGAGCTTGTCCCGGCTGGGGTGGTGCCCCGCTGGTGGGAGATACCTGTTTGAAGAAACCCCACCAACCGACGGGCAGATCGACGCCTGATCTCGCCATCCAGCAGCGTAAGATCATCACCACCACCACCACCGTCGTCGTCGTCGTCGTCGTCGTCGTAGTCGTCCGAGGAAAAACATCCACTGCGCTTACGGGACTAATGACCTTAACAGTTGACGCGCCCAGAATCACTAATCAATCAATTTTACTTATAATGAGGTTACTCCCGTGACATTTCCTTCTTGTAGGGCGGCAACTCAAGATGGTCTTTGGCAGGCACAAAGAAATCTCTTTGATTGCTTCAGATCGTGTCCTGCCAAACATCCGTGCATGACGAGTTGCGTATCTACCAAGGGGAAACGTCGCATGTGTAACGTAATGGAATGAAATTTGTCATCACATGGTCATTGGCAAAAAATGATCTTCGATCCTCGTACACGCCCTAGAACAGATCTTACCAACTGACGGCCCGCCGGATCTTTTTGTGCATCCCGCGACTGCTTTGGAAATTTTATTATACCAGTCAAATACAATATAATTGCGCAATTCATCTTATTTTTATTTAACTATGTATTAATTTCCTCGTTGTATGTACATTAATTATTAAGGATGTCGAATAAAAGTCGTATCTAATATGTTTCAGTATAATCTCAGTAGTTAGGGTAAAAATCATCTTAAATTACGGTGCGACCCGCGGCTTCACCACAATTTGATGTGGCCCATAAGTCTTTCGAAGTTGGACATCCCTGCCCTACAGGTTTGAGATATTTATTCTGTGACGTTTGCTCATTTTAAAAAAGTTCAGTGAACTGAAACATTTGTTTATTTTCTGTGATTGACTACTATTCCTGGCACCTCAACTACTAGGGTCATTAGTCCCGTGAGTGTAATGTATACTTTTAATAGTGGGATGTGTCGGTGATCTTCCCCACCAGCGAGATCTGTCGCCGACCTACACGCCGACTTGCAGGGTTTCCACAACCAGGTATCTCCCACAAGCCCAGCACTGCCCCAGCTCCGTGACAAGCTCCAAACTCCCGACTAGTCTCTCGACATGTGTGGAAGAGTAGTGCGCGTAAGCGCCTGGAAGTGATCGGAGATACAACGGAAAAATACCGCTAAGAACAGCCGGCCTCTGGTATTCTCCTCCAGACAGTGCGGCTGAATTCGACAAAATTTTCATGCGTGCGTGAACCTGTTAACCACACGGAACTCTGCATACCACTTCTTTGTTACACGAGAGCGAACTTACATTAGCGCAGCTACAAAAGTTTCGCCTGAAAAATGTCGAGGCTGAGCGCAGGGCCAGTGCAGCGGGGAAGGGAGGAGCGAGATGCCGGAGGGGCGGTGGCGCGTGCAGGCGGGGAAGCTGATCGCTGGCGACCCGGGCGGGCGTTGTGATTCACGGTGTGCCCGCTGCTGAGATCTCGCCCTCCGCCTTTGGCGGAAAAATACCTGCAACTGACACATCCCAGAACGAACTGTCTTGTCGTCTAATCTTCCCCATACTATGGGACTCTATAATGGTATATAAACATTTATTATTTTATTATTATATTATTTTATATTATTATAGTACATTTATTATTACTATGGGACTCTATAATGGTATACACAAACAAAATCGATATGAAAATGAAACAATAACCTTTAAATTTACAAATTTTATATTCTAGTAATTAATACAAAATATCGTAGACAATATTTTAAAATAACATTTCATGTACATTTTAGCGGCAATTTTTCAACAAATTTGTAATGCATTTTTAACTGATTAAAAAACTGTTTGTATCGTTAACAAAGGAGTTAAAATTATTTCTTTTTATGTATCATTAAACTCATTTACCAACTAATTTTATTGAAGAAATCATAGAAGGCTATTGTCTAGCGTGGACCTTACGTACGTGCTTATTTCACCTCTGTCTGTCGTTGGCTGTTGTGGTCACGAACTCTGAATTTTGATACGGTCAGAAAGCTTCACTCTGCTTGAAAATTCTTGCGTAATTGTTTGTCGCTTTATATTACTCACGTTGAATTAGTTATGGTAAAATACTATTCATGTAATAGGCAATTTCTTTTTCTTGGATTATTGATGGAAAAGTCCAGCCTTCAAATCCTACATTTAGAACATATATATTTAAATAATAATCTAAATTGAAATTTCTCGAAACACTCGTTTGTTATACTAACCAGAGATGAGGATTGAATGGCTGCATAGGGTTCTTTGGGTACGATTTAACTGACGTTAGGCGATTAATGTGGTTTATTTAAGATACATATATTTTTCTGAAACCTGTACAGGAAAACTTCAAGATGTGGAATGAATATTGATCGTCTCTTGGAATCGTTCGGGGTATACAGGATGTTTATAATTATACTTTCCCTACGTTATAAAAAGGAAATGAATTATAGTACGAGTATCAAGCTTGCTAGTATTACTGTCCAGAGTATGAAGTGCATGACCTCGATGCGTCACAGCGCCACCGGCCAGTTCGAAATATGGCCACCAGGTACCATGATCAGGCATAGTGCTGAATAATCGCACACACCGGACCAGTCGCCGTGCACTTGTTGACGAATCAACATGGGTTTGGAAAAACGGAGCAGGGAATTATTGGTGAAACTCTTTTATCAAAACAACAGTAATGCTGCAGCAGTACTGCGAGAATATCGTTGGCTGAAAGGATTACGGAAGAGTCCTCTTTCTCCACCTGCATTGCGAAACATGAAGTTCGAATCAACTGGGGAACTGGTTGTCGCTCCGGGAAGAGGCCTCGACCAATGGACGTGGTTGATGAAATCGCAATTGCTCTGGGCGACAATGCTACGCGCAATTCCCGAGTGTCAAGCAGTGCGCGTGCTGTGTCCCGACAGTTGATCATCCCGTGGGCTACTGTACGGAAAATGCTTCGAACCATTTTCAAATGGTGTCCGTACATGATCCATATCGTATAGACGCTTGCATCACCGGACGCACAACGTCTTGACTTCGCTCTACACTTTCTCCCAAGAATTGAAGTTGACGAGGCCTGGTCATGGACCGTCCTATGGACAGACGGGGCACATTTTTTCTCTGACGGGTGAGGTGAAAACAGAATTGCCGAGTGTGGGGATCTTCTTCGCCAGGCAATGTGCATGAAGTTCCTCTGTGAGGTGAACGTGTCACTGTATGATGTGGCTTCACGGCAACGTTCATCATTGGCGCATTTTTTTGAGGAGTCTGGCGCTGAAGGACCAAAGACCTGCAGTGTGACTGGCCAGTGTTACTGCGATATGCTTCGCAAGCATGTCGTACCCGAGGTCATACCAGCATGTCATATCAGGCATATCAGCACTATGCCTGATCATGGGATCTGATGGACATATTTTGAACTGGCCATTGTCACTGTGACGCATAGAAATCATGCACCCTATACTCTGGACAGTACTACTAGCAAGTTTGGTACTCGTACTATAACTCGTTTCCTTGTTATAACGTGTTCTGTAGGGAATGTTGATGAATGTTGAATGAATGAATAACCACCCTGTATTACAGGAAATGTAAATGAGTCATAATGCCAGAGTAATAATCATCGTATTATGTAAATGTATTAAGACGAAACGCTTGAAGTAAAGGTAATATTCAAGCTACATTTTCATTGCCTGAGAAAAACAGTTTTGGGATATACGTTTTGAAATGAATGTACAGTATCTTTCACTTGAGAGTTTTGAATTATTTTTTGAATTTTAAACGGTATTAAGATGTTTTAAATTAAAAATAAAATATCTTTGAAAATTGGAACTTAAATTAATAGAATTGCTCACAAAGATCAATAGTATTATTTATGATAATCAGCATTCCCATAATAGTATTTATAATTGATTTTAACGATTTTATAATATATCACAGATTAATGGGCATTCCTTACAAAAAATGCTTGAAGATTTCAGATTGCCGATATTTAACAAATTTTATACTTCCATCATCACTCCTTCAGAAAATATAATCCTTTCAAAATCCAATACGATTGTTCTTGGAATTAGTAACGTTGCCTACACACGCAGATAATGTAAAATATTTATCACACCCAAAAGGTTTGAATTCCAAACATTTGACATATTCCAACACACATCACTAATGATAGGAAATACAATGTAATGATCTAATATATGCATCGTTGTATATCACTCGAAACCAGTCCCATGCTTTTACGATCCACATATTAGTTATTACATATAAAATTTAATAAGAATGCCGATGATGAATGAATTTTATTTTCTGGCATATTAATACCTTTTTACGTATAACAAAGCAAACCCGTTCCACTGAAAGACACATGCACCGAATTTGCAGCCCTCGGTTTACGTTTTTCTTTCAGTCAAAATATTGCATCATTTAATACTTTGTGTGCTAGAGGAAATTAATGCAGCGTTATTTCGTGAAATGATGGCAGAGAGTAAGGTATATCCCACCATATTCTTTTAAAAGCACATGGTATTAACGAGTAAATGATTATCAAGTAAACAATTCACTCTATAATCGACAAAATTAGCACTTTGATCACCTTCCTGGAGAATCGTGGCGCTCAATTTGTAGAATTAGCAGTTAAATATGGAGCTACTTTTAGCCATCAAATATGAGACAACCTAAAATGTCCACTTGTTTCGGTGGAAACAACCTCTCAGCCGAGCTAGCTACGACTCCTGTGAGATCATAGTGCACAAATTTATTTCTATTTATTAAAACCTAATGACTAGAGACGTCTCTCATGGTTAATAAATTGCAATAGTTATTTTTTTAAAACTTAAAGTAGTGTTTAAATATTTCGATAATACATTTAGAATGTGAAATTACATGAGGGCAGTGCTTAAATCAAATCTATTGGAAAATAATATATTCAAGAAAGTCATGTTACGGAAAATTACGTGAAGAAAATTACCAATGAAGTAAATTACATGTTCATGGATTACACACTTCAGTTATTCATCCATTTCAGGTGTATTTTCATGAAGTTTATTATGAACATATTTTGAGATTCTTGAGAGGGATAGGTCGTACAGTTTTGGTGTCCAAGTCTAAAAAAAAACATGTTCTTAGTCCAACGAAATACGAGAGAACAAGATTTAATATACCTTTGATAATTAAGGGCTTAGAGTAACTAAATTTTAGGCATTCAAAGTTGAGAACAGAAGTATGCAATCTGCAGTGAGAACAGTTCGTAATTGCGTTGATAATAGACGTTCAGAACACTATGTTTTTGTTTGATATAAATCACCACGTTTTTCATAGCTCGAACGATTCTCATGTGAATAAATACAATATTTTGATAATGCAGGTTAGTCGTATGACCCACTGTGCTCGGGCTTCCTCCCCGCTGGCAGCTGGTGGAACGTGCCGTGGCCGTCAGTTAATGTTAAAGGTCAAAACAGGAAGCGCCAAGGCTAGTTCCCCCGGCGGCGGCGACTGAACACGGGTCGCCGGCAACGCAACGTACCTACGCCGGCGCGCTGAGAGCGAGGGGTCCTGCGGCGGCGGGCGACAGGCTGCGGGCGACAGGCGACTAGCCGGGTCAGGAAATGGGGATATAAGAAGTTGTAGGGCTGAAGCCACCGCTGAGGAGGTGAAAGGGACATCTGTCATGAAGTACAGGGGAAGAAATATTTTTCACGTCAGATGTTAATTGTTCATTGGATTTGATTGTAATGCACAGAACAAAATCTTATACACCTTGTGATGGTACCTCCTAATTTCAATTGTATTTATGTGACCCGACTTAGTTCCAATCTAGAATCTCTAAAGATTCCACGGAAACGGGATTTATTCGTTATCGTGAGTGGTAATATAAAATTCGCCTAGGCAAAGACGTTTCTCCAGCATTATACTATGAGTGACAGGGAATTTCTATAAGCATTAATTTTCGTCTGTATGCTATACATACGTTATCGAATTTTTGTACTTTTTCTCTGTCTGTAAGCACACAGCAAACAAATACTCAGAAATATTATTTTAGATTTTGACAGTCTTTGCTGTTTTTTCCGGCTATTGCTCATTTCTCACTCTCAAACGATTGTGTTAGGATATGCAATAATTTACAAAATTTAATAATACTTTCCTACCTATCTTTTTCAACAATCGTACGTTTGTTCCTATAAAACAATTTCAGTTTTTCAGTTTTATTTTTGGCGTATACGTGGTAGGGAGAAAGATTTGTAATGTTGAAAAATATCGATGTTGAGATTTTCGCGGAAATACTCGTTTTGGGATTACTCCATACCGAAAAAGTGCTATTTACTTTCTCGCTTACTATGTACTTACGTAGTAAAGGGAAAGTATTATAATGTTCTGCGGAATGCGGCGATTTGTCAACATATAAAAACTTATTGTAAGGTCCTGATATTAAAAAATTGGATAAATCTTGTATGTTTAGTATGTAGTAAATTATGACCCGTTACACTTCGGTCAGAATTCACATTTTGTGTGTCCTTGATAACGAAAATGTGGTATATGGCAAAACGTCTGTCCGTCCGCTCGTCCGTCCGTTTCTGGTTAACGCTAGCGACTGCACTGTTCGGATGATGTTCTCCAGAATTTCCCGACTGAACTGGCTGAACTTGAGGACCTGCGAATTTGAAATTGATATTTTGATTTTGGGAGATACTTTACATAATGCATCAACATCTTCAAAATGTTCTCAAAAAATGGTTAAAAATGTTTGGATTAATTATTTTTCTTTGGATAAAGCAAAGGACGACAAATAAGGACATTGGTTTCATTTTCGTTGAACTCAGAAAAGTTTGGAAAATTACAAATGTTCAAACTTCTTTTGGTGTCTTCATACAACTACAATATTTTATCTTCAATGAATCTATGCGTTGAAGATAGGTCTTTAAATAAGATCATGTGCAATTTTTTTGAAAATAAACAGTAGTTTTTGGGTTATTTTACTTAAAATAAATGTCTCTTTTTCATTAAACTCACAGAAGTTTCAAAATTTTCAGAAGTTATAAATAATCCGGGAAATTATTTGCTGTTGTTGCACCAATAGTTTCAAATCCGTCTGTAAACGTCATTAGATTATAAACAGTACTCATGAATTTCCCCAACATGGATATTCCTTAATCGTTTTGCCGCGCTCAAGGCCCTGTGAACCTGAAACGAATATTTTAATACTTGAATCGCCTGGGACATTTCAAAATTTTTCTCAAAATGACTTCGAGTGTATTTTTTTTAAAAGATCTTTGCTTCAATGGAGGAAAATACACTGATGATAAAGGTGGAGATCCGATTTTAATCAACATATCTAAAAGGTCTAAAATTGCATACGTTGACATTTTTCGGCCTTCCTTTACGACTAAATTTAAAAAAAATAGATTAAAACCTAGTGAGGTTTACGTGACCACTACATTTTCCCTGGGGATTCTTTCAGTGAGGAGCTCCCTCGAATAACCCTAACGTCACGCCGAGATAGACCTTACATTCGTACCTCAACCTACATATGTTAATTATTGGGATGGTGATCGTCTTTCCAGGACATTTATCCAGCCGAACTTTACCTCCTTCCCCCTCTTCGCGCGTTCCACAGGTCGCGAAGAAGAGCCGGCTCGTACGAGCAGTTTTATGTTTCCTACTGTAGTGAAAGACCTGATCTATGTCATATTGATAATTACATAATTGTTGTTATTTGAGCTAATAATTTTGTATCTGAAGAGCAAACGCTATTTTTAAAGCACGCTTGGGCACATCTGAGACTTGTTAAAAACTAATGATCATTTTACAAATCGATCATTTGGTATTTTATCTCGTCTCTAAGAGCTAGTGGATTGATGCGCTCGACTAGGGATATCCGTTTGTACTCATAGAATTCCGATTTAGGCATTACGATATACTGTACTACATGTGACCCAACATTAAGAAATTGCTCCCAAATTAGAAAATATCATATCGGAGCATCTCACGGATCAAATCGCCTGAACTATATTGTTTTTTATACCTTATCTTCAGAAACAGTGAAATGTGACGTATTGGGAGAATAGCCTAGTTCCCACATACGTCAGCTCCAGAATCCCTACCCTGTCTTTTACATATTCTAGATAAATTAGCGAAATAAGTACCAAGAAACGTGATTAGCAACATCTGGAAAACCAAAAATTGTCTTTCCCTTGTAGTAGGAAGAGAGTTTACATCGACAAACGAACTACAGGATTGATTTTATAATATTCAAAAAAATATACCCACTCCACCCTATTCCTTCCACAACTAACAAAACAGTGTCCAACAAAAGATTCGCATAATAAAGCTACATTCATATCCAGAGACAAAGCAATGGTCTCTCCATTTTCTAAATATATAAAGATAAAACCAATGGAGATGGGCATTCTCATGCAGACAATAGATTTCTTCATTCATACTAATTTACAGATATTGGCGAGTAGCCAGGCATTGCTTAAACGATGGACTTCTGGGGTACAGAGCAATCTTTTTTAAAATGCCACATTTTATTTATTTAACGTCAAAAACAGTTAAAACCTGTGTGTGATGTACTATGGGGAGAAGTGTATTTTGTGTACGTTTTCTTAAATTCTGAGATCCTTACCGTAACCCACATACAAGTTGAAATACAAGTACTGGGAGAAACGAGTATTTTGGGAAGAAGAGATAAGAAAATATTTGCTCACGTGTAATCAAATCTATTTGCAAATACAAATGTTCTGCAGATTTTGGCTATGCGGATTCTTTACCCTTTGTGAAGGAACCGACTTACAGCCTCGAGAGCATGGAGAACGATAATTTGAATAACTTTATTTCTCAGTGAACTCTAGAAAACAGGCACGTTACATTTGTGTGTAGAAGCAAAACAAGGGTCTATCTCAACATTCGCTTAAGAGATCAGGGAAACTGGATGAAAAACGAGATGGGGTCACTGACCCAAGGTAAATGGTCGCTTGGTGCAAATATAAATGTCCATACAAACGTCACATTTAAGCTCCACAAAATTGCAAACTCTGACTACCGAACAAACTACGTAACGCTATAACGAGGATACTGCGGGACCTCTATTCTCATTGCTGAAGTATTGACTTGAGCAGAAAGCGCACCAATTGATGCTCTCGTAGCGAGGGCTCAGTCCACGTGAGTTGGGCACAATTCGAGAGTCATCAGTCACTATTCGAATTCTTTCTGCTTTGTAAAAGTTTGTTGAGAAATTTTCCAAGAGAAATTAAGGTGGGTAGTGCAAAGTATTTTACTAAGCTTAACAGACCTAAATATTGCTATATTTTCCAGAAAGAACTAAAATGCTTTGAGAATGAGAGTTATTGTCTAGAAGATGCACACATTGCAATGATACTGAAGTGTCTGTAACAATTTTCGATTCTTTAGAATGTAATCGTGAAGTCACTTTCAGTATTAGAATACATAGTCGTCGACTAATCAACGTCAGTCACCCGGCGGTCATCACGAATGATGTCATCGACTTGCTGAATGTTGCGTGGAATGACAGCAGTCAACAACCTATCTCTCCGCTTTTCGACAGCCAACGGTGTTTGCCCTTCTGCTTCGTTACAATGTGGAACCCATCGTCTAATAAAGCTGGTATCCACTGTTCCATTACCATACACATTTCTCAGTGTTTCCTGAATGCAAATGATCATTTCACCTTCTGCATTTAATTCAATCACACAATGCGATCTCCTACGAACATCGAAGTGGGCCATTTTTCACACGACTGCTGTGCTTCCACATGTTGACACAGAAAGTTACTACTGCGGTGGATTTAAGATTTGAAGAATCGTGCCAAATTCATATTTTTTACTTAACTAATTTTATTTAAGTAGAAAAAATAGGAGGCGTTACTTCCCGACTGTCCATTATATTTATATGCATTTTAAATTTTAACTCTCCTGATCATATAGTTATTTGAATTATTTTGTAGATAGTGCAATATTGTTGTATGTGTCTTCAATATAATGTTAAAGCAAGTAATAAATGCAGGTGCTCCGAAAACATGCGTCACTGTGACTAATTTCTTTTAATGTTTGAAGTTGAAGGCCAGAGAGCTTTCTCTTTTTGCATTCTAATTGTGAAAGCGATTAAATAATTTATTCTTGTAAGATGTTCCTGTTCTTTGAGTTGTTGGGAATCACTCCCAACATGATCTTTTTCGCTAAATTTTTTTGCTTCATTGAAGTATTAATTTTTTTGTCATTACGGGGAGACAAATTTGATTTTTTGACTTTAAAAAAGTAACATTCTCTTAACTTTTAGTGTATACTGAATAAAGTAGTATAATGGAGGGGTGGCCAACTTTTATGTATACAAGATCTACATTTTATTTTAAAAGTGTGTCGCGATCGACTTGTCATAGGTGTAGTCCTAAGGGGGAAAGAGGTGTAAAATGCATACTGTTTATACCCTGTTTCAGTATAAGGTCCATTCCAACGAGGGTGATAAGTAAAATACATGTTCAAAACATTTTTATTTTTGAAATTACTTATTAAGTTTTCGAGATATTGGCTCGTGAAGAAAATAAATTTCTAGGCCCAACTTGTGATAGCAGCATTCAGTATATGCGGTTCCTAAAAAGTTCGATTTTCCGACACTTTTTAAGATATATTTTTACTAATTTAAAATTCTATTTAATTTTTTATCAAATGCAATGTTTAAATTTTACTATTTGTTGGTAAATATGAAAAAGTTGTTATAAAAATGCACAGTATTGCTGATAATTTGATTTCAATATTTCACTTTCGAGTTGTTTTTTGGGTGGGAGGGGGCAAAAACATTTATCGTGAAAGAATAATATCACTTACCTTTTTGTAATATATCAATAGCTCGCTGAGTACACCGTATTTTTATTTCTAATGTATTTGTAATACTGACCCTTATTTTTCTCCCAGCGTAATGATCGCTGTTTAGAGATCTGTTGCCGAGAATGCTCACTTATTAAGTAAATAGATATGTAAGAATTTAATTTGAAATAAAGAAATGGTACTTAAATTTTAAACAGAAGAAAAATTGAAACTCAAGAGGGACACAGGAAAATATTATTAATTAATAATAATACTGTTAATACAAAAGAAAAGAAGCTATCGTATGACACTATCAAATATTTAAGCAAACTGACTAATACGCTGAGCTGAGATCACAGTGTCAGGGAGTCAGAATTCTAGAATTTATGACCTTGGCAAATTCTCAAAATGCATTAAACTATTGGTAGAAAGGTTTGTCTTCTAGAATCGCTTCAAATCTAAAATCCATCGCAGAACTGTTTTTTTTTCGCTAATTGTACGAAGAAAATTCATTGTTTAATGTTTCACGCATTGCAAAGTTGTTTCCTCTATTCTATGAGTTATTTATTTAAAATGGAAAACGTGTTTTTTATTTGTTACGTTAACAAATCCACTGGTTTATTTTGTCGAAGGAACGCTGACTTTTGAGGAGTGATATTTTGTTACACGATTGTTAGATTATCTCAAAAATCTCTACAGTAATACTTATCTGTATTACTTACAGATACAGTACAGTAATACTTACCAATAATAATATCAATAACAATAACAATAATAACAATAATTTTACTTATCAAGCTAGAGAGTTTCCTGGCCTGCCTTTCACTAATAACATTCCTAATTTTAATTTCTCAACTCGCTCACAAAACCCCCCTCCCGCCTCAACCAATGTTAATGATGCTTCTTCAAATAGTTCAACTAACAATGCAAACGGAAATTTTAACTTAAGTGAGTTCCTGACTAGCCATATTGTCAATTTCTTTGGTCGTTTAATTCAATCGTTCCTCCCTACTTTAATTGATAATATAAAAACCTCAATTCTTAGCTCAATTTTCCAAAATCACGTTTAAAACACCGTGCTTCAATAATCTAACATTTTTAAACTGGAACTGTCGAGGTGTTCTAAATAAACGATCTGAATTGAAACATTTTCTGGTTTCACATGATATTGACATAGCATGTTTAACCGAAACTCACCTTATTTCTTCCAAATCTTTCACAGTTCAAGGATACAAATGTTATAGACGTGATAGACCAGGGGACGTACCAGCAGGTGGAGTATTAATTTTAGTGAAATCCGGTATTCCGCACTGGACATCATCTCTCCCAATAACACCAGGGTTAGAAACAATAGCAGTAACTATCAACCTTCAGAACGGTAATAATGTAATGATAATTTCAGCTTATAAGCCGCCTAATAAACAATTGACTGCAACACGTCTTCAAGACATTTTCAAACTAAAGGCTCCCATTATCTTATTTGGTGATTTAAACACAAAACACACTTCTTGGGGATGTAGAATAAATCAACCAGCCGGAACTTTTCTTTTAAATCTCGCAAAGCACTCAAATTTCAAAATTATTGCGCCCGTTGATCCGACATACTTTCCTTTTAATGCGAATTACCTTCCAGATATTCTAGATATTGTATTAACAAATTTAAACTTTGCTCTCCACTCATATTCTATCTGCGAACTAGATTCAGATCATAACCCAGTGATTACAACTTCCAAATTAATCACTTCTTTGCCTAATTCTCCACCGCATTTATCTACTCACAAAATAAATTGGCACACATTTCAAACTCGGTTATCATCGCTCCTTCCTCCGTTCTCGAATCTGAAAACCCCTGCAGAAATTGACCAAGGCACACTTTTGTTTACTAATGCCATCACAAATTCAATTGACTATTCATCTCATTCACTAACTGCTACTCGCAGAGGGCTCACCAAATATCCGCTACCTGAGCAATTACGTAATTTAATATCACAAAAGAACAAAATCAGACGTTTATGGGCAAAACATCGCCTACCTCATTTGAAATCTGCATTAAACCATCTAACGAAATTGGTTCGAAACGCTCTTACGATGTACCAAATGGAAAGCTACAAAAAATATGTTTCAAATCTTAATCCGCAAGATTCATCTCTTTGGAAAGCAACACGTCGATTGTTAGGTCAGTCAACCAATATTCCGCCATTAAAAGGTAACAACAAAATTGCACAGTCGATTTCTGAAAAAGCTGAGCTATTAGCAGATTATTTCGAAACTACTTTCACCCAGCATGCTGTAAACGATAGAGGACACTGCACAATAACACATTTTGTGCAGTCACCAAATTTAGATGTACCAAATCGAATTTCTTTTATATCACCTAACGAAATATTTGAACTAATAAAAAAGCTACCAAATAAAAAGTCACCAGGCCATGACAGAATCACTGCAAATATCTTAAAGAATCTGCCCAGACATGGTCTTGCGTATCTAAACAATATATTTAACTCGGCATTGCGACTAGGATATTATCCTAATTCTTGGAAACACTCTCTAATAATTCCTATTCCAAAGCCTCAAAAAAACTTAAATCTTCCTTCAAATTATCGACCAATTAGTTTAATTCCAATTTTGTCAAAAATATTCGAAAAACTTGTATTAAAAAGATTAAAAAATTCATTCTTGATACTAACGTGCTTCCTTCTTTCCAATTTGGCTTCAGAGAATGCCACTCAACAACTCATCAGTTATTAAGATTAACAGAACAAATTCATTTTTCATTTCAGTCGGGTTTTCACTTACTTGCAGTTTTCTTAGACGTTGCCCAGGCGTTTGATCGAGTGTGGCATGATGGATTAAAATTCAAATTAAGGAAAATTGGAATACCATTATATCTTTACAACATCTTATCAAGTTTCCTACTGAATCGCACTTTCTCTGTACGTCTTAACTCTTTCATTTCTTCACCTCGGGCTGTTCTTGCTGGTCTTCCACAAGGATCCCCGTTATCTCCTTTCTTATTTAACTTGTACGTCGCAGACATTCCTACTAGTAATACAGTTAATATAGCTCTTTTTGCAGATGATACTTTACTCTTTTATGCAAACCGAAATCTAAACACAGCATGTCGTATAATTCAATGTCACCTAAAAAACATAGAAAATTGGTCTAAACTGTGGAAAATTAAAATCAACCCAAACAAATCAATTGCCAAAGTATTTACTCTAAGGTATCCTGTCTTTCCTCGCCCTTTGACTTTGGATTCTTCTATCATTCCTTGGTCTCCTCTGAACTCATCTATTCGTTATCTCGGCGTTCTGATGGACACAAGACTAAATTGGCACAGTCACATCTCGTCCAAAGTAATTGAAGCCAATAGAAGGTTAGCTATTTTACGTCCAATTCTTAACCGTAACTCTTCGCTAAAAATTCATTCCACTTTAACCATTTACAAATCTATTCTTCGGCCAATATTAACCTACGCATGTCCTGTTTGGATTTCAGCTGCCCCAACCACATTAAACAAGTTACAAATCTTCCAAAACAAAATTTTAAGAATTACAGTAAATGCCCCCTGGTTTGTCAGCAATAAGACCCTCCACAACGATCTTGCAATAGAACCAATTACTTCATTTATTACAAAGCTGGCACATAATTTTTTCAATAATTTAAATCATGTACAAGGAGCAGTCACGTACGAAATAGGAACCGATCAGCCCCCACTTTCCCGCCTAAGAAACAGACTCCCATTTCATATTTTCCTCCAATACCTCTCTGATATTAGATAAGGTAGGAACATTTCTAGCAATTACCTGTCCCTCCCATCGTATTTTCTTTTTAATCCTGTCATTGTTCTAACATAATTCCCTCGCAATAACCTTGGTTGAAGGTACAACAAATTAAATCACTATCAGGGAGGTAACAAAGAGTTACCCCCTTCACAATTTTCTGATGCAAAGTTGCTCGGCCAATCAACTGAAGAGCCTCACGGCTGAACGTTGTACTGTCTTTAAATGTAAAATAAAAATTAAAAAAAAAAAAAAATACTTATCTGTTTTCCCTTTAGGATAAATAAAGTAATAGTAATTATATGCATGCGAAATGAGAATAATGTGATTCCTACTTTAACACATCCCCATTAAAATATACAAAATTGTGTAAACATTTTGACATTTACTTTAAATTTTCTGTTAATAAAAACTACCCAAAAATATGAATTTGATTTACGTTCTTGTGAGGTGTTACCTAGAAAGAGAAAGAATGTTGGAAGTTTTCACTTAGCCTTTGAAATCTAGAATGCTTAGAAAATGTCTAGCGTTAAAAATATATTATTGATATTTATATTTTTTTTAATTTGATCTTCTGTATTCGATTCCGATATCGTTGTATTGCTACATTTGGCCTATACAAGCCACTGACTTTAGCGTTTAAAAAATGAAAATGGTATGTCGACCACAAGTGTAGTGGACATTAAATTGTTAATCCAATTCTTTTGATAAATGTTTGTTTCCATTTGCATTTTTTGATCGTACTTATCTGTGCGACGATGATACCAAGGTTCGTCTTCCGCGGAAAAAAATGATCGGAGGTTTTCCCAGACCAGACCGAATTCTTCCCCTGCGTGCACAGTATTCGACAGCTGATATTAAAATATATAATCCGGGTGAGAGGCATATGAATGTAACATGTGTTACGAAACAAGTACGTGTGTTTACAATTGATTCTAAAAAAAGTGATATAATCTTTTTCTATTCTGTGTTTAAATTTCCCTCACATTGTTGTTAACAAAATATGTTTTTGTATCATTTCTCAATCTAAATTGTATTGCAAAATCTTACCAGCTAACGATTGCAAAATTCAACTAGTACTGATGAAATATTTTTGGTGAATCGATGCTCATCTCGTCATGAGTAACTATACCTCTTCTTGTCTCCGAATATACATTTATACGAGTATCACTTCCCTCTCCACTTGCTCATTTTCATATACATATCGTCTTCATTCATTTCTGTTTTTATATACTCGTAGCGTACATTGTTATCATTCGATTTATGTGATCCTACGTTATTTTCTGGATTCTGTTAATTTAGTTTTATGAACATTTACTTTTATCTGTAAAGCGAATGGTTAAGATATGATAAAAGGGGCCAAAGGAAAAAGTGGGAAGAGAATTCTCGTGATTCGGGGTATAAAAGAGAACACAAATGCATTTCAAGATAATATTTATTGAAACAATCACACGTGGTACGACAACTTTGTGGAAAGCTGCTCCATTATTGTTCACAGAAGATACATTCTTTGAGAAAAACATTAATATATTTATTATACATCTTAGTTTTTATATTATTTGAAGTTTTAACGTATGAAAATATAGTATATATACAATGTTGGTATAAAATATATGTAAGCAGGGGATATGTACAAGTATTTGGTTTGGAAAAATTACCGTTCTTCATCTCATGTACTGTTGGATGTCGAAGGATCAGTACGATAGGCTCATCAGGGTAAATAATTAAAGAAATGTTACTTGCAAATTCAGAAAAATGAGAGTCGTCATAGCACCATAGTCTTCTAAAATGTGAAAAATGTTATCAATTGGTTATTATCATTACAATATAAGACGCTTTTTAAGGAATGACGATTGAATCTTGCATAGGGCTCTGAGATCATTCATTAAATTTCATGAGGCACTACCATGCTCTCAAAAAAGAAAGAATCAAAATATATCAAGAATATATCATGGTTTAGAAGGCTCTGGTGTTGATGAAAGTATACACACAAAAAGTAAAAATCACAAGCGCTGTGAAAGTGATGCTTACTTTTCAGAATTTAACACTGAAAATGTCAGCTCACATTTTTCTCTCAAAATTATGTTAATGCGAAATTGCAACAAAGATAAGGTTTCGACATTCATCCACTTCCTTTTCTACTTTCAGTATATATTTAGTGTGATCCCGTGTTGTTGAATTAGCACATTACATGGAAGGTATATTACAATTTTTTTGCGGGTTCTACGCAGACTGACAACATATACAAACTAAAGCACTACTTAATTTTTTTTGTGTATTGATGGATCACACTAAATGCAAAAGGACAGTAGTACGATGTCATATCAAATAACATACACATGTATATTTTAAACAACAAATGCCGTAATAACGGTTCATTAATACTACAACAGCAGCACACTGATATAACATACCTAGTATATTCATAACGAACAATGTCATTTTTATACTTGTATTTAAAGCTAAAACCGATTGCAATTAAAATCCTTGTTAGGAGAATCTGCTGAGTTATCCATGCGATCTTCTTCTGGCATAAAGCCTCTTACAGAGCACGTGCGAAACACGTGGACGTCCCTATTTGTGATCGTGTGTGCCGCACTCTTATCTCCTAAAAGAGGGATGGGCAAACTAGAGCATGCTGATCAACTACGTTTCTCAGGCGGGTCAAGCCCTACACGCTAAGTCAATATTTAACATTTGTGGCATCTATTCGAGCCCTACAGATCCGCCGCAGTGCACATCCATTCTGTCATCGTCTTGAATAATTCTCACTTAATTTCAGTATCTCTCGAAAATAATTTTCTCGGGATTTAAAAGCAGAGCGTTATCAAGGAATTCTGAATTTTCAATCAGAACCTTATTCATGTTTCATTTTATCTCACGCCTTCTGATTAAATCTACACTCAACTATATTTTCTCGATTTAATTTCAAAATACAAGTTTTTAAAAATATTTTTAATGTAGTGCGTCTTATTCATCTGTTGAATTTCTAAGTAAAAAATTGAAATTCATTGAAAAATAATTTTTAATCTAAAATACATTGCATGTTCACATAAATTTTCAACAGATGAGTTTGCCCATCCCTGTATCAATATTTCATACCACTTCTTATTATCTTTGACAATGACGGATTAATTTAGAGGCTTAGTAAGAGGTGCATATCTGAAGTGGCACAAGCTCTATGTCTTAATTTAGTGCTTTTAGATTTTATTATTAAGCATTTACAGCTAAACTCTTGGCTTATTCTTTCTTGGACATAATTATGGGAAGGTACACTAATTGTCTCTATACTTGCAATGGAAGCCCAAAAGTGACCATATTTGGCTCACACCACTTCAGTTTTTTTTAAATTTTAAGTACAATTACAGAAATTGTATTGGCAGTTTGTATTTAACTACCAATACTCGTATTTATTAAAAACTCGTATTTCTGGGAAATTCAACAATAACTAAGAGTAATTATACGATATTCGAATACCTTTCACGTTCCTTCCCATTTAACTTTCATATTAATTATGGAGACAATGATTTTTATTATTGAACGAAATGGAGCGACAGCTTGTTTCTGAGAAACATGGGCAAAAACAACGGCGAAACGAGGAAATCAGGCGACCTCGTTTTCAGAATGCCAGGACCACCCGAGCTAAATGTGGGTGCAATAACACTGTGATGTTCGTCTGGACACGAATTTCTCAGCGACACTTCGGAAGGATATCAATAAGGACATCTACTTACATTGAGTATTTCTATCGATATTCCAACACCTAATACAGGCACATGGATTATTTATTTAAAGTTCGTGTCCTCTGTTCTAGAGGTCACACAAGAAAAGATTGACCAAGAACGCTCTCACCATTTAGCTTCTGTGTAACCTTACAATTTGACAGGAACGTGAACGTACAGTTAATGAATATTTTTTTTACATCGAAACATATTATAATAGAACACATTACAGGCCAAACGCCTCTTTTGCATGCATTTGGGTAAAGAATAAACACATAGTACATGTATAACATCATTGTGAACCGCTTAGATTACAATGCAAATTACTGCCAGAGTTCTATTTAAGATCTATACTGCATAAGCTATATTATGACACAAAACTTATTTATTTTCGGAAAATGTCACCAGATCTTTGTTACGTAGTGAATGAATTTGTAAGTAAATTGTAGGTTCTGGCGGTATCTTTCGCACACAAATTGCCATGTATAGTCTGACAGAGTATACGTGATTATTCCAAAAATTGGGCCAGATAAAATTCTAGAGTGGTAGCGTGCGCGTCGATGCCGTTATGCGTAAAAGTGTTGCAAAGCTTTTCTTGCGAGTGCAAGATCTTGCACAGTGTTCCAAATTCTGATGCAATCTTGATTATTTTGAGGGCAACCGATATGATTAACTTACAAATATGCAACGTCGTACAAGCCTTAGTACTATATTTAGGTACATTGACTGAAGCACACATTGTTTTGGGGAACAAATGTTAGATTCTACGTGGTTCAAAAAATTAAATCAGATTTAATTGTACTCTGTACAGTTCAGAATCGTAACGATTATGAATTTTGTCTTCTTACGAGTTGGAATTACTGCTTAATGAAATAACACTACAAGAAAATACTGTATGAAATACCTGAACCAAATAAGTCCTGGCCCCTGTTGTGATATCCAATGATACTTTCAGAAATTCATAAAGTCGGTTGTGTAATATGACGGTGATATTGTAAGTTGGCTTTAGAGAGTAAGAGTTTTTTGTATTTCGCGGTAAAATCATATTGTTATATTTTCGCATCTTCACAATTGATAGTTATATTTCACTTCTCCGGAGTACAAAAAATATGCACTATGGTAACTATAAAGCATTTTTAGTACATTCCTGACTGCATAATTCTCCCTTTATTTAAATTTCTCGTTTCGAATTAATGGGTCAGAAAGGTTCACGCGACTTGAAAGCTTGTGATGACCTGGACCCTCTGAGTTAAATTGCGGAATGATGATATCTTATAATAAATATTTTGGGGGAATTGTGATGCGTGTTTAAGACCATCGGGCTTATCACAAACGACATTGAAGATGTACTCGAAAAAACCCTCTGATAATTATAACTTGCGATGATAAACTTTTGATTACTGAATGTTGCTCCTACAATCTTGGAAAATATTTCAGTTATAAATGCCCATAGAAGAAAATTCAGATCAATTCTCTTCAAGATGAAAAGGAAATTGGTTATGAACTTTTCAACTTGAAGATATTTAATTAATTTTACGATAATTAATTTTCTTTTTAAGTCCATTTTTATTTATCTTATCTATTAAACGCACAGAGAAAAAAGAACATTAATTCTTTGTGTATGTCATTGTAGTTTCTTTTTTCTAGAGAAACATTTGCCATTGATAATTCACTTGGAATTCGACGAGGGCATTGAAGGTAGTGTTCTGTCCAAAAGACAATATTTCCGTTTCAAAGAATATCACATCGAATATTTTTCCAATAGGGCGTTGTTTTTATTGGCATTATAATTTCTTTTATATATTCAGAGTTAGAACATATTTCGGCCTTAGTTGGTTCATGTAGAAGTTATTATTTTTCTTCCTTCTAAAGGAAGTTCATGTTAGTGCAAATTATTTATAACACGAAAAATTACTTAGGACATGTGTAAGCGAATCACCCACCAAAAGTTGTGATTTGACCTACACAGGAATACATTATGCTATCTTCGCAGTCCACTGGTTCTCTGGCGAATATCACAGGTACGATATAAACTACTATGAATATGGCACTAGATTAAAACTACTACTTGAATATAATTCGTTTTAAACGACCACTTTCAATTTGAACGTTTGACTAACATTTCATATTGAAAAGTGGACATCATCTGTAAAAAACGTAAAATTTCTTCTTCATATTTCAAAGATACACAATCTTGTATTTGACAAGATATTTCAGTGTTGTTCAAGCTGCATTAAATTTTTCCAGATTTAGAAAGACTATGATTTAGAATAGTATGAGAATAAATTATGGAATATTGTTCATAGTATTTGTAATACTTCCTTCGGAATTATGGGTTCTGAATAAATTATGTACTGAGCTCAACAGGTTATCCTGAAGAAATAATGAAATAAACTATTCAAGGTAATTTGATTTAACATCTGCAATATTTTACATACATGTGGCCCTACAACATAGATACCACATAATAAATGATTTATTATCCATTGTTTGCTTTAATTTAATTTTATAAACTACGCACACTTTTGTAGAAATAACTAGAAATGCATTTCCACATAATAACTAAGTTTATATCTATTTATATACAAAACAGCGGGAAGGCATTAGATCAATAGAGATCTGATGAATAGCCTTCCACGCCTTAGTAGCTGCCTTTGGAAGAGACTTCTTTTGAGGGTAAACAAAGAGAATTTAAAAATTCTCCAATTTATACATGTCATGACGCACAGCAACGAATATAACACAAACAACTATTACTAAAAGTATGAAGACGTATATTACATTATTACATTTAACTGTCAGTACTGCAGCTGAACATATTCCACGTTTCAGCAGAAGGCCTTGAGGTGCCTGAATAGTGCCAAGGAAAATATTCATCAATAGATAAATACACAGTATCTACAATATCCTATCTCACGATAGTTTCACAATTCCAAGAATACTGGTTTTGCAAACAATGTGCTACAACCTTTTGAGTCATATATTTAATACAATCTTGATTTCAAGACGCCAGGATAACATTTATGTCTGTTTCAATTACAATCATTAAATATGAGCATGTAAATAGATATTTTTCCAATACCTTTTGCAGAACCTCTAATTGAAAACTGTATAAAAGTAAAATTCTTGGCTGCAAAACATGACTAACTTTGATTTTCATTGTGTTCTCATTCCATGATCTTCAAACAGACTTTTTTATAAATTGTTTTCACAAACCTAAGAAGTCCTTTCACGGTAATGTGAGTGTTAAATACATCATTTATGCGGTACTTGTCTTCACGATAGATTTCAGAAATGTGAATATTACAACATTAATACGCCAAATCTGTACAAAATATACTTCTAATGCAGTAAACACGTACTGATTCGTAATGCAAACAATAATAAGTAGACGATTATTCTGGTTGACTGCTGTAACTGGTTGTTAAATTTCATGTTTTTTTTAAAATTTTCGAAACACTATTTACTTTTGTCAGTTTTTAATGTACAAATTGTGTACAAAGATTTGCCAACAAAGTAGATCTTTTTTGCGATAACCCACGCTCAGGCTCTTTGTAATGTAATGTCACGTTGATTGTTTATATTTTAATTAATCTGTTAATTATTCATCCATCGTTTACTAAAAATGATTTCCAGTAGAATGCTAGATTTCCTGAAAAATCTTCTAGTGTCAATCACGTTATTAATATATCCCCGATGTAACAAATGGGATGCGCTTAATTAACGACTTCTAAAATCAGCGCAAATGTAAATTTCATTTCACCTTCATAAGCGATATACAGCACTCTCTTACACATGTCATGGCGGATTTCGAATATATAATTCATATTTTAAAATTGATAATGTTAGCCATTATTTATATATCAACAAATTTTCAATTGGTATTCTTGGTATTCATAATAAACGTCTGTGCAAGGCTAACAAAATCAGTGATCTTGATATTAAAGACCTTTGGTGCAGGAACATTTTGATTGTCTACCAAGTTGGGTGCCTTCGGAGAAAACATTACAGAATTAGAATTGAAATCTACTACAGGATTAGCATTAGATTGGCGATCATTACCTCATGCCAGAAGGCATCAATTGAGTTGAAGAAACATTTTCATCAAACTTTAGAAATACATTCATATTCTTCTAAGTCTTACCTCGTAAGTGAATGAAAAAACGTTAATGATCTTTCCTATTCATAAAAGTTTTTTCAATACGATATAGAAGATTTGAATATTGTAACTCTCAACTATATTTCACATCTTACACAAAACACTAAAGTGTATTTAAATTGAGAGACGTGTACTTGCAAGTGTCAGGGAAAATTCAGGAACCTCAGACTCTGAGATATTTTGCATAGAATAAAATACAATATGTTCAATTCGGAGTGATTGCACTGTCATGCCTGATTGGTGATCCAGCAACGACAATAATAATGATATATAATTTAAATGAAAAAGTATATTTCTTTTTATCTAATCACGTCGATTCACATGTCTCTAGTTCGAGGCGTCTATCCGAGCTTCAATAATCTTCCTCAATTCAATTAAATAATTAATTAGTTTATTTATCACAAAGCAATAATTTCGACAAGACGGCAGGCAGAATGACCGTTGTTCTGCTGTTCCAGAGTCTCAAACCGAACGTCGTCGTGTCACCAAGTTGTAAAGATGTTGATGTAAGGATGATGATGGTAATAGTGATGATGGTAACGGCGGTGGTGGTAATTATGAAAATGATATGAGTAATGAAAATGAAGATTGCGAGAAGAGAGGCAGGAATACTGGAGATCCCCGAGAAAATCTCCCACATATCCGATTCGTCCACCCGAAATTCCCCTTGGAGTGACCGGGATTTGGCCCCGAGTACCTACAGCTCTCTCTACGGCTTGCGCTCTACTTGCCACTCTACGGCTCGCGCTGTCTTCCTGACATCTCTGGAAGAATCCTGAAGAGGAAGAATCCGATGAGGAGGAATGAGAGGGCTCAGTGAGTTAGTTTGTGAGTTCTCTGTTTCCGGGTGTTTCCTCCCCCTACGGTTATTTATCCTGTAAGTGTAGTGCATATTTTAACCCGGTAGGTCGTAATATCCTTCCTGGAACGTAAGATGCACGTCGGATTGAAGGGTTTCCTCCCCTGTCCTGCTCTAGAGGTGCATCCTCCTGAAGGGCATCACCCCAGCCAGGAAAGCTCTAAGCTTGCAATTGGTCTCCCGACACGTGTGGCAGTATAATGCCTGTCAGCGTGTGTGTAAAGGCGTGAGGTTAGCACACGAAAGATCGCGCGCGATCCGTGGGCCGTTTTTAGGAAACGTCTCCGGCAGTCGTCTGGTATTGATCGGAGAAACCACGGAAAACTACCGATGAGAAGGCCGCTTGAATTCTCGCTCAATCGGCGGCTGAAATAGACCCGGCTATGTAGCTGGTGCGGGACAAGGGGGAACGTCAATGGAACGGAAGGTCGCCTCCGAACCAACCTTTCCGAACCAGCACTCAGGCACACGTGTTCGCGACCTGCCGTGCCTACCGCGCGCCGCCGTGGCTCCGTGGTACCTCTCCCGTCCCTCTGCGCGAGTGCACGCCTGCCAGTGTGGGAAGACGACCTGGTGAGGCGTCGTCGTGATCGTGAGACCTCGCTTTTTTTATTTGATTGATTTGACTAGTGGTTCCGGGCACGTGAACTGCTGAGGTCGTTAGTCTCGCAAGTGTAGTGCATTTTTTGCTCGGAAGTTGGCGGTGATCTTGCCCCGCCGAATGGCGAGATCCGACGTGGATCAACCGTCGGCTGGCGGAGTTTTCCCCAACCAGATATCTCCCACAGGCGGGCACCGTCCCAGCCGGGACAAGCTCTATGCTCCCGACTGGTCTTCCGGTATGTGTGGTAGTGCAATGCATATAAGTGTGTGTTGTGATGGGTAGGTTACGACAAGGAATGAGAAGGAAGGATATCGCGCGGTCCGTGGCCCGTTTGGTAGGGTACTGCTCCAGCATGCATCTTGTGTTGATCGTAGTAACCACGGAAAATTATCGATCAGAGCAGCCGGCCGCTAGAATTTTCCTCCAGACAGCGACAGGACTCAACCTAGCTATTTAGCTAATGTCGAAAATCCTGCCACCGTAGGGATTCGAACCTTAGAACATGCTGCCCAAGGGCACAGCAGTAACATCATTTGATGCTATGAGCCCCCTCTTCCGGAGGTGGCTTCGTGATCTTGTAGCTTCGCGGTCGCTAAATCAGGCCCACTCGCTTTTGAATTTACCCGCTACCTTTGCTCCACTGACATAATTTTCGTAGCTAATTCCCTGGCGGTACAAAATGCTGAGCCCATTAGTTTTGCAGATGTGTCAAATGTGAGATCTCAAAATAAAAGCGTTAGAATCAAATTTTGGCATCTACGAAAATTTTTAAACGTATAATTTGTAATTATAAGAAATGCCCGTCCAATAATCTCTATGGTTGATTTTTTGTGCGCTGGTTTTTTAGATACTTTCGAGAATTAGCAGCATATTGCAGGGTTTCGAGGGTCCGATGGGTTAGCAGCATATTGAGATATTAAATTGTTTATAAACTTTGCTGACATAAATACTCAATCTTCGTTTGCATTTCCATTACAAAATAGTGATATAGTAATTCCTTGCTTTTGGCACAAGTAGATTACTAAATAAGTTCAATGAAATGTAGTTGTATGTAATTTTAACTGAGTTTGTTCATGTTGTTTAGAATCTTCTCTAAATCAGTTGGTGGGGTCAAATCTTTGATTCAGTTAATCCAAACCCCACAAATCAAATACATTCCATTCCAAATTAAACATTTTCTAGTATTAACGAATAAGTGGAGTGACATAACATTTATTTTCGCTTATGACTTCTGAAATAACTTAACTTCATTTTTCAATTAAGTTATATGTCCCATCTACCTTACCAGAACGAATACTGTCTCGCAGGAAGAGGAATCCCTTTCTGAGACGAAAGGTCACGAAAGTCAATCGGAAAATGATAGTAGATAAAAGGATTCTTAACTTAAAAGTGGGCAAATTTTCACTAATAATGCGCAATATTTACTAAAGAGGTACGTCTCAAAAACACTAAGTAGTTATCATAAAATTACTTTCCAGAGGTTTGTGACGCTGCCTGAACTTCTGTGATTGGCACTATTCAGGTAAGTAATAAGTGAATTTGATGAATCAACGCACGACACCTTCAAATATTTATTCAAATAATTTTGAACAGTTTCAGTTTACTGTATGTTATTATGTATAGCCTACATTTTTGAATTTTTCGAAGTATTTACGCTGTGTAATTTAATTTTTATAATTTATTAACGACTATGTTAAATAGTGTTTTTTTATTTTGCAGAAACGTACGCTGCTCACTGTGAACTGTGGGTGCACAGAAAATCCTGACATCTGGTGCTCTTTACTATCGTTTTCAAAGATATAATTGTGTACAATTTTACATCTATACATATATATACACACGGTCAGAGATGTTAAGTGAAGATAATCTTCACCATTCTCGCAAATGCATCTCTACCGGTACTTACAGTACACTTTATTAATTTTTTTATTCAACATGACAACCGCCCTAGCTTGTGGAACAAATACAACAGTGAATCGAATGTAATATGTTCTACATATACTTTAATTTTACTTTTATATTAATTTTTATTTTACTCATGAAATGACATGAGATGATAGTGAGTGTGAACAGCGGCGTAAGGAATGAAAAATCTGTATATACAACAGATTTTTACAAACATCGACCAGGATTTGCCTTTCAACTCATATCCACCCTTAAGTTAGTAAAATCCCACTCTTTTATACGAACAATTTTCCATATCGTTTCTTTTTGTTATTCTTTTCGGCAAATATGAATTCAATGAACATCAAAGAAAGCAAGTGATTTTATAATGAATTTGTGACTACTCCAATGTGAAAATAAGATTCCATTCACGTATTTCAGTAATATACTGCTTTAATTTTCTGATGCGTCAAATTTCAGCATATTCACAATAGTGTACGTTTTTGGATATTAGTTCCTCGTAACTGCCTTCTTATTTTAAAATTTATTTCTTGATGGGAACAATGCTTTCATTAATTGGCAGTTCTGTGTTCCATAATATATCACAACCATTATTAAACTCACTCTGTATGATTACAAAACATTGAATATCTTGATTCTTGAAATTCTGTTATTTTGAATCAAATAAAAAGTGTATCGTTGCAAAATTGTATCTTTTGCTTTACTATTCACTTTTTATGACTCCCCTTCTAATAGTTAAGCGATGGAAACGGGAGGAGGAAACCTGGAACGAAATCTTCATTTGACCAGGTACCGTAACGCGCGGTGCATAGAACGTAGGTAATTACTACAAATTCATTTCGTTCCATTCCGCTTTCACGTATTGAAATGTCAGGAGGATTCTTCTGTTTTTGTGATATCATTTCCATGTGCGAATTTACAATAAATATTGTAGGTCAGAAGGATGACAACATGTCCTTAAATGAGACACTCCGCTTTAGAAACATTTTATGAGTCAGGACCAAACAACATTTAAATAACATTTTATTTCATTTAATATATCTACCTAAATTTTATTTCCATGTTACGAACAAATTACTTGATCTTGCTTATTATGTTTCTTCAATTTTTAAATGACATGCCAGTGTGAATTTGCTTTGTAGTATATCTATTACTAAGTTACAAGAATAATTGACATAATAGTTTTTGCATTTAGGCAATAGTAGTAGCAAGCACACATTCGTATTACAGCGTTGATTTTAACGGGGAACCACAAACAATGCGTCCGATAACTCAAGTATGCCTATTTGTAATTATTGAAAGCGTTCACAAGGGAAAAATTCTTAAAATAACAGAATTATATTTTTTTAATTCAATAATTTTCTTAATAAAGAGCTCTCAATAATTATAATAATAATAATAGTAATGATAATATAATAATGTGATACAATATTATTATTATTATTATTATTATTATTATTATTATTATTATTATTATTATAAAATACGTAAAATGAAATTGCCATTGACTTGACAAGTTTAGATGATTCCTTTTAAATTTTAGTGAAGTTAGTGTAGTCTAAATAAGAAAAATCTCACACCAGCACGAGAACTCGACAAAAAATTTTAATTCACGATTTACAATGTCAAAAAACGCTGTGATCTCTAACTATTTTTTTAAATTTTTCTATCACGATTTAACAGAATTTTATTTCTTGGTGAGTTCTTTTAAAGCATTTATGTTTTGGGCGAACAAAATTTGAATTATATTTTAAAATTTGTGCTCATGTCCGTACATAACTCCAAAGGCTGAAAGCCAAAAATATATTTCCTGACGATTTTATATTTTCTGAATTTTTGTCGCGATTTCCATTTGGTTACCACCTATGAATGTGTTATTTATGTCCAAAAATGTCAGCTAATGTTGATCTTCACAGCGCCTGAGGAGGCACGTGTCCCTGAGCGTCCTTCAAGACCTAACATTATAAATTCTGGGTAACTAACGGGGTATCTTTGACCTATTGTTTTTCGAAATCAGTCATTCAGAAGAAATCCAGTCGGATCACACGGGAAATCTCAAGCCAGCGTACTGTATAAACAAGTTTCATTCCTAGTTTAAATTACGTTGTAAACTTCAACAATGCACACATTAAGTAAACTATCAGTCACTGCCGCTGAATTCAGTCTTCGATAATGTTAAGTAAAGCCATTTATCTACTATGTTTATGATCGATTAATATAACGGAAATGCATTTCGTATTTTCAATTCAGTACTTCCTACAATATCTGTATGGGTTTCTACGTTGGGGACGATGAATATGTCGTCTTAAGAAATTCAAGATGTATTTCTCTACACGTCACTAACGAGAATGTACAGAGTGACCGCTTATGTGTTTGAATTTGCCCTCGGATGAATCGGCAAAATGGCTGCCAACAGATTCAACCAGTGCCACAAAACTATTAGAGTGGAAGCAAAATACTGTTAAAATATAAGTATTTTCACAAAGTAGTAATATACAGTTGAACAGACATTTTCTAATCCTGAACATTTAAAACAATTTAACAGAATTTTACTTCACTTCCCCAAAGTCCAATGTATGTGATTCGGATATATACATCAGACTTAGGATACAATGTTTGGGCAAGTTGCAAAAAGGAGGTCTACTTGACTATACGTTGAGTTCAGACATAACTGTCGTCAAATGTGTGTTATCTTACTGAAATACAACTTACATTTCTGAATACAAAAGTCTAATTGTTACATTATTTACTATGAAATATTTAAATAATTTTGAATTTTTTTGTGGCAGTACTTGTGGGAAGTCGTCCGCACAGAAAATAACTGAAATTATGCCTGAACCCTAACGACACAGTCAAAAACAGCACCACTTTCGTCCACATATTTTTGAGCCTTGTAATACTTTGTACTCTCCGACACCTTTAATATTAGGCCTTATTTTTAACATATATCTTTACATTAGCAATTATACCTTCCGCGCCGGGAAAAGTCTTCCCCTCAAACATTTTGCAGGCCCTATCAACTCACAGCAAAGCTACCGTTTGGATATTTCATGTTTACTGGCAGTGGTACAAAGTGAAATTCCAAAATGCATTCGAGCGAAAAATAAATTTAGTTAACACTTGCCAATAATTATCGGTTAGCTTCCTACTACAAAAATTAAGAGACCTGCAAAATCCAGAAAAATCCCTTTCTTCTACCTCTAAACAACTTTCCAACACCAAAGTTCTATTTACAAAGATATTATGAAGGTACACAACTCTCTCCTCGTCAATATTAACCTCTTTTCTTCCAAAACGAGATCCTTGTTAAAAAAGATTCTCTACTCCTCCGGTTCATCCGAGGTGTGGGTCCGCAGTCAGATGTAGCAGGATTTCATTAGGGGTTGGGCAAAGTACTGACCTCTTCGCTTCAAAGTTGACGTGATAGGGCTAACCGGGGTCTGCAGCTTATGCAGACATTTTCTTCAAACCGCTCAGCTCCTCAACCAGCGCCTCCTCATTGGAGACAAATCTCTTAAACTGTCGAGGCTGCTTCTGTTCTGCGTTGGAGCGCTGAAGAAAAAAAATGACATTATTTAGAGCATGAAGTCTCCGATATACTTGTGTTAAAAGGCAACTGAAAAAGTGGGAACACAGTTTTAACTACTTCCATAAGTTTTTCTGTTACGTAAAAAGTATTTATTAAGTAAAGTTTTTCTGTTATCAAGGATAAGTTAAGTTATGTATCCTGGTGACTATCGAAATAAAACGTGTCAAGAAACAAAACTGATCGTGTTTAATACAATATTTTGAGCAAAGCAGTTATCGAAGAGAATATAGGTTCTGAGCCGATAATTTTACTTTCTCGCTACGGAGAAGAGAGGAAGTTATGTAATCCTGCGTGAAAAACGGCGAATGTTTGGCAGAAAAACTCTTATTGCAGGGCCCTGGTAACGAAAAAGCTCCAGTTGCTAAATTTAGAAGACAAAGAATCCTCTAACACATGGTGTACCCAGTATCCATGATTTGTGGATCTTTGATAGCGAAAAATCGAATGAGGGCAAAACGTCTCTCCGCTTGTCCGTCTGCCCGTCTGCCCGTCTGTCTGTCCGTCTGTCCGTCTGTCCGTCTGTCCGTCTGTCCGTCTGTCCGTCTGTCTGTCTGTCTGTCCGTCTGTCTGTTGGTCTGTCTGTCTGTCCGTCTGTCCGTTCGTCTCTCTGTCCGTCCATCTGTCTGTCCGTCTGTCCGTTCGTCTCTCTGTCCGTCCATCTGTCTGTCCGTCCATCTGTCTGTCCGTCCATCTGTCTGTCCGTCTGTCTGTCCGTCTGTCTGTCCGTCTGTCTGTCCGTCTGTCTGTCCGTCTGTCTGTCCGTCTGTCTGTCCGTCTGTCTGTCCGTCTGTCTGTCCGTCTGTCTGTCCGTCTGTCTGTCCGTCTGTCTGTCCGTCTGTCTGTCCGTCTGTCTGTCCGTCTGTCTGTCCGTCTGTCTGTCCGTCTGTCTGTCCGTCTGTCTGTCTGTCCGTCTGTCTGTCTGTCCGTCTGTCTGTCCGTCTGTGAACAACCCTAGCGGCTAAACCGCTCCGCCGATTTTCTCCAAAATTGATATTCCCCAATCAACCTGGCTGATGTGGCGGCCCCTTGAATTTGAAACCGATATTAAAAATGTGAGGGGTACTTTACATGAAGTTCCTGCGACATTAAAAATTTTTCAAAAAATGGCTCCATCGTTTATGATTAAAGTTTGTTGTTGGATAGTGTGAAGGGCCTTTAAAAGAATTGTGCAGGTTTTAAGTTCATTGAAAAGTGATTTTTCGAAAATTGTAAAAGTTCAACATTTTTTCGGAGTCTTCCTACAACTAAAATATTAGAGATAGAGAATTTTTCCCTTAATGAGATCTGTTCCTTAAAGACAGACTTTGAAATAAGGTCACGTACAATTTTTCGAGTAGTTTTTACGTAATTTTGCGTGAAAATACGGGCGAGAAAGTACGTTTTGTTTCACCATCAGTAGTTTTTCCTTTTACAGTTGCTGATAATTTTTTCCCTTAAAGTGCTTTCTTCATTAATCAGAGGCTCACCGAAGGTTTTTTCGCGGGGGGGGGGACAGATATAGTTTTCTATTGACTTGATATTTTCTTAGAAATAATTTTTCATTCATGCTGAAATTAAACTATCTAAAACATTAGGAATGTTCTGGTTAATACAGTATCCAAATTTTAACTCACTAGTACCTCACAGAAATGAGACAAGAGGCCTATGAGGCCTCATTCCGCAGTTCACAATCGATATTTGATCTCATGTTGACATAATGTCGCAGTGAGCGCTCGTTAACTATTAGCTGAGACCTAACCAGATGCAATCCTTACTTGCGTTGAAGATTGGACAAACAAACAAAATAAAAGAAATAAAAACAAAAAAAAGAGATGGGAGCGGACGGGGAATATTACTTTTTCTGGCATGGCGCTCGGTAAAATAATTCAGGTAACATTAAAAAAATCGAAGGATATTTTGGACGCAAACGCATTTTCCTGCGTAGCGTTAATATTGAATCGTAAAAGCAAACGAACGCAGTAACAGGACGAAGGCAATACAAGCAGATGGCGTGAGCTGAAGTCTTCATTTTCTGTAAGCGATTTGGTGAAATTCATCAGGAGACACAAGTGGGTTAACTCATTTTCCGATACGCAACGGTTATTGGGTAACGTTATTGGACTCGCAAGGAGGTTTAATTCGCAATGAGGCAAGGAGGTCCCAGTTTATTTTCCATTCTCGATTAACCAATCCTTATTACACATCGAAATGTTGTTTTGCTTTCACATAAACGTATGAGTTTACTGCTGTAGCTTCACTGTGCGCACGCTTTTTTGAGCACTCCTTTTGCTTGTAGAATTTGTTTGTTCCAAGTAAAATAGTCAAAGAGAATAGTGATTCAGTGTATTACATGAAAAAATCAGAAAAATGAATAGAAAGGTCAGAAAAGCTTATGCTAAACGCACAGAAGATATTCATTATGCGAGCCTCTTTGAATATCTTCGCAACGAATTAGGAGAGTAAAAACAAACAACGAGAGAAAATTATCTCCGTCAAATTCTATTAAACGTGCGAGAAGTTGGAGAAATATTAATAGATCGTAAAGCAAGAAAGAGGAAACAAAATCTTTTCCGCCTCTTCAAGACGGAGACGAAAAATTTAATAACAGATAATGGGAAAGCTAAACATTTCAGTTCATTTTTGAAATCAGTATTCTGGTTAGGATAGAATACTTCCAATACTTTCAGAACAACTAAAGGAGAAAAATTCCAAGCAGAAACACGAATCATTTGAAAAATAATTAGTAATATAGGAATGAATAAATGTAAGGTTTGATGATATCGCCGGGAAACTGTCAAAAGGTGGAAGGGAACCGCTGATTACATTATTGATCCGATTGTATGAAATAAGCACCATTAATCGTAGCGTGCTTAGCGATTACAAAAGGGCCACTCTAGTTTCAATTTTTAAAACCAAAAGTGGTCCTTGGATTTCTAATTAGAGGCCAGTAAGTCTAGCATCTGTGATTTACAAGCAGATGATCACACATCTGATATCTCAGTTCTTGCTATGGGACTGGGGAAAATTAGATTGTTTTTACGAAGGGCAACATAGATTTTTAAAATTCGTCTTTTGTGAAAGTCAAATTATTACATTTCAATATATTACTGAAGAATATGGTTCGGGTAAAAGAAGAGACGGAATTGTTATAGACTTTTCAAAAGCATTTGTTCTTGTTTCGCACGACATACTTTTTAAGAAAATTGCATCTATTAGAGTTGACTTGAGCATAGTAGCATAGATACTCGAATTCTTGATAAATGGATTTCAGCAAGTCCAAGTTGGACATGAACTATAAGGAGAAGCATTACCATTAAGGAGAAGTACGTCCGGAATTCCCCAAGGATGTATCTTAATACCTCTGTTACTTTTGGCATTAATCAACGACTTGCCATCTTATATTAACTAGGTATCGCGCTGATTGCCAGCGATTGCGTAATCCAACGTCAATAAATTTGAACGATGCTATTTGCATGCTTTAAAACGATCTAGATAACATACATTCCTGATTTAATTTAAATAAAATGAAGATAAATGCCGTTAAAAGTAAATTACTGAACTTTTTTAAAACAATAAAAAAACGTTTGTTTGGAATACCACATGAGAGGCGTACCACGCGAGAGGACATTCCTTCGAGAATTGGAAGAAACGACCACGAACACAAAATAAAAAAAAGTGAAGCTAAAAGTTCCGACGTAGTGAACTTTTCGACTGTCAATCGTACAATTAAAAATTAGAGCAAAGTCCCTGATGCTATCGTAGAGCATTTACTTGGCCCGCTTGATTTAAAGAGAGACTGGATAACTATATGTAGTTGATGTATTTTGTCTCTTAGTTCAGTTGGTCGTCAATAATTCAAGTAATGAAAAGTACAGTGTTGTGCAGTGAAATGCCATACCAACCTAATTAAATCAATTAGCTATATGGCATATCCGAAGAAAGTGAATGTAGTGTAGTTAAGCGAAGTAACAGTGTGAGAGGGGTCGTACTACGAATGTTTTGAGAGGTGACTTAAAAATCCATTTTGTTATTCTGCATTAAAAATTGAAACATAAATAAAACTATGTTTTACTACTTGAAGGATTGGGTAATCGTGACTTTGTATCTGGATGTGTAAGTGTCTACAAGCATGTATACTTGATTGAAGCATATTGTATCAGTATTGTATATGTGCATTTAGGGCTGAGTAAATGTAGATGTCTACATCTTATAGGTGTGTATACGTATGTGTGTATGCGTAGGCATTCATTTATATATGGGCATCGATAAACATGTGTATGTATATGATAAACATGTATATGAGTATAAATGCACATGATTAATCAAATGGCATAACTTGTAAATAGGGTAAGTTGTCTGGAAGAACTGTACGTATGTGTAATATACATTGTGTATGCATATACAAATATTCAGTAAGTGTGTATATATTATGTATGTACGCATGCACGAGTAAAAGCGCGATAGAGTGAATAAAAATATATGATTTCTTTTAAATTAAAATTTTTAATTTTAAATTTAAATTAAATTTTTTAAAAATTATTATTAAAGTTAACAGTTGGGTATAGATCTATATACGTAGGTCTTGTACTGCACTATCTTTTATTATGTAATGTTGCAAAAAAATGACATCAAGATTTTTACAGATCTCGTTTGAAAGTCTTTAATTTCGAACATTTGTTCCCAAACGTCTATCCATATGTTTGTCTGTTAACAATACTACTGTCTAAACAGTACACATAATATTCCCCAAAATAAATATTTCCCGATCAATCTGACATAACTCATGATCCAACAACTGAATATCATGGACATTTTCTTTTCTTTTGAGAGAGCAGAGTGTGACACTAACACAGGGTGTATCCAGTCTATCCCCACCGCCAGCTCGTCTCTTCCCTGGGGCTTTTCCGCAGCGCGTGACGTCAGTGACGCAATGACGTCATAGCCGCAGCGCCCGTTCACGCCGCAGTGACGTCACCGCTTATGTTGAGCCGCGTCAGACCAAGGTTATATACCGGATAAAATCAGTCAGCGTATGTGTACATTGTCAATGAGTGTATGAAACTTGGCCGACAGTTCATATACTCTTGGTATCCAGCAGCTGGAGCGAGGCACTTGCTGTGAAAATTTCATGAATGAAGCTGCGCAGAAGTCGGTATTCAATGAATTCTCCTCCGCTAGGACCAGGGGGGCAAGCGAGGGCGCTGGGCAGGGGCGGGCGGGTGCACGGGGTGGCGCTGGGAGGGCGAGATTTTGGCAAGTTGCCCAGTCCAATTGTGCTGGGTGCCTCCCCTCCACTCTGCGCCGCAGCACCCTCCCCTCCAGACCCCTCCAGCACTCCGACCTTCCCCTCTCCCCACCACCATCCGCTCGCCAACATACACGAGCGGGACAGAGCAGCAGGCGAAGAGAGAAGGAAAGGAGAAGAGCGAGAGAGAAACGGTGCGAGCGTTGAGAGGGAAGGGAACTAGTTTCAAGAGAGGGAAGCTTTGACGTCATCGCAGTGGGTTTTATGAATGGGTGGGGTGCGGTGGCGGCTCTAGTGACTGGAGGGGGGCGAATCGAACCCGGCTCCCCGAGAGAGCTTCGCAGGGCCTGCCGCCGCCCTCGCATTTCCCCCTCCCGTTTCATCCCCTTCCCCATGGTCCATTCACTGCATTGCTGCACACTTTCGTCCCTCTCCCATAACTCCACCTCCTTTTCTTTCGTTTTATTTTTAGCTTTCATTCTTTCCTGCGCTCTATTTTTGGAACCCCAACTTTGACTCGTGTGCTCGTTGTTTCTTATTGACGTTTACATCAACGGTACTTTCAGGGCTTCTTTCCGCTCTCTTTGGCAGACTCTTATTCCGTGGTGAATTGCGTCACTATGCAGTGGGAGTCGGATCAGTCATGTGTTTACAGTGAAAAAAAGTTCTCTGGGAAATTGAAGAATTTATTTTCCATCTCTTTCCAGCGACGGTTCAGTTATTTCGATGTACCTTCTCGCAAACAAAAAAATCTTCAATTCTAGCAAGTAATGTAAATATTAACTTTGTGTTAATGAAAAGGGTGTGCTTTAGTATTTCATTTTGGTTAATAATTCATGAACAGCACATTATGCATTTTTTGTAGAAATGATAAAGTGTGTCAATAATTCAATCCTGTATTGAGGATAGCTTTAACGGGTTTGTTCGTCTTTACCGTCCGATAAAATTAATAGTTCTGTTTTGAAAAAGGTCCAAAAGTAGCCTGTCGATTTTTATCTTCTATTTATTTTTACGTTACACACGGTAACAAAACTGCACGCGCTATATGGAAGAATATAATTAATATTTAATGTTTATTGTGTTACGTCTTGCCTTGGCTCGAGTATCTTGAGCTTCACAATCCACACCCACTCTCTTAAGTATCATTGAATTATGAACGAAGAAAATAACGTGCATTTTTGACAAATTTTGTAACAAGAAATATGCCCTCACTTGTAATGCAAAACTATTTGCATCGACAAATGAGTAACAGATTGTACGTAGTTATTCAGACTAAGTGGTAGAATCTTTTAAAAATAAGTTTGATTTGTATAAACCAAATGTAAAAAACGTTTTTTGCACCAAGAGAAAAAAATGTTTCACAATTATTTTTAAATGGCTTTCAACGTGGTTGAATGCTTTTAATGAATGAACACGAAATCGGCTGGAGTATTATTTTTAATGAGTTCATTTATGCCCCACTGACTCCAAAAAATCGATGGTAATGTGGACATAGACAATTAGCTCTTTGAGTATACATGTGTGATGTAACATTTCAATGGAATTTCGGTCATTAAGTGAATTTATTACTAGACATATAATGTCACGAATTTAAAAGAAACACAAATAAAACTGAAAACGAATGCAAATATTTTAAAGAGAGTTTTATGATTTAATCGAGCACAATAATGACGTTCAAATGTTAATAGCCTTTGTAATTTCAAAATTATACTCGTAACAACAGTATGCTACAAATAATTGGAAAGCTTATTAATGAATTTTAGGGTTCTGATCAAAATAAGAGAAATTTCTGACTTTATAATGGATGAAACTATTGTTTTGCTAGAATTAATTAGTTAACATATTCTTTTTTTAATTTCATGTCGAATAAGGGACAAAATAGCCAAAAATAAGCAAACTAGAAAATGTTCAAACCTGCGGCAGAATACTTTTTACGACAGATTGTTTCCCTGAATGTTATTATTTATTAACAGTTCAAGGCGCTCTGGCCGCTACAAACTTATTTCAATTTTAAGTTTGTGAAATATGTGAGAGCAAGTTGTATTTAGAGAATTTACTGCAAGAGATGAACTAATGCGCATTGTTAAAATACAGATCTGCAGAAAATCTGTAAAATCAAATAAGTAAAATTGTCGACGTAATAAAAATATGATAATGCACCTAGAAAAAAGTGTCTGCATTTTTGCTGCTACTTCTGAAATCTTCCGGCGTGAGTTCACGCAATAGCGTCAGGCGTATACCTGGATATTTCTATTCGTAAATGGAAAATCTGATCCCCTTTTAACACATTATTCACAGTTGAGCAGTTTTTGTATTGATCCTGAAATTTTAGGAAATCAAGATTATTGACTTTTTTGACTTTTTATTGCGGATACCTAAAACTCTACGTCACAAGAGGTTTCAAAAGGAAATAGCAAATGGCCATAATACTCATACGTTATGGCATGCACAACTTATTACTTGTAGTTGGTGGTATCTGTGAATTTATCAATAAATCAGGATGAACGTTGCCCTCTAGACAATTTCAACTCATTAATTTCCAATCACAAGAACATCCCAAGGGATCTCTCGCTACAATTGTTATTCACTTACGCTCTTCACCCAAGAATAAGATAAACTATAATAATAATAATAATAATAATAATAATAATAATAATAATAATCATCATCATCATCATCATAATATTGTTGTTATTATCATCTCGTAAATTCAAAACTTAAAATGTTAGGTTTAAAAATACAAAAAAATAGAAGGTTGCAACAATAATCCTAAGAAGCGGATGTAACAACTGCAATATTTTGCGCAAAATGTGGACTGATATTATTATTCCTTTAATTCACGACCAAAAATGTTGATTATAACATCTACTCTGGGTTGCAACCAGCTTCCAAACGAGTAGTTCTAGGGACTGTCGATGCCTCTACAATACTTTCCGCGAAATGTGGGCTGTCCCGGATAAAGCAAAGTTGTTGTTATTGTTATTATTATTATTATTATTATTATTAGCAACGTTTCTCATTCGTTTGAGGAACGCTGGCGCTGGGCTGCAGCCTACCTGCTCGGGGGTGGAGCGTGCGGTGCGCACGGAGCCGGCGGCGGCGCCGACCGCGTCAGCGACGTCGTCGAACGGGCGCTCGTCCTTGCCGCGCAGCTTCTCCTGCATGTTGATGAGCTGCTTGATGGTCTCGTACACGGACTGGGCGTGGCGGGGCTTCTGGCTGTGGGCGGCGGGCGCGAAGGCGGGTGCGAAGGCGGGCAGCGACAGCGGCGGCGGCGCGCGATGGCGCACGGGCGTGGCCGGGCGGGGCAGGGCCACCTCTTTCATGCCCTTCTTCCGGTCGAAGGCCGGCTGCTCAGTGGGGGCCGTGGGGTCGGCGTGCGCGGGGGTGAGCGGCGCGGCCGTGGTAGTGGTGGTGGTGGAGGTGGTGGAAGTGGTTTCGAAGACGCCGGCCGGCAGCTGGTTGGCCCACATGCTCGCGTCGTTTTTGGCCACGCGCTGGAAGCCCGTGCTTTTGCGGTCAGAGAAGTTGAGGGTGATATCCTTCTGAGGCACCCACTGGCCGTATTCGGGTTGCTTCTTGTCGAGCGGCCGGACTTGACGGTATTCGTCGGCGTAGTCGTCGGCGCGATCCTCCTGCTCGTCGGGCTTCACCCAGCTCCCGCCTTCCAAGGGGAGTTCGGTGTCGTAGCCTTCCGTCGCGAGGGGCTTCAGTGTGTTCAGGAACTTGCTGGTCTGGTCCTTCTTGACGAGCGACTTCAGAGCGCGTACGTCTTCGTCTTCGGAATCGCGGTCGGAGCGGTAGTAGTCGGGGTCGGCATGGGCACGGATGTCACCGTACACCCAGCCTTCTTGTTCACCGGGATCTTCCTCCTGCATGGCATAGCCGTAGGCGTAGCGGGGGTCGGGTGCTTGGTACATGGGATGAACACCACGGGCAATTGCATCGTTATACATCTGGCTCAGGATGAGATTTTGGAGGAAAATGGCGTTGACGTCCGCCATATCTTGTTGCTGCTGTTGCTGTTGTTGCAGCTGTGTGCTTTGGTGAGGGGAGGAATTTTCGAACCAGGTTCTTGTCCAATAGGCAGCGCTTCCTCGCGCTCTTCCCTTTCTTCCTCCTGTTGAATCTCTTCTTCAAGGTCGTCGACTGGATCGTTGGGCTCTTCGTACCCGTAAGCAGCGTAAGGGCGCTGCTGAGCCGTGCCGTAGTAATAGGGCATCAATGAATGATATACCGGCGTGTACTTGCTACTGCTGGGATAATAATACGGATAACTTGCAAATGTTGGTTCACCGTAATAATAGTCAGGGCTGTCGGCGTATTCTCTTGGATACGGGTAGCTCACGACAGGTTCGGTGCTGTAAACAAGAATAGCTTACATGTAGTTATTTATAATATCAAGCAAACTGTTCCTACACATTCGAAAATCTCTTTTTATGTTTTTCATATGCATTCTTTAAAACGACGAGTGTACTGAATAAAAGTTTTTGGTAAAGGGAAACGGAAAACGCTTACTGGAGTGAAATGCGTATGAACATCTTTACATTTAATTTGCAGTTTTATTTGAATGATTTCAAATAGGCTTTACCGTTTTCAAAATATCGTTTTAGTGGTAATTGTTTCGAAGTAAAACAATACCTCGTTATATATAACTAAATACTACTTGGGACAGAATAATTTTGTGTGTAATGCGTGAACACTTTGAGACTCATTATTTTCACTATAATTGGGTGAAATTACTGGGGAGGTTCTAGTTGGTATCTTATAGGCGTCCCTCGTTACCAGGAAATTTTGACGCCATATTAGCAGCCAGGGAGTGCCGTAACTGTCTCAGTAATAGTTATCCAGTTTTTTGGGTGTTCCCTGGCTGAGCGAATATGGGATCAGATTAAGACGGAAAGAGTAGGAGGATTTAATTTTGGCAGGCATTAAGGGTTGCATTACACGCCGCAAGTGCGAAGTGGACACTACGAATTTTCCGACCTCCCAATGCCACCAACCTCATTTTCGATGGAATCCGTACTTTGAGGGTGTAGAGATTCGTGAGTTAAAATTACACGCACCTACCTGAACTATTGGGAGAAAACATAAATCATATACTTTTAGCAAAAGAAAAGGAAAACATTCAAGGGAACATTCTCGTCGCAATGATGTTTTTCACCCACTAATTGTGTACTTTAAGGAGCACATCTTTGTTTCTGAGATTGTAGAAATCCGTAAAACAAATTTCTTGTAATGTTTGTATTTTGCTCGTTTGTAAGTATAATAAAAACATAAAACAAAAAAGAATGCGATATAATTGTTATTACTGCCAATATCAGGACATTAGGCACGTTTTGTCAATATGGCAATATAAAAATGATTTCTTTCTTCCTGATTTTAATAAAGGAAGGTCAACCCATGATGTAGAAGAGAGATTGGTCACTTTCTATCTCTGGGATAAGAGTTCAAATTTGAGTCACAGCATGTGGAATTTGTGGTGAACAGAACGGACTCGCGGTCGATTTCCTCGAGGTCCTCCGTGAAGAAAATTCTTCCGCTTCCGCTGCCCTATTGCTTTCACTTGCGCAAAGTTTGTAGGCATAATGTCAGGAATAGGTGTATATCCGTCGCACACAGACACATAAAAGAGGTGTTGTTGATTATGATTTATGCGTTTATGATGCCTCGTACGCCCCTAAACAGCAGCTCTACGCAACCCGTCGCACCCCCAAGTACTAAGCGCGTCTTCCCTGCATATTCTGCCCCTGTCATTATGAAATATCAGCCGGAATTATTACTTTATCTCGGACAAGTTAATCATATTTCTCCAAGACAGGGTCAGAGCGAATGAATGGTCAAATTTGAGGGAGAACGTTTTAACAAGAGGATACTTAACAACCCTGTCCACACCAGGACGTAGAACAACCCGTATTCACGAGGAAGTTTCCCATCTATTAAACTTTTTGCAAAGAGTTGCGTAAAACGTGATTAACAATCGCGGGACCAGTAGCGTGTAAAGTGTAATACGTTGCAATAGCGAATCATTGAGAGGTTCGCTATTTAAAAATTAACATTGAAATAAAAAAATAAAATTGAAAATAAAAATTAAGAATAAAATCGAAATTAAAAATTAAGTTGAAAAAAACCCACATATAACACAAAAATAAAATAAAGAAATGTAAAACGTGTGATAAACTCAAGAGTATGGCTCTCACCTGTAGTATGGGGCAGGCGCGGGAATGCCATAGCCGTAGTGGGTCTGCGCGTGCGGCGGGAAGGACTGCAGCATAGGCGCGGGCACGCTCCAGGCGGTGACGGGCCGCGGCGGCGGCGGTGGCGGTGGAGGCAGCGCGGCCGCGGTGCCGCGCCCGTAGCGCTTGGTGCCGAACACGGGGTAGGCGGACGCCGCGTTGGAGCAGGCGGCCGTCGCCACCACCAGGGCCATCAACGCGCCCAGCGGACGCAGCGCCAACTGCCGCACCATTCTCCCACCTGCTGCACAAGGTGAGGTCCAGGCTGGACTATTCTCAATGGGAAAAGGGGGTGAAATTCTTTTGCGAAGTTGAGTCTTACTTTTCAGCCTCGCCGTGCTGTAAATTGCCTATTATGTGCCTAGTAGTAGTAGGTGAAAACTAATGTACATCAATCGACAAATGAAATTTTCAGAATTTTCACATGATGTTACCATATTCAACAATGTTCATGCAATGTCGATAGTCGTGAAATTTTTTAATATACGCCCTAGAAATAGAATGTCTGTAATTCAGTATTTTATTTAGTATTTTGTAACAGGATCCGAATCTTAAACTTAATCGTTGAAATGTAAGTATTTTTCTAGACACAATAATCCTCCGATGATGTCATATCTTATCCTTTTGATATAAGAATATTACGCTATTTCATACCCGCAGACGTTTCTCAAATATTTATATTGAGAAAAATAAATTTCTTGATTACTTTTCTAAATGTCCGTAGGTGGTAGCGCACACATTTATCTGCCATTGCATAACGAAAATCGATGCATCACGGGGGAATTTTTTGAGTCACAGGTAGGTCATCGGCCGGCCGAATCTTAACGTTGGCTACCCTGGAGGATGGGCTTTGAAAAGCTACCCTCGTTCCTTTGGGGGCAGCTTGTGAGAGGGTTGAAACTTCGAATTGCGGTGGAATGCGGAAACGCAGGGCTCAATTTCTATGGGAAGTACCATCGTAAAGGTCAAATTACGTTGAAGGGTTATATCGTACATTCTTTCGTAACTCTGGTATTAAAGTTTTTGTAGCCCATAACTATTTATTGAACTTAACACTTCATGCTCTTTGCTGACATTATTCTTATGTGACGTGATATAAGTAAGAATTGCAATTTGGCGTGTTCTAATTGGAAACTACTTTTTAAAACCAATTCGGAGCATGAAAAAGAATATGATAATTAGGTTTTTCTAAATAAATGTTTGTTTGAGTAACGTATCACTGAAGGCCCATCCATGAAATATGTCTCACAATGTAAGCTGATAAAAATGATGCATTACATGGAATGGGGAGATCGAGAGGTGTTCTATGACAGTACATTTGCAATTTCAGGAAGATAATGTTATGCATGTGGTCACTTACCTTTTTTAACACGTAGGGGGTCCTTGTTTTTGGAGAAATGTAATTGAAGCTAGCAGCGTTTAGCTATACATTTGCAAATCAAAGGAACCGTAGGAACAAGCAAGCTCAGTGCAATCAAAGTGATGAGGCATGCATGATGAAATGAAAAATGATTTCGTCATTAATCAGAAAAGTTTGATAACCAAATGTATTCGATTCATTAGATACTTAGGAAACTACGTTTTGTGAATACGTTTTGATCTGCGAATAAACAGTTTTCATCATAACCAAAAGCTTCCCTCAAAATTCCGTTTATGATATTAATTAAACTAAAATAATTAAAAATTAAATTGACAGTATTTTCCTCAAATAAAATTAATAAATGAATTACATCATCAACAGAAAATTATCTGAATACTATCTACGGCTCTCGTATTTTCAGAAATTATCTTATTGTACACAACCATGCACTCAACATTATCGACAACAATAAACATGACACTGAAAATTAATTCAAAACAATTTATTTGTGCCTGAGAATTTTCATACTCAAAAGTACAAGAAGAATATACTTACGGAGAACCTGGTGGACATAATTATGAAATAAAATTTCCCTTCCCACTTTGCCCAGACTTAGGACTGGCAACGCTTCATGGCATTGGTGTGGTTAAAAATTTCATCATAATTTTATGTCACCAGGTAGATGCGGATATGAGAGGTGGTTTTTATTCACACCAAACAAAACATTATATTTTGAAAATTTTGACTGTTATATTTTATTAAGAGCGCATTTTTTGGTTGTGCAAATATTATTTAGAAAAAAATTAAATTACAAACTTTTTCACGAGCTAAAAAAATGTTCGTAGAACAAAGGAAAAACCTTAATCTACTGCGTTCCTCAAATGCACCAGTCCTTTTTCAAATAATTTTCAGTGACGTGTCACATTTTAAAATCATAAACTAATTTTGGTAAATTTCCCAAAACTTCCCACATCATGTACGTTCCTTATACTTATGTATATGAATTTAAAAACCATTCAAAAATATTACAACTCAACTTTTATAGACCTCATGATCTTATTACAGCTGTAGTCCCGTTATATGCAATGAATGAGTCATGGAATACGATATTAATTTCCTGTACTTCAAAGATTCTTGCTTTGAATTCCAGAATTATATTATCTGCTTGGCCTTAAATGTGATCCTGATTTATTTTGTATATACGTGTATTTCTTTTATATATAAAACTCTTAAAAAATCAGATATACTGATAATTGAAAAAAAGTTATGGAAAAAGTATGGTAAATTCTGCGTTCTGAATTAAAACACCAGAGAATTAAAAAAATGTGGACTTCTTGTGCTCTAATCACTTAAGCAAAATGCAAGTTTCAAAACGATTTATGCGGAAGCATATCACTAAGAGAAGAAAACATAATGTTTTCATTTGTGTTCAAAAAAACTACCTTCTTTCCACATTTGCCTGGGAATAAAATTTGTGGCTGCTCTGTAGCCACTGCTTCACCAAAGTCCTGTCCATTCCGTCTAGGTGCAAGCTAAGTGATTCGTGCGTTGTGCGTCTGTTCGTGGCAAGTGCTAGCGTCCAAGGAGGTATTAGGGGTGTGGGTGCCTTATGGTGCTTTTTTAGATGCGAAAATTTGAAAAGATTGGAATGAGGGTGCTGATCCAGAGGGGTAAAAACGATATGAAGAAAAATACACAGCATAAACAATTCTATTAATGAATTTAATTATATTTGTGCCTCTGTACTTAAGATTACCAACAACATATTCTTGTCACCTAGTACAATTATCTATCAATAAAAAAGTTATGTTAGTAGTTAAGTCAATTTTCGTTGGTAGGAAGATTTCACGATCGTATACTACAATACCTACTCTCTCCTCACCATAATTCACTTGTGAATCATGTAGCTGAAGAAGAAAATTATTAGATTTACTAATATTGAAAAATTGTATGGGGTGGAAATTAAACTAATCGTACAAACATAGTACTATCGTGTTAAGAAAACTAAAATGGACATTATTTCATTAATGAATATCTGATATTTGTTTATTAGAATTAATTTTTAAAACAACATCTTCTGATTTTGAATCTTGAAATATGGAGATTTCTCTCTTTTTATAGTTTTCGGGGTAGGGAGAAGTCATGACATATGTGATCTACCCACTCTGGATTCGCCGCAAGGTGCACAGATGTGCACCTTGTGTTGTTGCAAAGGATAACGGGACTTTTTTGGGAGTAATGGCAAGAAAGAATTATAAAATTTTAGAATTAATCAGAATCCTGTGCAGCAAGCAAGCAGAAAATGTATACTGCAATATGTTGTATATGAAAACGATTGTGATGAGTATTTTTCAGCGTAAATGAAGTAGTAAAAATTAATTTGATTGTGCATGAGGTTGAGTTAAATTATTCATCTTATTTACACCTGATGAATGATATATTAAACTGTTATGGGGTATGACATTGTGCAAATGATGTAAAATGGTTTATTTATTTACGTGATTGTTTTGTAATAGTTCAACTATCGAAGGACTGTTTTAAATTAAATTTCTATGTACATTTTAATAAGCCGTCAGATTTATACAGTGCTCAAAAGACTTTTTTACAAAAATTTTAGGAATGAATAAAATCAGTAGTTCATATACTTCTAAAGAAATTTAGTTTTAAATTTGATTCAAGTGTCATGCTAGTATATTGATGTTATCATAAATGTAAATAGGAAAAAAAGACTACAAAACTGAAGGAAGATTAAGGATTTACAGTCTTTTACAATTAGCAGTTGGGTTTTAAAGTCAAAAGAGTGGTGAATGTAGAATTATGGATGGTGAACATGGATGTGTCTACGTCTATCGTGAAGTGCCGTTGTTGTATTAGTATGGAAGTATTCTAGAGTTCTTTAGTGAAAAATGTCTGTTGTCGAAGCGTATGTCAGTTGTAGTGGGCGTTTTATGTTATCGATTTCTTTGGGTTTATTGGGATGAGTACTTTATTGATACGAATGGTAGAGTGTAGGTGATACGAATGGTAGAGGATATTTTTGTTAGTTGCATTATGTCTTGTTAACTTTTTAAGTTTATAGAAGTGAATTAGTGATATCGAGAACATGATCTTGCTTGCTGACTTTACAAATAGCAAGGAGTGAAAGTTTCTTCAGAATCTATTCCGTACCTGTCCTCGGAGATGTGGGGATAGCTTTTGCATTTGTAGTGCTGCCCGTGAAGAAACACGCTGATCGTCTCATGGATGGGTGACAAAAGAGCAACTTCTGCAGAGAAGAATATAAGAGAGAAGAAATGGATCTGCATATAAGAAACCATCTTCTATGGAATGAATCAACGATATTGTTCACACGAATTCGAAATTATTTTTCAGAATATTATTTAAAATAACTCTGAAAACAATATTTCTACAAAATTCCGGAACTTATTTAATCTTATATGTTCTATACATTACGTAAAATGTCATTTAGTATTATATCAAAGAAACACATGACGTTTTGTGATACAAGAAAACGATGAAGGGTGGCTGAAGAAGTGGCTGGCAGTGCATTGTTCTTTCCGACATTTTTCAAAATGAATGAATACAATATTATTAATTTGTCAGAAATTAGACATTAACTCCTCTAATGAGATAATTATCTTCTTTAGTTTAAAGTAGTTTATACAATTTGTTTGTGACAAATTGAATTTTTAGATACGTAAATTTGAAAATGGTATTTATTTTTCTAACGAGATTTTATTCTAAAAGAATTTACTTATAATTTGGAAGGCATATAACTGAATTAATAGTAGACTTTGAAAAATTCTCTACACAAAAATACAAATGACTTGATATTAGGAAATAAGAAACTTAAAAATATTCCATTTGTTTCCGCAAGGCGGCAGTCGCCAAAAGGTGTGGACAGCTTCAACCAGGACCAAAATATTTGTTTACCCGCTTGATAGATAATAGTCCACAATACGAAGTGTCTTCGCAATGTTTGGCAAAATAATATTATGGATATATAGAACACCTGAAATGATAATCGACCAACATCCGAGATAAAAGGGTCAACATTCTCGTATGCATAGCGATTACCATCAATTCCGAGGGTTGAGAAAACTGAGGATATGTGGGCAATAGTGGACGAACTGAAACCTTCCCCAAGAACAAAAGTGGCACAACTGTCTTTCAAGAATAGAATTTGGCCATTCTTGCTTTCACGGCGTATTAAGGTTAAATTATCAATCTCATATCTGCAAATAATGGATAAAAAGCTACACACTAATACGTATATTCCAATATAATTTTGTAATGCATTTGTACAATTTTGTTTTATATTATCTGAACAAATCTCTTGTAGCAGTACATTTTCTTTGAATTAATAGAAATGATGCTATGCGCTTTATTAATGATAGATAAAAATACATTTCGAGTATAACATTGTCAAATGGTGCAACATGGCAGGTGCAGTATTTCGGTGATAGTTTTGTATTGGGTGTACTATCACTGTTGTTCTCGCGACCTCAACTTTTATCCTCGTCAACTACAATGTCAATGCTGTACTAATATTTTCCTGGGTTTGAAGTGCGTAGGGATACGAACCACAAAACCTTTTCTACCGATTCTTAGAGTCTGTGAAATTTCACCCCCTAAAGCTGAAGGACACAGTTAGGGCGAACCATTTAAACAGCTGAACTTCATCGCCGTGCGCGCGCCTACGAGCTTTATTACGTAGCGCGGCGATTGACGGGTTAAGCCCGTGTTGAAAATTGAAAATCCGTCCCTCACCTGGGCTTAGACTCGAATTCCCTCAAATCCGAAGCGCGAGAGTTACAGGATGCCGCCCACTCCTGCCCATCTCCGTGCTCAAGCTCGAAAAGTGCGCGGAACGCCGGCCGTTGAGTCGGGGGCGGTCGATAATGCAGTCGGTCCCCAGCATGTAATTGCTCATTCCCTCTACCTGCCGGCATGTGGGTGGCGTGGAAGCATGCTCTGAACGAAAGCTGAATAGATAAATTCTCCGAGGGAAAAATAAGCGATTATGAAACTTATTTGATACTTCCTGAAAAGTTATTACAGTAGACGCTCGATTATACACGTTTAACTGAATACTACCTGTAACAAGTTAACTCTATACCTTCGAAGCAAGGGAATTTTGTACGCAATTTTGAGATTATAAAGTCGCACTTTTGACCCAATGCAGGAGAAGAAATAGATTATAAACCATCACAAATACTTACTTTTTGGAGCATTAATATAAAGTACTGAACAATGTTATTATACATAACACTTTTGTTACCCAATTTGTACCCCCCAAACACTTTTTATTTTTCTCCTGGATCCATACAACCGAGGTCCGTAGAATCGAATGTTTACTGTATTTCCATTTATAGGGGTTCGTCACATGCGGAAGAAACGTTAACAATATGCCGGGGAATGTGACACGGATGAATGGCAGTGAGGTCAAGCACCACATCCTGCCAAGAATAATGATGAAATAACACTGGGGTCAGAGTAAAATTAGATGCAACGCAAACAGGGCAACCCAGATGAAACCAGCCGCGAAGTCAAAGTTTGGACAAGTGTTGTCGATTCAAATTCGACGCAAGTTCGTAAGTATTTGCATTCGAGGTGATTTTGTTTTCAATTACATCAACGTTAGTTTTAATTTATTCATTATTATACATCAACCCACTTTCTGCTGATTCCTTTACCAGTCGCACTATTCAGAACTAGCTCAATGTCGGTCTGATTTTCACGGTCGGAAGGTAGGGGCATCCCAACGCACCGTATAGTACGAAACCAAGTTTCCTTTATCATATCTCAGTATCGCATAAATAATTCACGTCATTTCAAATTCATGTTTATCGCTGCAATTTAGTACATTGGAGAGTATTTTACAATTTTTCTTCTCACTGCTTTATCTCCAAACCATATTACTGATTAAGTATCAAAGATCAGATGCATTTCCGGGCAGTTATGAATTAATAAATTCGGATACGTGCATAGGTTCAGGGCGTACGAAGAAAATATATTAAGTTCCATTGATACCTTCAAGTTTATTAGAAGTTTAAAATCCGAGTAAAAAATGGTGATATTTTAAAGCAAAAATTCGTGAACTACCCTATTGTAACGTATAACCAGCTCAAAAAAAATTATTGCCATAATTATTAATTGTAAAACTTGGAGCTTTATAGGCCATGGCGTAAGTAAATGAATTTGGTGTAGGAACTGGGTGTTTTGTAACTCGTAATAAAATTATGAAAAAGCCCGCGCGCTTGTCTACAATTTCGAGGTCGAGGGCGCAAGCGAGAGACGTCCGCCGGGAATCGGCGCGAGGCAGCTAAACGCGCAGCCGCGCATTAAGGCGACGCTCCTCTTCTGGGAAAAACTCATTTGCTCGACGACCCGCCCGCCTGCGTCACGTCCGCCGCGTTGGCGGGGAAACGGCACCCCGCCCCGTCCCGCTCTGTCACTCCCCACCCTACCCTGCCCCGCCCGTCCGCGCCACAGTTTCCTTTCTTCCTCTTTCCCTTTGTCCGTCATTCCCTCTCTCCCTGCCATTCCTCCTTCCCCTCCCTTCCCACACCGCTCTCTTCTCACATCCCGCCCTTCGCATTCCTCTCCTTTCTCACTCCCCTTCCTTCCCACACTCATCACTTCCCACTTTACTCCCTTCCCATCCCCTCCCTTCTCACTCCTCTCCCTTCACATACCCCTCCCACTTCTCTCAATTCCCTCTCCCCTTCCCACCCCTCCAACTTCCCTCCTTTCTCCATACCATCTCTTCCCATTCTTCTCCATTCCCACTCCCCCTCTCTCTTCCCTCCCACTCTCCTTCCTTCCTACTTTCCACCATTTCCACCTCCCCTTCCTTCTCTCCCCTCCAACTTCCCTCCCTCCTCAATACCCCTCCCTTCCCATTCTTCTCCATTCCCCTGCCTTCCCTCCCACTCGCCTTCCTTCGCATTGCCCTTCCCAACCTTTTTCTCCTCTCCCTTGCCACCCCTCCTACTATTCCGCTCAGCTTTGTAGAGTTACCAGCATTGCATCGGATTAAGGGACTCCCGCGAGTAGCCGAAGAAGCCCGCGAGTCCTCTTGATCGTCATGTCAAGCCAGACAGGCATTCGAGAAGTTGGAATCTTGGCCGTCGGCTTCCGGGAAGGAGAGGATCGTTTCGCGCGGCTGTTTGTAGCCCACTCACACTGCTCGTGGCGTTCAAGTTAACTCCGGTTAGCTCGGTGACAACTGGAGAGTATCTGTAGTTTGTGATCTTTCGTTTGACTGTGGAATTGTGCATTCTCTGGACTGCTGACTTTGAGTCACATTAGTTGAAACACATTTTCAGGGAAGACAGTCTTGGCAGATGGTCACCGTTTATAATCCGCGCCACTCTTAGCAATAAAATCTCTTTGTGAGAGAGATGTCAATAAGATGTTTGCCAGTTCACTTTCAATGTTGTTCCACATTCGTGAATTTTTCAAAGTATTGTTTCACGATTTAAAAGTATTAATTTGTTCCCTCGAAATAAACTTTTAATATTTCCTGCAACACTTGGCGATCTCTATATTAAATTTTTAATATGTAATTGATTAATGTTTGCTCCGATCCTAACTATTGCTATGTTTTACAACGCCGTTTCAAGTCGCAATTTTAAACTGTCTGCCTGAGGGCATCGACATTGAGTTTATATTCGAACAAAGCGTACACCTCAGACGTTCTTGAAAGCTTCATTTGCCATGTCAAACTTTCTTTGACACTTTGGTGACATTAGCACTTTACTTCCTAATTTTAGAAGAGTTAGCAATCACGGTAAGGAGACAGCAGTTGAGAAGAGTTCGCGTTTACTTGAAAGATTAACAAGCAGTCTCATTTCCGGTCACGAGAAAATCGAGTTTGTAATCTCGCTGGAACAAACGAAGTGAGCGGGGCGAGCGAGAGAAGACTACGCTGCGGGTGGTGGGGGGTTAAAGGGGCCAAAAATAGCACAGACAAGTTGTTCGTAACAGGACTTTTCAATATTCCCTAAATATCCTTTCCAGCCTTCACGCATTGAAACCACTACTTTATTTTATCTTTTGTTAATTGCAAAGTAACTGAAACCGTCTGTAGGCGATACCACAAAGTAAATAAAAGTTTTCAGGAACATGAATTAACATGACTGCCATATTAATACCGATCATATTAAGAATGATCTTAAGAGTATATGCTTGTAAATTTTCTTGAATATATTTTAAAATTAATGGTGCTACAACAGGACATAATTTATCGCTTTCACCGTAACGGTTACGTAATATTATAACTGGTTATTCTTGAATAATCTCTTGCATAATTCATAAAGTAACAAAACTTTGCTCCGTCTTGTTGAAGTTTGAAGAAACAAGGTGGAATTAGATTTAGTTTAAGATTAGATAAGGTTTTAAGCGTCTTGGCCTCTTGTATATTCTTCTAACACCTGAATACCACCATTATTCATTCTTATGTTATCATTAATTGCGGAACCTAAGAAAATTATCACGATTTAACACAAAATTACTTGAAAACCAACTAATATCTCAAAAAAAGTGCACGTGAAATAATTTTAAGATCTAATATACTGAGGCAAAATTGCTGCAAGGAAATATTTTGCTTTTAATATTCAAGGACAGTTTCGAAATACTATTAGAAAAAAATCTTTATCTTCAAAATGTAGTATAAAAACACAGAGTAGTTTTTGAAAATATAACAAATTTCGAGCTTTTATTGAAAATCAGATCAACGCCATTTTTATAATCGTTCTTCATTCTATTCGAGCAAAACATATTTAAAAAATTGGAGGTATTTTTGCGAAAAGTTTGAAAATGTTCTAGGCGTTTTATGTTAAGTTATACGTTAAGTTTCACACAAAATTAAAGCATCCATTTTAAAGGCACAGGGTCTTAATTGCGGTGATGTCGATTGGGGAATATTCATTTTCGAGAAAATCCTTGAGATGGATTAGGCGCTGGTATTCTTCACACATGTACGGACAGGCATGTTTTTGAAAAAACAAAGAAACAAAAAAACACTTGCTTGGTATAACAATTCCTAAATAGTCAATTTAATTCAGAATTTTCACATCGATTTTGTGGAGCATGACACTCATACTGCATTTATACTCGTACTAGTAATTAAAAATTATGCACGCAACTCGTACGAAAGTGCCTTTGGCATCCTGATTTCAGAATTCAGAACTAGACTTGTTTCGTCATCTCGTCCTGAAAGATAATCATTCGTTTGCCACAGACTCCCTTTCTGAACTAGAACTAGTTACGTAAATAATTATTAAGATTGCTTCCGTAAATACCAATCTAATGAGTTTCAAATTGCGGATTTCGTTATTTAACATATTTTTATTCAAATACATAACGCTGACGTTAAATAATAATAATATGTTTCAACAACCAGTTCTGGTAGTTCACATTGGATGGGCATACCCAAACCAGTTTGCCGAGTCAAACCCGGCTGGGGCGGTGAATATTCCAGGGCGAAAACTCTTCAGTGATCCATGTCACGCTTGTGGCATGTAGAAGAATCCTGGCCAAATGCCCAGCAAAATTAAACCTCTCACAATTCCCGGCGTAATCAGATCCCATATTCGCTCAGCCATAGCCAGACGTATGAAACGGATTAATACTGAAGAGACCGATCTGCTGGACTGTGATGGCGAATATGGTAGTCAAAAATTAGTTGGATGCGTGAAGAGAACATGTGGTGTAGAGCTTCAAAATTCCGAATAATACGGAACACGTCGCGGTGGGCTAGTTAATACGTTTGCATATCCTGGATATTAGGTTACATCTTTCTTTAGGTTTGTTATTAATGATTAGTTTGCTATTGAGTCAAAAATATTAACCGTTGAGGCACCGTATTAATACAAACTATTCAATTCAGTCGATTATAGCAACTTTTCTAACTAACCAATTAGATCAGTAATAAAAATTAAATGTGGAGGGCGTGAAAACTAAATTAAATGGAAATAAATGATGACTATAGAAGTTAAACTTTTAAATGTCTCGGAATAGAGTAAAGTTTCTCAAGTATTTTAATTGATGTTCGATTTTCAACTTATTTATCATCTGAACCATCAATTGCGAATTGTATGAAGGAAAATTAAGTGTCAAGAAGGGCGAATGCAGAAATACATTCGTCTCAGACGTTTGAAGCACGACACGGTCTGTTACGCAAGTCAAGAGATATTAAGTACTGGTACTAAAATTGAGCTATTACTTCCTCAACTTACATAACATATCAGCACATGATCCTAAAAACTTATAGATTCAAGCGATAATGATTTTAAAAAAGAATGGGTTTTTCGTGAGAAAAAAAAATCAATTTTAAAGTTCTAGTGAATCACAGACCGTTGGAGTGCTTGACAACTTACGAGCACTTTGAGCTCGATTATATTGTTCACTCACAGTGCTTTAGAGGCTAAAATCTTTACGAGCCATGTGCCATAATTGGCGCGCATCCAGCAATGAAACCGAGACATCTCCAGTCAGGAAACGGACTTGGGCTTTATTGCGCTGTCATGTCGGTCGCTCTTTTCATCTAAACTTCCCTATACCGAAGCTGCAGACACAGGAAATGGTTTGATTCTTAGAAAGAGAGAATAACACACACATATAATGCTTTTATATCTTTCACTTCCAGTTGGGAACGCTGTTTCAGTTCCTTGTTTCTATTGCTCATTCTCGAACGTAACGTTCGAGAATTATTTCCGGGAAGTTTGCACGGATTTCCGCGAGGTGAGGAATGCCTCCCTTCTCGTAAATTCCACAAACTACAAACATATTCCGGAAATAATTTAGTAAAATATTTCATTCATGCCTGAAAGCACAATTTCATTATATTCGTGTTTCTCTAAATGTCTGTATATTGGTTAAAAGAATAATGTGCTGACAAAGCGCGACTATTATTTTAGAATGAACGAATTTGAAAATTTCCAACAGTAGTATCTGACACATGAATAGCATATTTTTGTGAATGGCACGCGTTTTCACGATTTAGTTATGTTGCATTATTACTGAAAAATAGTTTCCTACGTTTTCAGAATTGACATTAAGGTAAAAAAAATCAAAGATGGAATATACAAATGTGTTTAGTAGATCCCAATCCACACACACACGTATGGATTTTGAGACAACGTTGCTAGAACAGGGTATTCATCTGTTAAAGTTTTTAAGTAGTATGCGAAGATAATTTCTCATCTGTGTATTTTGATAATAGTTTAGTGAAACTTCCCCTAGTTTCCTTAACGCTATTAGACCGTAACTGTCATTTAAATTTAGTATCACATTTATTTCGCCACCAGAATGCAATCTCAATTCAGTTTCTGCGATATGTTATGAGAGAAGGGTATTATGCTCTGGATAAATATAATGGAGATAGGATTCAGCGTCTTAGTTTTAAACAAATAGGCTCATTCTCGAACGTTAATTGCGTAGCATTGGACTATCAAAGATGAACGAAAACACATTTTACTATTCCCACTTTACATTATCTTTTAAACGGAGAAAATCCTCCTCCCACTTTGAAGTACAATAATGAACTGATTCACCCTTTTCTCCGCATTAATTTTAATTTTTCTTAACTTGTGATATTCCCTTCTTTTTCTTTCTTCATCGAACTATCGTACATTAATTAAATCTATTTGTACATTTTTTCAATGTAACTATGCACAGTTTTCGTTTGAACTTTTCATGTACAGCACTATCGAAGCATGTATTCGTGATGCACAGTTATTTGATGGTCGAAATACTAATTACGCTCATTAGAAAATCGATTTATTAAATGACAATTATAACTCGCCTTGAGACCTTTTAATAGAGATGAAAGATCTGATGAATTTTGGAATGATGAAACCAATCAATTTCAAATGAAATGAACAGAACTCTACACATTGTTATTCCCGGGTCATGGGAACAATTTAATCTTAATACGATGTCGAGAAGAGAAAATTTATTATCTTCGCTAAGAGCAATAGTTGGCAATCATTAACTTATCAGAGTTTTGAAACTTGTTGCAATACGCTGCTCGTATTAATTTCCGCGGGACTGTTATAGCTCTGACGGCAACCAGAACGAATCGACTTCTGACAGTTCGGAGAGACACGCGCTGTGGAAGGGGGAGGCGGAGGGAAATGGAAGAAATGAAGTAAAAAGAAGGATGAGAAGGTGGCAAAGGAAAAAGGGAAGAGGAAAGGGAAATCGTCGGTGAGCAGTGCTGGCTGAACTAAACTTAAAAAGGGAGCGTAATATGACGCTCAGCCGAGGCGGCGGGGCGCCGGCAGATTGCGGGCTAGGACACGCAAAACGAATTGAGTCGAGTGATGAAAGCGGGGGCAATTACGCCACCCTTCCCACTGCCCCGCACTCCAGAGTGTTCCATCTCTCGCTTCCTGTAGTTCCCCTCTGCCGCTCGGACATCCCCGGCACCGCACATATCGCCTCCTATCTCCGTCTTCCTCTTTTCATCCACGTCCTCCTCTCTCCATCTTCCTTATCCTTCTCTCTGCCTCCTTCTTATCCTTCTCCTCTCCCTACTCCTTAACCCTTTTCTCAGTTCTCCTTATCGTCCTCCACATACCGCTGTGTAGGTAGAGCTGACGCGTCCAAGATGCTCTAATTGTCTTGTCGTTCATCCTCGGCACTGCATATTTCACCTCCTATCACCGTCCTCCTCTCTTCATCATCGTGCTCTTTCCCTCTTCCTTAACCTTCTCTCTGACTCCTTGTTATCCTTCTCTCTCCCTACTCCTTATCATTTTCTCTCAGTTCCCCTTATCCTCCTTCGCATACAGCTGTGTAGGTAGAGCTGACGCGCCAGATATGCTCTAATTGTGTTCTCGTTCATGGCCGGCTGCCCTTCACTGGCAATGCGAAGGATTGGCGGCAGTGGTGGCTGTGACCAGACAGCCTGTCCCCCTTCCCTCTCCCTGCTCCCCGACACCCAGTACGTCCTCGCACGCTCTCACTCTTCCACACACACACACACACACACACACGCACTTCGAGGGGAATTTTCAGTAACGCGTGTCGTTCACGTCGTCAGCTCCACCCTCGCTTCCGCCCCACTCCTGCCCCTAACCCGTCCGAATCTTCCATCTCGTTCCCGCACATGCAGAACGAACCCTCGCAACGAAATTTTCACGAAATATGGTTTCCCTGTATCTGATCTAGTTCCAGTGATAGGGAGTGCGAAGTGTAAAACGTGACTTCGTTATTGAAATCGGCCTTCATTGGCAGAAGCTCCCAATCGACTTCACATCTTCAAGAACTTTTGGAACGTAGTATTGAAACCTGAAGAATGTCTTTGGGAGAGCCCGGGGTCTAAGGCACGAGAAACATTTTTATTTCAGGGAGATTTGAAGATGGGAAGAATGAAATATTGTTTGAAGAAAAGTGATATAATGTTAAGATGAAGGCTAATATAATCTTGGGATCTCCGAAAATTTCACATATTCGCATACTGCTTACGCATTATAAAGTGTTCCAGTGCGATGAGGCAAAACGACGATTTTACGACAGAAGAAACTCTTATTTACCCGCTCTGGTAACGAGAAAGTAGATAAATCGCGTTCCTATATGTGATGAATCCCTTCTGCTAACACTTTGAGCAGACAGAATCCTCATTTTGAGGATTTTTGCCATACATTATATATCGATTTGATTGATGCCGCGATCGTTTGAATTTGAAACGCTTGTTTCGATTTTTGGGCTTTTCTTACAATAAGTATCAACAACATTTTCAAACTTTTCTGTAAAAAGGCTCTAAATTGTTTCTTTATTATCTCCTCAAATAGAAGAACGATTAGAGAAATAGCTTAGGTCGTATTTTTGTTAAATTATCTGAATTTTCGAAAATTGCAAAAATTCAATTTTTTTGGCGTTGAAAATACAAAATTTTTCATTAATGAAATAACGATGTTCATCAAAAAGAGATCTTCAAATAAGACCAATCTAGAATTTTTGAAAATCAGAGGGTTTTAAATAATTTGACTCGAAATATGGGTAATTTTTGAAAAAAAAATTATTTCCTCAAAACCAGCTCTAATTTTTTATTTTTTTCCTGAAACAGAGCAAACTACGGTTTTAATTATGGTCGATTTTCGGTAAACTGCGCGCAATTGCAAAAAAATAATATCGCAAAAGTACAATATTGATGTTTAAAATTTTTTACGTAATGACATTGTTCTTCAAAAGTAGATCTTTAAATATGGTTATGTGCTGTGTCTTTGAAAATATGAGTAGTTTCGTGTAATCTTCTTAAAATTCTTTTATTTTTTAAATTTCACGCTTTTGCTTGAATCTTTCGGAATTTAAGTAGGAGTCGTAGCGACCGATCTTTCCTAATCTGCGACCCGGGGCTTCTCTAAACAGACGGTGTCCCATATTCAGATCGACAGCTCACATTGGGTATATATTGCGTTGGGAGAGATTTTCTTCAGGAAACATCATCTGATATGGAAATGATTAAAAACTTCAGATGCAATTTTTATATTCTTAAAATTTTTACAATTTGAAATTTTGTATAATTTACAATTTGTAATTTGTAACGAGAAATCTGTAATTATTATTTTGTGACTCTTATAGCGCATTATACGCTAAATAAAATACATCAACTTATATTAACGAGACTGAATTTATTGGCTTTTCTGTAAATATTGCAGTTTTAACAAAAAACAACAACTGAACGAATATTAAGAACAATTTTTAAAACTAAGGTGGTTACATAATTCAGGGTCGTGGGGCCAAAAAATAAATATTCTGTCTGATGTTTCAGGTACATCTGAAAAATCATTGTAGTGGCATTTGAGGAATGAATGATGAAATACTCTGTCCCTTTCTAGGCCACATTAGTAATAGAATTAGCTCTTATATGTTATAAACGAAACTCGAATGGAATTTTCCTTAAAAACCACCATTTGCTTTCTATCGTAAATCTTTCTTTGCAGAAAGATAAAAAGAAAAAAAAAATATTTAAACTATTAATGCGTGTAATACCACGTTCATATAAAATGCCTTGTTACGCTTAAGATTTCAGAAGTTAGCAAACTACATTCTGCTATGATTCAGCCAGTGTTTTGCATTTGGTTATTGGGGAGCATATACTGGACGAACGACTTAGGAATAATGATAATGGAATTGTTAATGAAAAGAAACGCCCTGATTCACAGCAATATAGCGTAGGCAAGCTAAGTTCTTCTGCCTCAGCCTACATTTGCGAATTAGAATGTCGAGCATCTAGCGAGCGTTTCGGAAGCAGAAAAGAAAAAAAAAGGTGCGAAACCGTAGCGACATGCACGCGGAATCACACAAGGGCGAATATATCCAAACAGCTACACACATGCTACGAAGACGCACTGAGCATCTATATCCTACGGAACCTGCCACCTACCTATGTGTGCCTGCCTCTCGTTCTCTCGCGAAGCCTGTATTAGCCGACCACCGAGTTATGAGAATACGCCACAGCATCGAAACGCTGCTGCGTGATCCTCAGCACTCGCCGGTTGAGTAATAACGGATTGGTCGCGGGGTCCCGGGCTCGGAAAGGGGCGCGCGACAGCGGAAATGTCTTCGGTGACAGGGTGGTCACAAGTTTTCGGATACAAAAAATGGCAGCTAGATATGTTCATTAATGGGGGAATGTTTATGATTACCCAAACCGAATCAAACGGTTAATAAAAACATATGATGTTCAACATTGTCAAATATTCCAGTGATTTAGCTTGGCTTGTTGTGCAGAGGTAAATTTGTCTGGTAATTTATTTTTGTAGAGATATATAACCGATTATCTGAATTTTTCCAGTTAAATTAAAACCAATTATCTACGAAAATAATTATATACCAAAATGTTTTATTCATAATTGCGTTCCGATATAAATCTACCGTGAATGTAAGATTAAGAGCCGAATTCATAGTCGGCAAGAAGTGAAGTAGGGAATATTTAAGCATTGCCTAAAATAAGTAGTCACTTGTGAAAGTTCATATTTGTACCTGTCATTAAAAGAGACAGAGCGGGTACACCATAAGTGATAGAAAAATAGTTATTATTATTTGCTTACATAGCTTCATGTTTACAACGAAGTTTGTTTGAAATTATGAATACCGCTATGGCCACAAATTTAGATTATTCTTCGTAATATAAAGTGAACGCTGTGAAAGATAACAACAATTAATTATAGTATTTTATCGACTAAATTTCAATTTCGTGTTTTGTGTCTCACTCATTCCCAGACGTCAAAGTTCATTAATCATTAATCACTTGACTGATTATTTCTACTGGGTGATCGGTTTGTAGATGAATCTAATTGTTGTGCAGGCTGAATTAAAAAAGCAAAATGTTAGATAAATGTCTTTGTTTATCCGTTGGGGGCAGGGACATGAATGGACGACATTTGATGACGAAGATGTGGATTGACGAACATATACGAGAGCAGGCACCCTCCCTAATAGAAATGAACGGTAATTTATTTTCTCATTTCAAAAAGAGGGATCACACAGGGAATGCTAATATTAGTATGAACTATGAATTAAGTCCTAAGACCTTTTTTACTTTGAGCTAAATGAATAACAAAATAGATTCTGAAGAATTTCATTAGGAATCTCCGTGCTATACTGAAAATTGAATGTTTTGTAAAGAGAATTCAATGATGACACTAAGAAAAATTGTTAAACACTTTATTTAGACGATCACATTGCAACAGAAAATGCATGCATCTCTGCCCATTCGTATTAATAACTTTAGTGAAGGGAAAATTTGTGATGGGTGTGGTGTTGCGTATATGATGCTGTTATTTCTCGTCACAAACATAATACGCGAATAATTCCTCTTTTATTGTTCTTTATTGCATTGTGTCTATCTTTTGAAATAAGAGCATCAGCAGGTAATTTATGCATTTCGGTCATTTGAATATTCATTACCGATCTCGACGCTTCTTTATGAGTCGAGTTTGCACAAGTGTTCTCACGCCTCTACAGCTCTTATGCTTCATGAGGCGGAGAAATTTTGACGAGTTTTCTCGAATACTACGATGTAAACTTTGCTTTCGCGTTCACTGGTTAACGTGATTCTTAATTTTAAGTTCAAAATAATGAATTCCGTTTTTGCAGAGGCATATCATCAAAGAATTGATACTTTCAATTGGCAAAGTATAAATTTTAAAATTTAAAATTTAAAAATTTTGATGTTTGACTTTTGTATTTGTATTTTAATCGTGACATTCACATAATAGTGACGTATTATTTGCGGCTCCAGAAACATTATGAAGGAAATGATTGCTATATCAAATTAAAATGTCTGATTTTGATCCGTTAAAAATACAAATATTTCTATTTATATCACGAAGGATATTTTTTAATATTTTGACTCAATTTCTCTAATAATCTTTACGTAATAATGAAAAACGTTAGACAGTTGTTTGCCTCCGTTATTTGGTGGGCTCTTTTCTCGGACTCTGCATCGACAACACAACGCTTCTCTTAAGAAAAGGACTGCGTTGATTGGATCTTGATGTTTACAGAGGAAATAAACTTCGTGGCTAAATGAGATTTCGTTCAGATTGTCTGCCGGTTTGATTGCCACCCTACAAGGGTATTCGAAAAAAATCCTTCTTTTCGATTTTCCACTTTGACTTTCAGGAAATCGGAATTCGTCGCGTTCTTAACACAGAATGATTGCTTTTTCAAAATTTCTCATCTGACAACTTTCGTCAACCTTTGATTTGCATATGTAATTATATATAAAAGAATTACAAAACTTCATTTTCCGGCACATTCTTTGTACTTTTTATTTTTTGCAACGAATATTTTATTTTAAATATCAGATTTTGAGAGAAAAAAAGGAATTTTGTATTGCAGAATTTGCTTTTCAGAAATAGGGAAATTATGGTCTTTTAACTTTCGCACATTGAAGCTTTTCGAAATATTTTCTGATGGGAAACGAATTTCACCGGAAAACGCTCCAGATTATCCCTATTTATCAATAATTATCAAAAAGCACTCAAATTACGTATTGTTGGTGAAAATCTGTAAGTTATTTCTCAAGATATGCATATTTTCAAAATTATAAGGGGCAAGAAGAAATTTGAAAAATAGTTCTGCATCGTAAAACATTCAAAATTTAACTACATTGTTTCTGAAAAGCGAACTAGTCTTTGATTACAAAAATTTAGTTTGTGGAGTAGCAAACGCGTTAACAATTCACTACCAACTTCTGTTAGTTGTTTTACATTCTTTACTTGTAATTTACGGCAATTATCTTAATACAAATGATTTTTTTATATAAATGTGTCCCATGTGTTGGGATTCTAAACATGGACTGCGAAGTCTGTGCGCCGCTTTGTGGAAGCTAAGTTGATGCCCTTTCAGCGCTTCTGCGGAGTTCTCAGAAGGACTGTACTCCGCGCGAAGCGTGCGGGCTGCCATCATCGGATAGAACGATGATTTTGCGGCATTTAAACGAGATGATTTATTTTTAAAATTATCCATTCCATGGTGAGTCACGCCACATAATGACAATATTTTTTAATTGCAATTCAAATAATTAGTATTTTGTAAATATTTACCCGAGGATGAAATAGACGTTGAGCTACTTCAAAATTTTGCGGTGTATTTTTTTCATAATTTCTGACGATTTGACGATACACATTCACAAGCAAGCAATTTGGATAATTCTTCATGAATTTGAGTGAAAAGTGGCGTGAATAAGTTTTTGACGTTACTGAATATGTTATTGTAAATAGATTTTTGTATCATTGTTGATTTCTGAATTTTGTTAGTTTGAACTGTTTGTGAAGTATGATGATTTATGAAGAGCTGTAAATGTGAGATTTTGCATACATGTCTATATGCAAACTGATGGCAAGGGTTGGATCTGTATATACCTTAGAGTGGCTATTTTATAGCTACAAGATGTACACTACACAAACATGCAAACACAGACAGGTAAAGGGGCTACTCGTACTTACTACTCTCGATGATGTGAATTCAGGTGTTGTGACTTAAGATGTTGCTCGTATTTTGTTTTCACGTCTAGATCTTCTTTGATTAATAGCAGTACGTTAATATGTTCGTTCTGCAATTATATTCTTCAGTTGAACTCGAATGAACCAACGCCACCTACCAAAGAAAAAAGAGATTCTAAGTACTTTGATAACAAATATAGTTTTTATTATTCTCCTTTGCATAACTGTTAATTCTGAGCAATAATTAACACTCGTTAATCTATTATTTTAGAAACATCGTATCTAAAAAATTTTAAATAACTTTCTCAGTACACTCTGCATTTTGGCCTTCAAATAGACGGTTTTTAATTTACTTTTGGTACTTTTAGAAAATAAAATATATGCACGAGAATGCAAAACCTATTTGCATATAGAATAATTAAGATAATACACAGTAACGTAAATTTACGCATTTAGATTAATTAACCGCCAGAACACTCAAAAACTAAGCACACGTCATTACTGCGCGTCTTCTCACAACACAACCACCTCCGCGATGTGCGTGGGAGCCAGGAACGGGGCAACTAGCACCATCTATTTAAAGCAGTTAAAATTCGCAGCGCATGCTAGTTGTGAATGAACGGTCGAACAGCTGTGCACGGCCCGGCTCTAGACAGGTCGCCTTTATCGGGCGCGCGGCCTGCGTGGTGGCGACGGCGGCGGTGGCGGCGGCGGCAGCGGGCGACGGCCTCTGGCGCACGTGGACGCCGCCGCCGCCGCCACCGCCGCCGCCGTCGGCGTCGTCGGCGTTGCGTCGCTGGCCTCGCGTGTGCCAACTGGGGGCGCCTTCGCGGAAATGTTCGTTCACTTCGCGTCGCGCGCGGGATCTCGTCCGGAAGCCACGAGGTCGGGGGAGGGCTTACCTGTGCCGAAAGAAGGAGCGGCGGTGGGGAGCGAGCACCTGATGTGAAGCGAAAGACGCCTTCGGCAACCGGTGCCAACGTCTGCGGCTGCTGCGCCGGGCTGCGTTCCGAAAGGCGACGGGGGCTGCTGGGCTGCTGGGAGCGGCTGCGGGCTGGCGCGTCGGGCGACGAGACACGGAGTGGCGCGGGGCGGCCGCGCTCGGGCCTTTATAGGCCTCGCGCGGCCATCCCCTCCACGGCTGCACCCACACGGGCTGAATGAAACCGTCACGGAGGACACCGCGGGGAAAGGGGCGGCGGGGCTGGAAGACCGCGCAAACTGCGTCAAACGGTGGCTCCGCGCGCCCATTGGCGGACCGTTTGTAAGCGCGCGCCCGATTGGACGGCCGCGACGGTGGGATTGCGCGAGGAGGGCGGGCTGCAGGGCGATGGTGTCTAGTCTATTGATCTCTCAAGAGGGTAAGAAGCGGTGGCTGAGGAACATCGGAAAGGAGGATGGGAAGAAGAGAGACAGCGCATAGCTACTATATTGCACGACGTATGGAGGGGATACAAAATTCCAGGTCCAAAAGCGAGATGGCGATGGTGCTCGATCCTCTTTTGCATTTTGGGAGGGCTCTTTCTTCACGTTTGTGCCACATCTCATCTCGTTGTTCTCGTTACCCCCGCCGAAATCCAATAAAACGCACGTGCTCTGTTGTATAAGGATGGCCCTGTGGCAGAGAACCCGGCTTCTCCACTCTCTTGTTCATTCATACTTTCCAGCGGTCCACAGACCGGAGGGCTCGACTTTCGGTCGGCGGTTCTGCCCTTAGAAAACGTTTTGCTTGTCTGAGGCCTAATCCTTTCTTCTCCAACCGCATGACATCTCCGCCTTCACCTTCAAGGCAGTAAACGACCTGTGCCATTTTCATAATACGCTAATGATCTCTTCCTTAGTGAAGTATATAAACATACGCAAATGTGGGCATCGAACTCACACTGCTACTGTCGGGAAAATTGATGTGACGTTTGTTGGCAGAATGACTACACTTCCTTAATTCTTTTTTGTGTCCTTTTTGGCGTCTTTGAGTAGTTGCCGGAAGCTTTAGCTATAAACTGAAAACTTTGTATTGTTTCTCATTTACTACTAGATCTTGCTACGAATAAAAGTAGACGAGTTCAAAGGGCAAGATAAGCGTTGTCTCAATGTAAGGGGTATACAGAGGGTGACAGAATTAGAATCTCCATACTGTTGTTCACGATTTGGGAAATTCATAATGTCTCAAAATAATTAGACAAATATATATATTTTTAAATTTAATATAATAATCGGTAAAGAATGTATTTTTGGGTTGAAGTGCAATTATGTTTATCGTTTTTTACTCCCTCTGTTGTTAGTATGTTTCTGTTTGGTGATCGATGCGCCTGTGGCGAGATAGAGGTTTTGTCAGTAAACGCTTTCATCAAAGACGTGCAAGTCTGGCAACGAGCCACTTTGTTCTGCATGTAATTAAAATTGCGTTTGAATATAGAATGTCCTTTATGCGAAATTGGCCTAGTTGTTTACACTTACCGTACAGTGAAAATGGGAAAATAGCAGCAAATGAACAATGTGTATAAGAAAACCTTAAAAGAAATGGGATAAGATTAAATGTTCATCGTAGACATCGCTTAAAAAGGTATTAAGGCAACCGTTAAAACGGGCTGAGTGCCAGAACTTTGATTTTGAGTTGTTTTTTTTGTATTACGGTGGTAAAAATGCTTTTCGGCAATAGACCTGTGATACTTTTTAATTTTTATCCAAAGTTTTGCATACCTGTAGCAAAAGTTAGTAACTTTATTTGCACTTTGTGTCTAAAACATTATACAGAGAAATATGGAATATGCTTAGTATCTTCTCTCTTTCCATATGAACGAGGTAGATGCCAACAAAGTAAATTTATATATTTATTTATTTTTACCGTTTAATATCTAAGATGTGGCAAATGATTACTATTCTACTTCAAAATGTTTTAATAACGTTTTTATTTTCTTAAAAAATGATAAAATAAAATATGAATTAAATCGATTAGGTCTTTGAAGAACTATTTATTTCTCCTTTAAAAATAGCAGAATTTGTTGGAGATCCTACTTCTTCTCTACTAATTCGTAGTTCTGACACATTAGAGGTGGTAATTTGCCTTTTTAAAACCCGTATTTGGTTCCCGTTTCTATTTCGTAAAACGTATACGTTTTCACGACATCGGGTTTAAGTTTTTCAATTCTTATCTAATCCTATTTAGTAATTTGCTGGGCTAAACGGCGAGACAGTTCGCAATTTATAAAGTCGCCTAGTTGGTGACGATAAAGGGTTTATTTGGTGTAGCATGTGTGACAAGTTTTATCATATTTCTTGTATTATATCAAATTTTCAGTTCAACATGTACTAGAGTCACACACGTTTTACCTTCACTTTTACGTTTCTTACTTTCCTCCTTAACTGACATATCTTTTTCCTTACTCCGCCCATACGGCGAGACAGTTCGCAATTTATAAAGTCGCCTAGTTGGTGACGATAAAGGGTTTATTTGGTGTAGCATGTGTGACAAGTTTTATCATATTTCTTGTATTATATCAAATTTTCAGTTCAACATGTACTAGAGTCACACACGTTTTACCTTCACTTTTACGTTTCTTACTTTCCTCCTTAACTGACATATCTTTTCCTAGTGCTTTTGTTGAATTAATTGTTTTTAAAAATACTGTTCGCTAATAATCGTAAAGACAAACAGAAAACATAGTTATAACATTTTTTATCAAATACTGTAGGTTAGGTTATTTGCTGCTAACAAAACCACTGATCATTGTCAACTTTTTCAGTATACGGTAGCATCTTTGCTCGTGCGTTTAGCTCACGGACTCGGGCATTTTCCTTCCATCCATTTTCAACAGTAATAGGGTCTACGTGTTAGCATGGTCAAGATACTTACCCTATTCACTTGTTCTTAAGTCTAACGAAATGTTTGCATTTTTGACACTGTCAATTTTTGATTGCAAGTCTTCGATTACGAAGAAAATTGGATTTTATATTATCTTCCTTCTTAAACTACTTACATCTGTAATTTATAATGAATTAATAGAAATGTCTGGAGAATGATATTTGAAACCGTCTTTTTATATCAGAAGCTTGGTTATTTTACTGTTACATTTACTATTACTAAAATTACATGAGACGATTAAGAGAGTATTTCCTCATTTGTATCGAAAGTAGGATAACATGCATTTAAAAATATTTTTTTAAACGTTCAAATATTTTTAATTACAAATGTATTGAAAATATTCAGACGTATTCCACTCCCCTTTGTCGTAAATATGAAGGCAGTTATTTCATGATAAAAAGAAAGGAATGCTTTTTCCTGGAGTTCATCTCAAATTAATTCATCTCAAGGACTAGTACAGGGAAACACTAGTCTCTCACAACAATGTAAATAAAAATATGACAAAGATAATTCAAATAATATCTAAATCTATGGCAAAAATAATAATTGTCGTTTCTTTGACTACAGAGTTCTTTACACATTGTCGCTAGTCTTCGTTAAGTAGAAAGGAACTTGGTGTATTATAGAACTTGTGGGATACGCAGAGTATCTCTTCCAGTAAACGGAAGAGGGCGTGTGCAATTCGCGTGAAGTGCATTCATGCGTGCACGAGTTGCGAGAATACAACTTACACCTCTGCATTCGCAAACGATCGTGTGACACGCTTTGATCCCCTAGCTCAGCGCGCCTATCTTGAAACTAATTGAATCGGTTATCTTTAAAACCCCGCAAGTCGGGAATTGTAAAGTTGTGGGAAAATAAGAGAAAACTTACTAATTAAGTACATAGAGATCTTTTCTCTTTTTATTATTTCTGATGCCTAAATCTTGATTAAGAATTTCATGAAGACATGCAATTTACTTGTATCAATATTACAGTAGTCACTGAACTTATTTAAAAGTTTATGACTTATGGGATTTCAAAAACGAATCAAGAATTTTTTGCCTAAATATGTAAAAAATACACTTGGCAGATTCAGTTTGTAATTTGACATATTTATTACAATATTATGTGAAATGGAAATGTGCATCCACGTCAAACATGATTCATATGATAGAAACAGTTACTTGAAATATGTGTTTCTGTGATAGTGCATAGGAATATTTACGTATTGAACATATCTTTTAACCAATCTCTCTGTCAGTGATGTCTCAGTCATACACACTATACATAGGTACATACATACATTCGGAGTGATATATGCCCCGCAAGTCAATGATTTACAGTCTTTCAAAACCAAACCAAAATTTTGCAGTGCCCTCATGGACATTCTATTAATCTGTTTTAGGGGATTTACACACGAAACGATGTACCGATCTTGCAGCTTATATTTTCAGTGAAAAAGCGAAATTGCAAAAGAATGACTTACTAAGTTTTACAACTAACCTATTCAAATATCTGAAAATTGAAGTTGTCGATATTAGTTGAAGCACACCGGTAACGAATATTGAGTATTGTATTAAGAAAATTTTGTAATTGAAGATTAACCCGTACCTGGTGAGGACTTTTTTTTGTCACGTAACTGGTGATGTTTGGACTACATATAACCCAACACAAAAACTTGATTGAAAGTGTTGAAATAACAAAAATAGCTATTTTGGTGATATGAACAAGAAATTTTGTGCATTACCAGGAGGATTAATACAAAAATAATGAAGCAAGAAGTACAGTTACTTATCAAAATTAAAACATATTTTAATGTCAACATGAATCAGAAAAGAAATCCCTCTTCCAACTATAGTTTATTCCAATACACAGACTAACTTTAAAATTGTATTTTGAAAAGCAGATTCTGATTAACGAGGACCAATTAATTACATCTTATGAGTATTACAACACAACCTCAATTTTAAGTCACTTTTCACAGTCCCTCATTCCCTGCAATTTCCGCAAATACGCTCTTCACCACTTCATCACTGACTTCACACTCTTTCGCTTCTAAATTTACTTTTACCCATTCCTCAAATCCTGGGTCATTTTCCCTGACAATATCTCTCGAAGAATCCGTAGTTTTGTGAAATATAAAAAAATTAACACGGGATAAATAAGTACGTAATCGGTGAGGTGGGGATTGGTTACACCCCAGGCGCCAGAAAAAATAAAAGTGTCTGCTCAACTTCTACAATGTGACCACGGCTGGTTTCGCAAAACAACCAACTTTTCGAGAGGAAGCCAGAAGCGTTCCTTCGCGCATCCGCTTTGTGTAGGTTCGATGTCTTTTAATGTGATGGATTTTAGAACAATATGTTTCATGGATTGAACTGAATTGGACATTGGTGTGTGAACGTTATAAATATTTTTTGAATGTTGAAATATGTATATCGAAATTTTATGGATATGCTTTGAACAATTATCTGGAAATTCTGCCAAAAAAATTAATAATAATTATTATTATATGCAGAAAACGTAGACTTAAGTTTTATGGACACATAAAAAAATGAATCCTAATCGCCTTAACAAACAAATAGCTGAATTTTAAGAAAATAGAAGTAAAGCAGCAACTGACACTATAAAATGGATCAAAAAATTGAAAAGGACCTTAAACGATCAGATATCACAGAAGAAGACATTCAAAATAGGAACACATTTAGATCTGAAGTGCAGTCATGGCGGATTGATTTCAAAGAAGTACCAAATTATATAACAGGAAAAGGCTGGACCGAAGACAGAAAAATGGCCCACAGTAAAAGGATGAAAGAAATATGGGCGCGAAGAAAGGCTAAGAAAAACATCTGAGTACTTTACGAAGTCCCAATTGGACTTATTCACAAGAAGAAGAAAAAGAAGACGAGTATGCTAATAAAATATTTTAATAATATAATATATGTTGTCGTGTATACCTAGTGATCCACCAATGTAACATCAATAATAATAATGATAATAATTTCCAATTCTCATTTTAGATAATGCAAATTTATAATTTTCGTCAAATGTTACGATGAATGACGGTAGAGGGGTTGAGCAATGAAATTGGGATCAATGGACTTCGGAAAAAGGATAATGTCACATACCAACTACTTGAAACTTGTTACAAACAAACAACACCATTAATCAGTCAATAGATGATTCATGAGGGTTAGATACTATTTTGAATTGAACGCCAAAATATGCACCAAAACCTAGGAAAACGAATTTCTTAGAATCATTGTTAAAAATTGTTTTTATTTTCTAAGGGAAAAATGGAAGAGACAAGATCTCAGAAAATAAAAAGCATACGTTCGTAGAAATTCTTATTACACGAAATCATTTTTGTGATGAATTAATTATTACTAGAACTAGAAAGGTGGAAACAGAGAGAGTGCCAGGAAATTCTTAACATAATTTCTAGGACGGTTTGAGGGAGATCGGCGTCACGGCGAACTAGAAATATATAAATAGTCAAAGTGTGTTCGTTTTGTAGTCAAGGATGAATGTTAATATTTATGTTTGAATGTGTATCCATGTTTCAGTGTGTAATAAACATTGACACAGATGAAGTAAAGACAAAAAAAATCAAAATTATCAACCAATTTAAATGCAGGCAAATATTCTTTTATTAATATGAATAGACTATTAAGAACGACGTTTCGGCATGAAGAAGACTGTGACCCTCTTCATGAGAAGTGAAAAGTAACTTTGCATGTACGATATTGTACAAAATAATACAGAAGACTCTCATGTACAGAATGTAAAAGGTAGACAGTGGTGTGTTCTTTCAGGATTTTATTTGAATATTTTTGAAAGATATTTGTAGTCTGGTTTTAATAACCATCGTGTATATTTTACAAGAACTTTGAAAAACTATACTTATATATAATATTTAATTTTAAAGGAAGCTTAATGAAAAAACTAATTTTCTTTTGACATTGCTGTCAATATTATTGCATTTGCAACTTCAAGTAAAATTCATATTAATTCTGGATATTTATGATTCGCGAGCACGACTAACATATTTTATTCTATGACCACATACTCGAACCCTCTCATCAAAATGTGAAATTAAGTAATTTGTTGTATGTATGTGGCACTTTAGGGACAAACTTATTCAAAATTTGCCTTGATTGCGGTGTTCCTAGACCAGAGCCCTTCTTATCCACGCCTGTGGGTATGGGAGACATGCATGTAGCGAGAATAACGTCTTACCATCACCGTACCTTGCTTCATTGGCTTACATACTACTATGTGTATACTTATACACACACACACACACACACTCATTGTCATAAAAAAAAGCTGCACCCCGAAGGAACCCACTGATCCGCTGCAAACTATGAGAGTATTTTGCACACCATTCGCTAAGCCAATAATTTATTTTTCACGGTCGGCCGCGCATGGGGGGTAGGTGATAGATGCGTGACATCGTGCCCACTGGTGTACGTAAGAGGGCTTCAAGCGCCCGCGCCGACCATTGCGACTTCGGGTAGCGTCTCCAGAGCGTCATCTGCACGTACACCATGCCTCGGCGACGCTTTCGACAGCCGGTTGTCCAGTTAGACGCGTTCCAGAGGGGCTGTATCGTAGTTGTGCGGGAGGCTGGATCAGTCGCCGTATTTCGTACCACACCGGTCGTACAGACACCACCATCGCCTGCTGTTGGCAGCAATAGATTGAGGAAGGCATGCACACACCAAATGCAGGATCTGGACGTCCACCACGCACCATGAGGAGGGAGGACCGATGAATTGTCCGCCAAGCGCGAACAGATCCAACGGCAATTATTGGTGCTATTCAGCGGTCTGGGCATCCTGCACTGTCACATCCTGTAAGTGTGCCAGTACCATTGGCACGCGGTTGCACAACGCAAGGCTCTCCGCATGCCGAGCGTTAAGACGCCTGCCACTCACACCTCAGCATCATCGCTACATACTCGCCTGGTGCCGAGAATGATGAACCTGGGGCCATGCAGACTAGCAGCGGCTCATCTTAGCGACGAGTCCCGCTTCAGCCTTGATGGCAACAACCACCGGGTCCATGTCTGGAGGTGCAGTGGGGAGCGCCACGACGAGTGGTTGGGGGTACGTCCCATCAGCCTGGTGAGATGGTGTGGGCATGATATCCCGTGGTGTCCGTTCACCGTTGTGTTAATTGGCGGTACCGTGACAGCCACACGAGACATTCAGGAGATTTACAATCGGTGGTTCTACCGTTCGTGAACGCCCACGCCCATGCCCTATTTCGACAGGATAACGCGCGTCCGCATTCCGTAGCCATCTCCCGAGCATGCCTTGCGACCGTGGATACTCTGCCTTGGCCAGCAGCATTGCAAGACCTGTCCGAGATCGAGAATAATTAGGGTGCTATGGAGTGTGCGATCAAGATCCCCCCTACCCACCAATCTGCAAGAACTGCCTCTCAGGTCTGAATCAAACAGACTTGTGACGAGTATGTAAATTATCAGCATGTATCAGTGTAGTTCGCATGTATCTACGTTATCAGCAGACGCACATGACACTCGCAACACATGCATTGCAACATATTTTGCCATTGTAAAAACCTCCTCGGAAGCAATGCGTGTTAGGCAATTCAACCTTGTTTTAGGGTTCCGTCATGGAGAACTAAAGAGATAAGGGTCCCTCAAGGGACACGAGTAATGTTTTTTATGACGTTATATACATAATAAAATGGTTTTGAATGGTCTCTTATACACTAAGATGACAAAAGTCATAGGATACGTGTCGGACCTCGTTTAGCCTGGCGATGTACAGCAACTCGACGTGGAATGGTCTCAACATGTCGTTGGAACTCTCCTGCACAAATATTCAGCCATGCTGCCTCTGTAATGCCAATGCAGGATTTTGTGCACGAACTGACCTCTCGATTATGTCCCATAAATGTTCGATGGGAATTAAATCGGGTGATCTGGGTGACCAAATCATTCGCGGAAATTGTCCAGAATCTCCAAAATGTTCTTCAAACCATTCGCAAACAATTGTCGCCCGGAGACATGGCTATTTGTCATCCACAAAAATTACATCGTTGTTTGGAAATGTGGAGTCCATTAACGACTTCAAATGGTCGCCAAGTAGCTAAGCGTAACCATTTCCAGTCACTGGTCGTTTGAGAAGACTGAACCGAAGGGTCCAGTACATTCTATGTAGAACAGCCTACATCACTAAGGAGTCACTCAGCATGCACAGTGCCTTGTTGATAACATCTTGCTTTGGTTATTAAGTGAAGGCCTTCGCCCACTGTGTTGTCCGTGGTGAACGGTTATGCCTGAAACTAGGTATTCTCGGCACACGCTTGACACTGTGGATCTCCGAATATTGAATTCCGTAGCCATTTCTGGAATGGAATGTACCATGCGTCTAGCTCCAACTACCATTCTGAGTTCAAAGTCTGTCAATTTCCGTCGTGCAGCAATAATCACGTCAAAAACAGTTCCAAATGAATTACGTAGTGCAAATGAAAGGTCTGTCAATGCACTGCCCTTTTATGCTCTTCTTACGCAATACTACAGCCAACTGTATATTTGCTAATTGCTAATCCATAACTTTTCTCACCTACGTGTATTTTCGTAGGGTAATTGCTCTCCATAACACGAGACCGGTTGCGTGGATCAGTAGGAACATCGTTGCATCTACATCCTCGTTAACCGAGAGCCTCTAGGGTTCCTATCCCGACGTTGGCGAATTTTATACTGCATCTACATACCTGACCAGCATTCAGCTACATACTGGATTGCATTCAGCGGTCCTCGGTGGGCGGAACTACGCCGAGAGGTGTACGAAGAATGGGGGGCACCAAGGGAGCTCTGCGCAAACGGAGCGACCCCACGTTCCTGAGTCTCCAGAATACCCGTTTACGATTGCTGCAAAGCAAAGGGTAGGATAGAATCGAGAAGATACTGTAATCGAGTAGATACTATGATAAATGAGGCTATGGAAGGGGCAACCGCAAATGAGACTGAAGCTAGAATTCTAGTGGTCATCTGCTCTGATTGGTCAACACCAGGCAAATGCCGGAGAAATACCCTAATAAACGAGCTACGGAGCGCGAGCGATCTTTCTTTCTTCTTCCTTATCTAATCCTCACCCCTTGCTTACACACACACTAACATGCACTACACTACCATACACGCCGGGAGACCGGTCGGGAGCTTAAAGCTTGTCTCGGCTGGGGCGGTGCTCCGCTGGTGGGAGATACTTGATTGGTAGTCGACTGTAGGTCGGCGTCGGATCTCGCCATCCAGCGAGGGAAACCATCGCTATCTCCCGAGGAAAACACCGAGGAACAACACTGTGTTTCTTTCTTGGCTAGAACGTGATATCCAGCACCGACCTACACTTCTAATTGCAATGCTTCCCTTTTAAGTTATTGTCACCAACGGCACCGCCCTAGACGGAACAAATTCGTGTCTCCCAACGTGTCTCAGAGTAAAGATGATGTGAGTGTAATTGTTTGGGCAAGCCGAGGGGAAAGGATTAGGAAGGAAAGATAATCCGCGGATTGTGGCTCCTTTTGTAAGGTACGGCACCCTGCCAATATCCTGCCAAGGACAGGGAATGCGCGCGTTCTTTTCTTCCTCATTCGTCACCCTTTTGACCTTACACGCCTTTTGCTCTGAGAGTCAGGGTCTACCCCCGCCGTAGGGCCTGAAACAATGCTTGGGTGGGCAGAGTGTTACCTGCCGCTCTCAGGAATGGAGCCAGAACAATGAGTAAGACTTGTAAGTGCTGAAAGGAGGAATGAGGAGAAGACCGCCAAGAGAAACTCCAGATTCGCCGTCTCGTGCTGAGGTGAACAGGAGGGTGACAAGTACGTACCCTCGCTAGTTGGGTATGCTAGTAGGTTGTGCCATCTTTGAACGCTACGGAACAGGGGCGGAAAACGCCCAACAACCATCAAGGCCAGACGTATAGCAACTAGTAGTCTAACGATAGGCTGGCGGAGGGCAGTCCGTCAATAGGCGAACATGCTGCGGTGTAGCCCTGCCGTTAATAAAGTGCTAAGGCACGGTTAGATGGACGGCCCACAGGTCCGCCGCTGAGTGCTGGAGAAGCTGCTAACTTCGGTGGAGAAGGGCCTACCTACTCTAATCTGATCCTCGACGGAGCAACGTTGTCAGGGCTTGCAGTGGGCTCATGGCTGATCGACATCGGACTACGAAATGCAAGGGACGGGCTATGCCCCTGGTGCAAATGAATTCAAGCACCCGACCTCAGAGTTCCGGCATATCCCGTGTCGTAGAGCTGTTTGCTCAAAGGGTACGCACATGTCTAGACGGACCTCGGTGGGCGGACCGACGCCGGGTGGTGTACGAAGCGTGGGGGGAAGCAAGGGGGCCGTGCGGAAACGAGGCGACCGCACGTCACTGAGTCTCTGACATACCCTTTGCCGATTGGTACAAAGCAAAGGGTAGGATAGAAGTACAATCGAGAAGATACTTGAGTAGATACTATGGTAAATGAGCTTATGCCAGGGGGAAACCGTAAATGAGACTGAAGCTGGATCGGCACTGGCAGACTAAACAGGCGGAAGACGAGGCCACGTAGGGTATGATCGAGGGTACAACCTCCACATGGTTGTACCGACGCACGACATGGTAACGTATGTTCTCTAATTGTAAGGCTATAGATATAACATAAAAATAAGTTAATAATCGAATAGAGGTGACGTTACTGCCAAAATCTAATCGAGGAGATACTGAAATTAACCGAGAAGATACTACTCAAGATTCAGCCGGCCCAGGACTAACCATCTGTGTCGGTGCGGGATGATACTACTATTGCGAGCAATCGCTGAGATGCAGCCGGCCCAGGGCCTGTAATCTGCGGCCGGAGCGGGATGAGCTACGACTGAGACTGAAATATTTGACCAAACTAGTGGGTAACCGCGTTAGAGGGTCTATCCGACCGAGGTCATGCCCGCAAACTCGCCTCGCGGTTGGTACAGTGGAAGTAGAGACCTCCGCTGCCAACCAGGTTGCACACTGCGGGGGTAGGCGGCGGCGACTGCGACCGTGGGTCCAAAAGCGTTCCGAGCTGGCGGAACAGATGGAGATAAAATGCCATCCGGGACCTATTCAAAAGATGGCTTGCCGTTGAGCACAGAGGACATGGTTCGGGAAGTGGGTAAGCTGTGAGGGATGAGTTCCAAACCCACTTGAAAGCCCGAAACGGGGACTGGAACTACCGACTCGCCCTGTTCCTGCCAAAACTCACGTCAATAGCTTAAAGGTGCAGGCAGTGAGCAGACGGGAAAAGGGCCCTGAGCCCCTCGGACTTAGTCCGAGAGGTCCTTTGAAGGGCTTTCGGATTCGTCGTGGCTGTGGCCCGATACCTCAAGGGGTATTTGGGTAGGGGTGCGAATAAGGCGCTATAAAGGATTCGTGTTAACCACACTGGTTAGGAGGGATGTCAGCTGGAGCATTGTGGCCCGATCGAGGCATCGAATGGTCAGGCTTTGGGCTGCGTGTCGAAGTGATTCGGTAATGGCCGTCAAGTGGAATTGCATCGCTGTACGGAGTGAGATTAGGTCCATATGGACAAGATACCCACCGGAAGCTTGTTCCTCAAGGAAATAAATTTGAGATGCTCTTACTCGCACACACACGCGCGCGCATTACAGAACCACATTTGATGGGAGAACAGTCCGGAGGTTAGAAATTGTGGCGGATGGGGCGGTGTCCCGCTGGGACAGTGGCCTATTAACGAAGTGTCCCGCTTGGGAAGATACCTGGAGGGGGTAATTCGCAAGATGACATAGATGTCGGTGCCGAATCTCATGTTCCAGAGGAGGAGAAACACCACCAAGCCACTGGTTATATCTTGCACTACACTTACGGAACAAACTACCTTAGTACTTTACACTCCCGAAAAAAGCATACTCATGGGACGCCAAAAACGTTTGAAACAGCACGATGTTCAATCCAACTTTAAAATAATGATTAAAAATTATGGAATGTTCTAGTGCTTCATCTAGTTTTATTATAGAGGTTGAAAAGCTTTGAAAGTGTATTGTGGATGACAGAAATTTATGAGAAATATGATAAATAAATTCCCTTGTCGCACCTCATGTCAATTAATTTTTGTTGTGCGTGCGTTCACGTTCACGTCCTCAAAAAGTGGCTCTATATACGGGCCGAAACTTTGTTGTTATTGATACATCTTGAGTGAAATTCCACCATACAATTGTATATTCCACCACGTATATAATTGTTTATGTGTTTTGGTAGTTTGACGATTAGTCCTAAGTTTCTTGTAATTTTATGCCATTGAATGATTTATAACTGTGATTGTATAATACTTTTAATGTACCGTGTATTACACGTGTGTTCACGTGAAAATGGATTTAAATGCTCAAATTCGGTACGTTGTGTGAATTAAATAAAAACTGTTGTATACCAAATGAAACAATGCTAGGTCTGCAATAACAATTTATTTATAACCACAATTCCACAGAATAATCCGAAAACGTAGCCAGGAGTCACAATATCCGGGAGATATTATATTAGCCGGGTCGTTATACAAAATCGTAATATCCGTGATCTAGAGAATTACAAGTATGCGTGCCAGGTACAATCACTAAGTCCAGGTCAATGTTTCACGTAAGGCCGCAGGTATCGGGAGTGCGGGGCTGTCGCTCCAGGGCTCCCGCGCGGTCATCCCACCCCTTCGCCGGGGAGGGGTGGCAGCTTCGTGCCCCTCTCCTGCAGGAGGAGGAGGGGGGCGTCTTCTCCAACGCCTCGGTTGTTCCCGCTGGGGTAGCGGCGGACTTCTGAGGTGTCCGCACAAGCGGACACTACAAAAACTGTGGTTTGCAAACTACTTTAAAATCGAAATTTTTATATAAGAACAATTGTGATCTGACAATTATTAATTATAGGAATTAATTTTCCATATCCCCTAAATTCCTAATATTGAAAAATAGATTCAATATGGAAAATAGGAATTTATTGCATTCATAAAAATAATACGTTATATTGAAAAAATACCTTTTTAAAAATAGTGATTTTTGCGGAAATTTTGGAAATTTTGTTTTAGCTACCTTTGAGATACCCTTAAAGTACTTATACATGGAATGAAGCGAGTTGGAGGATATTCATGCCGTTGATCAGACGCTCCACTAACTTTTCTCTCTGTTGCCCTTCTCAGTAAGCCTCTGATTGTGATAACTCAGCTTAAGATTTACTGAGAAATGCTTCGTTGCGATTCCCCCAATTTTGGAGAATTATTCTTGAAGAATATGCACTTGTCTTTACTTTGGTTGCTTTGTTGAATGGAAATATAATGTTCCAGGGTCCTGGTATGTACAAACTACCTGTGGTAGTGTTAGAAGTTATAGCAAAGAAAGTTATGAATGTAATGTTTTATGATAGACATTCTTTCTTTATTTCAGTTCTGACTGGCTCATAGTTGAATAAAATGCTCAAATTATTTCTCTCATAATCGTATGTACAAGGCATTTGTTGAAATTGATTGAAATGTCATTAATTTTTTATTTTCAAATAAATACTAGCAAGATAAAAATAAAAATTGCTCCTACTGAGAAAATCAAATTATATTTTGCAAAAGAGCAGTTCTCAACTCTTTACCAGATAACATTCTCTTACGAATATTATAGATCCACATTCTAATCAGAATCGAATATTTTTGTAAGAAATTGATTTGACGTACTTATCAAATTTTTATGGCCCTGAATTGGACACGTGTTATAACGTAATAAAGGTAACAGTAAAGCATGCAGATATTTTTCATGTGAGTTTCGTGAGGTTTTAAATGAAGTTGGATCTGTTTTATTTCGACGTACAAAATGTCAGTTAAGATGAGAGTACCTTGAAAACATTACATTTTTAAAATGAACGGGTTTAGTAGTGCAAACCGGATTTTGAAATTAATTATTAATGACCTGATATTCTTTATCTTATAATGAATATAAGAAAAGTTGTGAAAGAGTGTTTGCGATATATAGGTTCTTGTTTTAAAGAAAGGGCAATCTCGCTTTCTTATTTTTTCATCTGGATATTTCCGCGAATGTTGATGAATTATTAAGCAACAAAAAAGATTATAGGTTGTGTTGATGTTGTCTTGGCGATGTCAGAAAATTTAGTTGATACATTATCCTATTTGCTGAATTGCTTATACATTTTGATATGATAATAATTTTATTTATTTTGATAACTTGGAGGCAATCGGCAAATGTCTCAATTTTTCAATCGGAAAAATCGTAAGTAATACGAATGAAGAGAATGAAACATTGTTTTGTAATGAGATTTACAATTATCCAATACTTCGAAATAGCCTAGTTGCTGGTAAAATTAATTCGTTCTAAAAATTATACTTGATATTTAGACTTCTTACAAAATAAGTATTCATTGTAGTCTTATAGTCCTTTGATACATAAAGTAAACACAAATGTTCAGTCTACTGTATTATTGTTTTGCATTTCCGTGCAGTTGAAAAATATGAGAGGCAATGAATTAAATACAAAAATTATGGAACAGATGAAATATAAAATAATTAGAATTTCATATAGATAATTGTTAAATAAATAAATTTAATGCAGTAGACCATATTTTCACCATTTAAAAGTTGAGTGAATTTGTGTCCATTAAACAATAATATTTCAGCTGTGTTTCCTTTCCGATTAATTATTATTTGATAAAAATAAGATAAAGCGATGTTAATAAAGAAATCTGATTACAGGTATAAAAGTTAAGTTATTATTTTATTTTCATGCTGATATTTTGTTGTTTACAAAATATTCTGTAGCATATGTGTAACACTAAACTGTGCATTCAGTAATTTTCTATTCTGTAATAACGTTCGTCGTGAACTGTTTTTTGTCAAACAAATGAAGTAATTCAGAAATATGTGGAGAGTTCAGAAATAAAGTAATACTCATGGAAAAGGTTTCCTTGTAGACGTAGAAATCTTTTAATTTTCATCTTCTAAAAAGTAAATGTCAAAGCTAAAAGTAAGTAGTTTAAGCAATATGGAATTAAATCCCTTGAAGTTGTTTTTGGTAATAAAGTACATGAGAGATAGCGCCGAGAAAACTAGCAATTGACTCAGCGCTTGAGTATTTCCCAGAGGGGTTGCGAAAGTACCGGATGGAGGAAGCCGGACCCTAGAGTAAAGGCAGCAGAGAAAGACATGGTAGACGATAGCGGGTAGATCAGCAAAAATTACAGCAACGATAGAACGTGATGCCGGCGAACTGAAAGGCTGGACGAGCAACCTCAAGACATCGAAGAGGAAGACTAAGATCAAGAGTCCCCTCAAAGAGAAATAGAAGTGAGATGAAAGAGAGAAAGAAGATGAGTGGGAGAGAGCAAATTAGGGGGAAAAGAAGAAAAAGAGGAGAGTTCAGATGAGAAGTAAGAGGAAACAGAAGGAAAGAAGAATGATTACAAAGATATCTGCGACGAAATAACAGAAGATATTGTACTGGTAGAGTAATGGCTGGTGCAGTGGTAATAATAATAGCTGGCGTACATTTAATTGTAGAGTGCTCGGTCGAGTAGTGATGAGACAGCTATCTTCAACATTTGAGTGTGATAATTCTAATCCTGTTCTCTTTATATTGAATGTGCGGGGTACAAAACGGGTACGCGGCACTTTCTCTCAAGATTCTCTCATTTTTACTTGCATTCCACCATATATCGATCACCATCATTGTCATCAACATCATTTCGATTATCAGACATCACTATCGTTACTCTCGCTTTCATTGCGCGAGTACATTCGCTAATTGGGAACCAGTGATTAATCACTGGTCCAATAGTGTCAAATACCATTTTCTTTTCGTGATTTTTACCACTCTACATATATTATCTGGTGCCTATGTGGAAAAAACATAAAGGGTACATTTTCTAACGTATCACATTCGGCATGCATGAAATTTTCTTTTTGAAACCATTTTCTCACATTTTTAAATGGATGTAAATAAAATATACTTTTCGAATGTGAATGCAGATTTGTGCCTGCACATTCTGCTTTGTCTATTTCATAACCTTGCAATACAACATGATTTAGGTCTAGCAAAGCTCTGTTAACGTGACGTAGGTGCATTTGGGAAGAAGGCCAGAAACTAGAGGAATAAGAGACTGCTTAGTGTCAGAAGCGATTGGGAAGAAGCAACAAAAACTTTGATGATGTTCAAGGTGAACGGAGCAACAACATACTATGAGATAATGGGGAAGGGAGTTGATGGCCGCATTTAGGCAGGTAACTAGATGGATCTGAGATCGCCCAGATACATAAGGAATGCGTCGCAGCAATGGAAACTTCGAAGAAATTTCAGTTGTAACAAGAGTTGACGCACGCATTTAGACAGGGTAACTATACGGGTCTGAGACCGTACAGCGATGGTAGCAAGGGGATTGACAGGCGCATCTAGGTGCTACTAACTGCATAGAGAGATGTCCAAATAACTACTATGAGATGCCCATTAGGCTGATGCGATGGTGATTAAGTAAGGGAAACTTCGAAGACGGTCGAGATGAAGGAACGAGATGGTTCGAGATAAAGGAAGATTATGATGATGGAAGTTGGAGTTGGGCGCATTTACCCAGGTTCTAGTAGCGGGATGGGTTTGGGATAGCTTAAAGGCAGAAGCGATGGGATATAGTAAAACTGGAACTTCGAAGTTGTTCGAGGTGAATGGACCGAAAGATTATGCTATGACGGAAATGGGGGTTGGGCTTATGTAGACAGGTGCTAGTAGCGAGATTGGCGTGGGATGGCCTAAGGAAAGAAGCTATGGAGACACTAAAACCAGAACTTCGAGAACGTTCAAGTGAATGGGTTCATATAGACAGTTACTAGTTTCTAGATGGGTCTGGGATGGCCTAAGGGCAGAAGCGATGGCGACGCCTAAAACGAGAACATCGAAGACGTTCGAGGTGAACGGACAGAAAGATTATGTGGCGACGGATGTGGGAGTTGGGCTCAAGTAGACAGGTGCTAGTAGCTAAATGGGCCTCGGATGGCCTAAGTGCAGAAACGATGGGGACACTGTAAAACTGCAACTTCAAAGACGTTCGAGTTGTATGGTTTGAAAAATTATGTGATGACAGAAATGGGGTTTGGGCTTATATAGAAAGGTGCTAGAAGTGAAATAGGCTTGGGTTGGCCTGGAGGCAGAAGTGATAGCAACAAATTTGAACGGGAACTTCGAAGATGTTCAAGGTGATCGGACCATCAGGTTCCAGGATGATAGTTGATGCGGGGGTGATGGATCTAGGCGAGAGTGAGGCGGGCTGCTGGAGGACGCAGTGGTGCTCATTCTCTCTAGACTCCTCTCCGACTCCTTGGGGGAGCTTACAGCCGCTGTGGTGACGGAAAGGAATGGGCAGGGAAGGGGTGTGGCGGAGAGGAGAGCGCTGGGAGAAGCGACGTGAAGGGCAGGGTCGCGGGCGCGGGGCGCGCGGCGCCGCTCTGCGCTATGTGACGTAGCGTTGCGGCGCGGCGCGTGGCAGCGCGCGGCGGCGGGCTCGGCGAAGGGCGAGGAGCGACGCCTTGCGTGTGGGCAGGCGTGCGGGCGTGCAGGCGGGCGGGAGGGGAGTCGTGTGGGCGGGCGTGCGGGCGGGCGTGCGGGCGTGCTGGCGGGGGTCGATACGCGCGCGAGGCGGACGCGGGGGCGGCGGCGCCGTGGCGTGCGCGAGGGGGGAGGGGCGCTCGCAGCGACGCGCCGTGCAGCATGCGGTGAAAGGCCCGCGGCGCTACGCACTGGGCCAAATTTTGTCAGACACCGAGGACTAGCGGAAGAAATAGGATTATCGTGCAAAGACGAGACAAATTTCAGTATTGAAGAAGGTATGAAAACGTGTGGGTATGCGAAGGTTTAAAAAAGTGGAACAAAATGTAAAACACGCAACATTCTGATGGAATCATTTATTTTGCAAACGTTTCGTCAAAATCAATTTTGCACTTTCTGAGAAAAACGAAATTAATACGGAATTTTTCCACACTGTGCATTTGACATCGTTGCTACGCCAAATTAATATCCAAAAGTACGTTTTATTGACCTAGTTATAAAATATTGTTGTCAACATGCCCCCGAAACAAAAAATTGGAGTTAGCTTCAGTTTGCTAAGTTATGATAAAATTTATTTTGACGAAAAGTTAGAAAAATAATAATTCCATTTGAATAGTATTTGAGACTTCAATTCGCTTGATCATTTCATCCCTTCTTGAGTTTGTCAATATTGGATAAACATCCCATAGTATCAAAATGTAAGTTCAATATGTTCTATAGAATATCCTTATTGGTTTTATCAATTGCTTCTAACTAATGGTTGCCCGTATTAAATTGTATTAGGCATGAACTTCATTGGTTTACCAAGAATCAAACAATCCATACGTTAAATCGTGTTTATAACTTTTTTTAAAAGATCTAAAACAAATGTCAACAGTTATTACACTTTCCTTACCTGTTGATTAAATAGCGGTAACTTGTTTCATATTATATCTTGAGAAAGGTCATACTAACAGTGACAAATCAGTTATACATTGATCTTTCTAAAGATGTAATATACAAAAATGTTCTAGAATTTGAGCCTTTTTCATAATCACACTTTGCTCAATCTAAAGAAAAATAAAGAAAAGAAGTGTGAGCCGTTTTTGAGTGAATAAAAAAATGCTTAGCTTTAAGCGAAAATTACGCTAAAACTGCTAGCGTTTTCAAAAAATTGTAGTAGTAAAAAGGGAGTTTACATATTTTGACAAATCAACCCAAGCTGTGTACAAAAAGTGCTTCTTAAGTATTGCCTTTACTTCACACAAACCTTAGAAAAGACTATTAATTTAAAAAATTAAGATCACAGATTAAAATTCAATATCTAATTTTTAAAACAGGAAATTAAGAAAAATCTCTATCATTGATATTGTACTTTTGCAAAGTTAATTTTTTGTGGTTTTCGAGAACACGGAGTGATGACTAAAAATGAGAACTGCACCATTTCATATTTGAGAAAAAAGAGAAAATTTGGAGCCGTTCCTGAGAATAAAATGTTGAAAATTTTTTGTGAAAATTGTCTAAATTAAAATTCTCGAAATACCGATAGTTTGCAGAGGGTGGAACAAGCAACATATTTTTACCGTCCTTTGGCACATACAAGGTAAAAATAAAAAAAAAACGTGTTTTTGGCGTCACTTTTGAGAAAAAATTAAAAATTGCCTATATTTTACACAGAATTTCAAGAAAAGTACCCATATTTTCGAAAAATTGCGTGCGGGCGGGCGAATGGAAGGTAAGACGGGCGGGTGGACGGACGGATAAACAAACGTTTTGTGATAAACCAATTTTCAGTACCAGTAGCTCAAAAACTATGATTCCCAATATCTAAATGTTTGTGTTTTACTTCAACGATCATTTTCTTGATTAGAAAAAACAAATATTAAGTTCAACTTAATTATACTTTTCGGAAACTTCTCTACTAGTATAATTTGTTCCGGTTTCATAATTTAAGCCCTTTTTTTGAAAATTTGGAAAATGTTTTAGGGGCTTCATGTAAATTACCCCCAAAATTAAAATATCGTTTTCAAGTTCAAGGACCTGTGACATCAACCAGATCCATTGAGGCGTATCAATTTTAGAGAAAATTGGCTGAACGGTTTAGCTGCTAGCGTTGTTAACAGGCAGACGAACAAACAGACGGACGGGTGGACACTTTTTGCCGTCATTCAAGTTTTCGTCTTGATGGATCCACCAAACATGGATTTAGGCTACACCACGTGAGAGAGGATTTCTCTCTAAATTTATCAACTGGAATTATCCACTTGTTTTTTTTATAAGGACCCTGTAATAAGAGTTTTTCTGCCGAAAATTCATCTTTTCGCGCAGAATTACATAACTATATCTTTATTCCGTAGCGAGACAGTAAAAGGCATACATTTCATGCAGTTTGGTATGGGGTTTACGTTGTATTGTAGTTGTACATGTTCATGTCGAAATATGTTATCACTATTACCCACACAGCCGCATCATACGTTCATCACGTGAAACATGTTTCTGAACTCCCCGTTCACGACTGCAGAGACTGTCTTCGGTAACAGGATACTGTCCGATTGTACACTTCACAAATAACACAACATGCCCTAGAGAACGTTCTCACCCTGATTGAACACTTGTGGTACTGCAGGACGCGACTCATGATGTCTCCAACACGACGATTCAAAGGCAGTTAGCTGCGCAATGAAATAATCCTGAAATAGAATGTACCGGTACCTCAGTGGCGTATCAACATTAGAGACGGCTGTATAATGCAAGAATTCAATTTAGCTTCAAATTCTGATTCCACATTGCGTGAATAACGGAATAGTATAATCACTCTACTCCTCTCCTTATATTATAGACTAAACATTTCTATATCAATGGTATTTTCTGTGAACCGACTATTAAATTTTACTCGTGTCTCTCTGCACACCTTTCTAAATGAACACTTTTGTAACGCATCGAAGATGCTCAAACTAGGAGAGTCTTATTCTATCTTCGATAAATAATGAAGTGCACGTGTATATTAACGACTTTTCTGACATCTATTTTGCATGAAAGAAGACTTCATCAATTCTAACGAAGTTACTTCCATGGATGGAAACGAGGGAAAGCACGACCGAGCGGAATGGTCCACGCGCAAATAAATAATACAATGCCAAGAAAAGACGCAAGCGAGCCAACGAGCGAGAAGGCCGGCGAGGCGGGGAGTTGGCGAGGCGGGATGGCTAGCGCACACAACGCGGAAGTGAGCAGTGGGGAGGTGGGATTCCGCGGGTACATATTAACGGTGTGAGAAATCTTTCGAAAATATTACATGTGTGTAATTTTTGAAAAAAAAAGCAAACAAAAACATAACCCAAATTGAACTTTACGTCTTACTAGGGAGAGCGCAATTAGCACTACCCGTTCGCAAAGTTTGAAAAAAAAATTTGGAGTCATTTATGAAAAAATAGCGTTTGAGCGTTTCTGAAAATGCGGAAATTTGAGCTAGTTTTCACAGAAAACGGTTGAGTTCTCGAGGAACTTTACTTGACATTATTTAAAGCACATGTAATAATAAATATAGTAATGGGAAACAAATCGAACAATATGGCGTTTATGTCGTCTCATAGAGTTCATTAGGCACTATCCTTACTAAAAGTTTAAAGAAAGAAATTTGGAGCCGTTTTTGAGAAAATCTTGCTTTCGTGATTTTTTAAAATTGCACATATTGCACGCAATATTGAGCAATAATTACTAAAATATTCAAGTAAATGTACATAATCTTAATGAAAAAATCACTATGGAAAACAGATTTTATTTGAAGGAAAAATCTTTCTCTTTAATTTTGTAGTTGTAGGAAGAGGCCCAAGAAAATCCAAACTTTTGAAATTTTCAAAAATTCAGAGTTAACCGTGAAATTAGGACCTATACCACTTTAATAAGTGTATTCTACTCTATCCTTACAAGAAATTTAAAGAAAAAATTTTTAGCGTGTTTTGAGAAAATTTTGAAAATGACCAGGGGGCTTCATATAAAGTACCCTCAAATTTTGAAGAGTGTTTTTCAAAATCGCGGTGCCTCGAGAGGAATCAGATCGACTGGGCAATAATAATTTTGGAATAAATCGTACGTATGGTTTAGGCGCTAGTGTTGTTCACAGACTGACGGACGGACTGACTGACTGACGGACTGACTGACGGACGGACGGACGGATGAACTGACGGAGGGACGGACGTTTTCAAAAGAACCACTTTTTTGGTATCTGGGGACCCCATAACGCGTATTTCCGTTGAAATCTCGAAATCGATTTTCCGCAGCATTATATAACTTTCTTTATACTACGTATACGGGAAAGTAAAACGCATCGTCGAAATTACAATTGTGGAACAAAATCTGTCAAAGGAGTTTTGAGTATAATGTTTGCGTAGAAGTGGTTTAATTCTAAATATAGTATTCATATAATAATTTTAAAATGTCACACAAAAACACAAAAGTGTGCCAAAAAGTACTGTTACAAATTGCGCTATATTCCAGTTCACGTAGTATAGATTGCCATAGTTTCGTCACTATATTGGTTTTTAAATTTTTACAAATGTTTATAGCTAGTTTCATGTCATCTCTTTCTTCCTAGTTTCAGATCCTCTCATAAAATTTGTTTGGCTTTTCAATTCTACCTGTGTAAGTGTGCAACACATTATTATATTTAAGAATACCCGCAAACTGTTACTCCGTTTAGTTTTGTGTTCGGTTATTGTGTACATTTGTTTTAATGTCTTTTAGAATTTTTCTTGATGATACGAATGTTTTAAAACTCAATACACTTAAGTGGCTTCATTTCCCTAATCAATTTGATTTGAACAAAAATAATATACAAACGATGTGAATTTATAAGCAATGTTTCTGTTGAAAATCGACACAACAATCAATAAGTTAAAAATACATGAACGAAAATGGTTAAAAAACGTGTAAATATAATTGTATGTAGTTGTATGAAATTGTATATTGCAGATTGTATAAAATTGAATATTTGTAGATTGTATAGGCTTGTGTGTAATGGTTATTCACAGGTTATATATAAAATGAGTAGAATTGTAATTTTTGTGCAATATCTTTAAAAATTAAGATAGGTTATGTAAGTTTTGAATAGAGATGACTGTAAGTGTGGAGAAGTAAATTATTTTTGTGATAATATATTAAGATATACATATACGTTCACAATATATTGAGCTCTAACATACTATATTTTGTATTTTATAACCGATTGGTCATATCAGAAATATATAACAATGCACACTCATAACCAACCTAATAAACATATTTTAAACAATAACTGGGTGTATGTTTGTCACTCTCATTAGATTGTTAGTTCAGATTTTCCTAGTTGAACACAGATTATCCTTTCATCTGCTAGAAAAATATAGCTTTCTTCAATAGCAGATATGTAATTTTAGTGATCTGAAACGCTTATTTTTTATGTGAAACGACTAAAACCCATAAGGGAAGTTTCGTAAAACATGAACACGTCCTTTATCCTGGTTGTTGAAATAGTGTACACATAGTAATTGCCCCCCTCCTGGAATCTCTCGTAGTGCATCGAGGCAATAGGATCCGTTAATTTCCAGGAATTTCCCTGCGGCGCGCAGCTAAACACGTTGGTCCGACCGGGAATGCAAAGCCAGTTCCCACAGCTGCTATTGCTGCGTCCTGTCCGCCTCGTGTGTCTGCACGCATGCTCTCTGCGGGCCTTTGACCCATCGCAACTCGATTTCTGACTAATCTGTTGCTCCCCTGCAGATGAGGGAACCCGAACCATAGGGGTAGCACTCTAGCACTCCACCTTCTGGGTTCCGGTGTTCAAGTCCTGGGTGATCGACGTGGAACTTGTGGTAGACCATTAAGGTTCACGGCAGATCTTCTCGGGACCATTCCGTTCCTTCTGTTTCTCACCTAAGATTCCATGAACATTTATTTCATCATTATTAGAGTTGCACTCTCGCTAAAGCTTGGCACCTTTTTCGTGTTGGGTTCTCGTATAGAGAATCTTTGTCAGTAGTGGAAATAATTCGGTGTGGACAGGTTATTAAAAGAAGGCAGGCAAACCATGTGTGTGGGTAAATACCAGAGATTTTGAGAACTTCTGCTTTATTGTTGCATTAACTATCACAATAACATTTTCGGTGTCATTATTTTTTCGGTAATCGATTTAATTTTTATAATTTAGAATTCTTTAACTTTGTATGGTTTTTTAAATTGTAGTATTCAACAATCACAGCAAAGTTTGGAATTACAAGCTTGGAAAAGTAGAGAACAAGTACAGTGAGAGTTCTGGCCTGTAAATGTAACGAAAATATACTTTTTACCTTTGGATATCATGTCTTTTATATTATGGAACAAAGCGTACTTTGAGTTCAATTAGAAGGAGATCAAATTATATTATATTAGCTAATCTGAAACCGGAATTTTATGTATATATAATTTTATTCAGCAAAGCATTCGCCTCATTGTCGCTTCAGAAGGCTGTGTAACTTTTATTAAGTGTATAAATGTTCGGTAATTGACTGCATAGTAATTGTTTCGATAAAACAGCGTTGTCTCTAGATGGAATATGTTTATCATATGTTAATGACTTTGCAAGGATATTTTTGTCTTCAAATTCGGTGACCCAACAGCAACAATTCGTGGTGTAGACTGAACTTTTTGAGACACACGATGAAAGGTAAAGAAACAGATGTAAGTAATGTTCCAGTGAGTGTAAAAGTAATATTGATCGGTGAAGATTTCAAAAAGGCATTACCTTGGTAAACGAAGTCATTATCCGGAACCCTGCATTGAAAGTAGGATTATTTTAAATTATATAAATTTTCATTTTATTTTACAAATATGTTTTATATAGATACTTGTATGAATTTGAATATACCAAAATTTGTATTAGTAATCTAAGCAATTACGTGCACTTAAAAACGGATCACTTCAATCTTAATACAATGGCGGCAATATAATTGACCAAATAAATAAATAAATGACGGCAATATTATTTAAATTCCAAATGGGCCAAGATCCGGATCCGATAATTGTGACTTCCTCCGAAAGCAAACATCAGTTGATTTTTTATTTTATACTTTTGATATAATTACTACCTTAGAACTTTTAAAAAGTCACTAAATTGTGCCCCTAAAAACACATTTGTTGCTACATGTTGCTAGTATCGCGTTGTTCGTATCTGACTGTAGGCAACCCGCCACACACGTTTGTATGCCGGGAAGTAGGAACGAACTGAGCTTGGTTGTCACTTGATTATCAGAAGTGCTACTAAAGATGTGGTTTCTTTATAAACACAAATATAATATATTCGCCACACGTGTTTCTATCCCCCAGCGTGGGAAATTAGCTATACTCAGGCGTGTGGGACACCATTAGCTAACCGGGAAAGTTGCACAATCGACCTAAAATGCCAAATACCTACATGCCCAAATCTATCACATATATTCACCATTCAATGATTTAATGAATATTCTATAAAACTAATTGTTATTCTGTTTACTCAAAATATGTTTTTTAATTCGACACTTGGGAAACCTAAAGTAGTATTGTTCCAATACTTCATACATTTTCAGTTGAAAGTCCTCTGTTCACATCCCCTCCATTCTTCTGTTTTAGGAAGCTGTATTGCGTTCTAGCATTTAGGAGTTCTCTATGAACTTAAGTGAACTCTGTGTGTTTTGAGTCCTTCCCGTAGAATGATATTGCAACAGGAACAACCAGCATTACAGCAATCAGACAGCTGGCCTTCCGCCGCTGAAATCAGCGTTAAATTTTCAGTCGTTCCATTTGAACAAGCTTGAACAAGGCGGGTTCGAGATTGCCTTTCTTAGGGTTCTCCCATATCTCCTGAATCTCATTAAATGAGTGTTCCATAATTATTCATTTCATCAACACCCGTTTACCTCGCAGGGGGGTGATCGTGATCACGTAGGTGGGCACAATCGCTGGTGAAGAGTTGTAGGCGATCACTCATACCTCCAGTTTCACTGTGGCACTCACGCCGATAGCCTCAACGTGGAGGCAGTGAGTAGGTGATGCTAAGCTCGTGGTTGTCGGTTCAACCCGGCAACTCACCAGTTGGACCCCTGGCGCGTCGGCCTCAGGGCAGGATTGGGTGAAGGAAACCCCTCGGGGTGCTCTGGATTCCACAAATAGAAGTCCGGCGGTCAAATAACCAACCGTCAGATTGTCTTGGTCACAGCCCAACCCAGGTCGATAGCCTAACGTGTAGGCAGTGGGAAGGTGGGTTGGGGGCCTCGAGCTGCCCGGAATTCGGTCCGTGGGGCACTTGGCTTCGTCGTGGCAGTGGCCCAATACTCCGGACAAAGAGAAGGGTCTCGGCATCTCGGCGCGGTGAGTGGCGAGTTGCCCATACAGGTGACACGGATTCCGGTACTAGCCTGGAAAGCTAGTAGCTCTGAGCTAGCAGGGCTGCCCCACCCAGGCATTGAATGGGGAGGTTGCCGTGAGAGCAAACTGGGTACCGGCCAGACCCGGTTACCTGCCTGTCGGCGTCTTTGTACGCCGTCGGGGGGTGAGGATTAGAGACGTAATGTCCAAGACGCCCACCCTGGGGACTTGTCCCCCAGGTAGAACAAGAACCAGTGGCCTAGTAGAACCACGAGACCCAACACCCATTTGCCAATTTATCTCGTCTATCCTAAGACAAGCCAAAATGCATTGATATTGGAATAAGTATAGTAGTTAAAGTGGAATTGTAACTGGGGTTGTGATTGAAATGATTCCGTTACAAATAAGGACTAGTATCTCTCCGGCAGCGTCACTTTATTCTTGGACATTAAAAATTGTTCGAATTTCTGGCTTTGGCTTATGGCGACGGTAACTGTAAAGTAACCATAATGGTTAGTGGTCTATAAGGTGATTTGTTTTGTCAACGCATAGAACAAACTATTTGGAGAGGGAATTCCTAAATACAGAAAAGGTTCTGAAACATATGCTATTAAAACAAGCCCATTTCATAATTTGTCCATATTAACTTTCTTTGCATTTTTGCAAAGTTTAGGAGGGTCATAGTCTCTCGAGGAATTATCAAATTAATATATCTCGTTCTTAAAAATGTGGCGAGATAGTATCCCGTTCATATTAAATCGGTTGTGAACGCGAGATTTTTGTTCCTCTGGTAACATTTTCGGAAATGGTATGAGCGAGTGCAATGATTTTAATATCAAATTATTCATTTCGGACGGCTGAGTGTTAGAGGTCCCGCATTGCATCTGACAATCTGACATTTAAAATTCCTATTACAGTGATACCTCTTCTCTCCGACCGCCCTAATTAGTAACTAAAAGGGGTCATTGGGAGTGGTGGACATCATAGAGAGGTATTCTGGATTGTAGTAGTCCATTAATTACGTCATTTACCCTATACGGGATATACACGGAAGTTTTTTAGTTGTCAAGTGAAAGTTGGTGCACTAATTTCTTTAACTGTTAAATAAAATAACCATTAGAGCTTTTCAAAAATACAAAATCAAAAATCAAAGAGTGGCTGATAGTATGAACTAACCATACTACAAGAGCACATAAATTCTCGCAATAACTTCTTGCCTTTGACCTTTTCGAAAATTCAGGTAATTCATCTACAGTGAAAGTTGCGCCACGGATAGAACAAACGTCCTTGTGAAAAAAGTAAAGAAAAAGTTTGGAGCGGTTTTGAGATGATGTTTGTTATAAATTGAATTTATTTTATCAAAAAATTACACTAAACATACTTTATTTTAAAAATTGTGTAATTGCTTTTTGAATAATCTAACTGTTCAGAACACAAGACAAAACTGTCATTTATTAATATTGTAGTTTTGCAATGTTTGCTTTATGGAATCTTCAAAAATACAGAGGTCGCAGAAAGTGAGATCAGCACCACGTATTTTACTGTCCTTTGATACATACGAGAAAAAACATAAACAAAAACATTTGGAGCCATTTTTGAAAAAAATGTTTAAATATTGCCAATCTCTCAAGTAAAATTACGCGAAAACCAATATATTCGGAAGATTGAACTTGACTCTCTATCAAGATCTGTCTTTAAAGAACATATTTCATTCACGATCTTCAATATTACAATTGTGGGGAGACGCTTAAAAAACTAACCTTTTGCAATTTTCGAAAAATCAGGGATATAAACGAAAATTACACCTGCAGAATTCTTTTAAGCATTTTCTACGCTATAATAATAATAATAATAATAATAGTAATAATAATAATAATTGGAGCCATTTTTGAGACAATTTTGAAAATATTTTTTCATATAATGTGCCCTAAAAATCAAAATATCCGGTTCAAATTTGCAGGGTTTTTACATCGTTTAGATAAAACGAAAAATATCTAGTTTGGAGATAAATTTTTGAACTGTTTAGACGGTTTAGTGTTGTCTACAGACAGACGTTTGCTCATCAATCAATTGTTGGAAATCAAGGACCCACAAGACATTTTGACTACACAGAGCGTTAGTAGAAATAATGGAAACAATATTTATCCACTGTTTTGTTACCAGAGTCCCATAAATAAGAATTTTTTGTCGAAAAATCGCCGTTTTCTGGTGCACGATTACAATACTTTCTTTTCTTGCGAAAAATGACGAGCAAGTGAAAGTTTTATGAAAAAGTTTCTGGCTTTGTAAAGTTACATTTCCATTGAGGAATATCTTGTGTGGTTGAATTTAACCTTCTTTGATGTTTACAATCAGAAATATTTTATGTAATAATGTTTAAATATACACGTTAAAATATTAATTGGTCTTCATAAACTTGTTTTTAAACGTAAACATTGTGCACTATAATGGAAGATCTAGGCAGGGATTAATTTATTACGAGTTTCAATTTTTCACAGGGTTATTTAAATAAAATAACATGAAGTATCATAAGGCTTATAATTTCTCGCATTATTTCTAACGTTTGTAATTC